>OU342745.1:354573266-354908206 GCA_910589775.1 Avena eriantha
TGGTTCCGCTCTCCTATATTGCTGGACTCGTCACCGGCCGTGAGAACTCCGTTGCAATTACATCGGATGGCACAAAGGTGAATGCTGCCGAGGCTTTCAAGATAGCTGGCATCCACGGCGGCTTCTTCGAGCTGCAACCTAAGGAGGGTCTTGCCATGGTGAACGGCACAGCTGTGGGCTCTGGTCTTGCGTCTACCGTGCTTTTCGAGGCAAACATCCTTGCTCTCCTGGCAGAGGTCATTTCTGCGGTGTTCTGCGAGGTCATGAATGGCAAACCAGAATTCACCGATCACCTGACCCACAAGTTGAAGCACCATCCCGGACAAATAGAGGCTGCTGCTATCATGGAGCATATCTTGGAGGGAAGCTCCTACATGAAGCTTGCCAAGAAGCTTGGCGATCTTGACCCGCTGATGAAGCCAAAGCAAGACCGGTATGCGCTCCGCACATCCCCACAGTGGCTTGGACCCCAAATCGAGGTCATCCGTGCTGCCACCAAGTCAATTGAGCGCGAGATCAATTCCGTCAATGATAACCCACTCATTGATGTCTCCCGTGGCAAGGCGATTCATGGTGGAAATTTCCAGGGAACGCCCATCGGTGTTTCCATGGACAACACGCGCCTCGCCATCGCAGCCATTGGCAAGCTTATGTTCGCCCAGTTCTCGGAGCTTGTCAACGACCTCTACAACAATGGCTTGCCATCGAACCTATCCGGTGGGCGCAACCCGAGCTTGGATTACGGCTTCAAGGGCGCGGAGATTGCCATGGCATCGTACTGCTCCGAGCTGCAATTCTTGGGCAACCCGGTGACCAACCATGTGCAGAGCGCTGAGCAGCACAACCAGGACGTCAACTCGCTTGGTCTCATCTCCTCCAGAAAGACCGCCGAGGCGGTTGAAATCCTCAAGCTGATGTCCTCGACATTTTTGGTTGCCCTCTGTCAGGCCATTGACCTGCGGCACATCGAGGAGAATGTGAAGAGCGCCGTCAAGACCTGTGTGATGACAGTGGCCAAGAAGACCTTAAGCACCAACTCTACCGGTGGTCTTCACGTCGCTCGCTTCTGCGAGAAAGACCTGCTACAGGAGATCGAGCGTGAGGCGGTGTTCGCCTACGCCGACGACCCTTGCAGCCCCAACTATCCACTGATGAAGAAGCTGCGTGGTGTGCTAGTGGAGCGCGCCCTCTCCAATGGCATGGCGGAGTTCGATGCGGAGACCTCCGTGTTCGCAAAGGTTGCATCGTTCGAGGAGGAGTTGCGCGCAATGCTTCCTCGGGCGGTCGAGGCTGCACGTGCAGCTGTAGAGAGCGGAACGGCTGCGATGCCCAACCGCATCACTGAGTGCCGCTCGTATCCTCTGTACCGGTTTGTGCGCGAGGAGCTCGGAACTGTGTACCTGACCGGTGAGAAGACACGGTCGCCTGGGGAGGAGCTTAACAAGGTGCTGATGGCCATCAACCAAGGCAAGCACATCGACGCGCTGCTTGAGTGCCTTAAGGAGTGGAACGGCGAACCCCTGCCCATCTGCTAGACTAAGAGCAGGCTGAGTGGGTATAGAGAAACAGATAATATATGATTATTTTCTTTGTTGTTCTCATATATTTGATGTCATAACCTGGCATGGGCATGGTGGTGAGTTATCTAAGGCCGTGAAAGTTGTGGCAAATTGTGAGTTTCCAAATCGGGTACATACATACAGTAAATAAATGTCTAGATCTCAGGCGTCTGAGAACTTCTTAGGTCTAAGTCGTTGATGTCATCCTAATATTTGTACTAATTCTCAGTTGCAACCTAGTTGCAACTCATAAAATTTGTACTAATTCTCAGTTGTAACCTAGTTGTAACTCATAAAATTCTCAGTTACACCCTAGTTGCAACTCATAAGTTACACCCTAGTTGCAACTCATATGTAACTTTCACTTTGCACGAATCACGAGGTAAATCGAACGGTGAAAGAGATGACTGAGACCTAAGAAATTCTCAGGCGCCTGAGAACTAGCAAAACACCAGGGTTTTAGAGGGTGACTCGACTTCTTCTCACATATTCAACTTGTAGTAGATGCCCTTGTGGCCATCCTAGAGGGGGAAGTGGATGTTCATCAGATACTTTCACATCTGCAATGATTTGGGATTGGACATAGAACATCCATCGTAGTGACGTTCAAAAGGATTCTGATGGGAACAATTACTCTTTCGTGGAAATCCAGTGCTATAAACTGCAATGTTGTAGAAGTTTTGTTCCGGGTTTTTCCGTACCAAACCTCCGACCCCACGATACAATGATTTTTTAATTCTAATTCGTATGTACAAGTCACTGAAGTCCAAACAAGTCTCTTGGTTTTTTTCATGCTTTCTCACAAAAGGATTAAAAAAATTGATGATACACTGATCCACATTCGGAACGATACGTAGATCTTGCAAGCCTAAGTTGTGATGCGATGGTTACTGGATACGAACTCAATACAACCTCGAGGGTCAACTCTAGTCCACACATATGATGAAATCTAAGTTGTGATGCTTCTTGGTCACCTACCTGCATTATGGACGTCGTTTGCTCCCAGGAAGTTGCTTTTAGCTGACTGTTGGTACATTAGTGAGGGTAGTCAAGAGAGTCAATAGGTGGGAGTGAACATGCATCTTGCTTCCCACAAAAGGTGGTGATTATCAACTCTTGCTTTATGATGACCACAAGTATAGGGGGTGTATCGCAGTATTTTCGATAAGTAAGAGTGTCGAACCGAACGAGGAGCAGAAGGTACTGGCTAGTGGTATGGATCAGGAATTCTCTGCAAATACTTAGCAAACGGATTTTTAGGGTTTTTTGATAATACAAGTAAATAAAGTACGAGTAAATAAAAGACAGTAGGAATAAATGCAGCGAGTGGCCCAATCCTTTACGCAGCAAAGGACAAGCCGGTTGTATTACTTAAGATGACCAAACATTCTCGAGGACACATGGGAATTCTGTCAAGTGCTTTCGCTTCATATAGTTGATTAATCTTCTTTAGCTTGCTAAGTGTTGTGTGGGTGAACCTGTGCTAATGTACCGACCTTCATAGGACTAATACATACTTGTGATTATACCCCTTGCAAACATCCGTAAGTACAAGAAAGTAATTAAGGTAGAAACCTAACCACAGCTTTAAACTCTAAGACCCTACGTCCCTTGTGCAATGGTGTCTTAACGGGGGTCCATGTTTCTGTCACTCTGGCAACCCCTACAATTAGTAGCCAAATACACAATGCATTCCCCTAGGCCCATATAGGTGAAGTGTCATGTAGCCGACGTTCACATGCACCATTAGAAGAAGTACACCACAACTTAAATATCAAACTATTGAATCTTTCTCAACACAATTCCACTACTACCAATATGACTTCTCCCATGTCCTCAAGAACAAAACGAACTACTTACAAGACATCATATGGATCATGATCAGAGATGGAATAATGATGTATAATAGTATGAACATAGACAATAATTCAATGGTTCACTCAATAGCATCAACTATAAAGAGTAATCAACACCGGGAAAGTTTCCCCTATGAACTATGCAAGATTCAACACAATTGTTACAGCAATATGGAGATGGTGATGAGGGTGCTGATGGTGATGATGGTGGTGGTGATGATGATGATGATCCCGATGAAGTCCAGCATGATGATGGTGTTGATGGCGACGATCTCCCCTCTCCGGGAAGGAATTCCCCCGGCAGAAATCTGTCTGCCGGAGAGATCTTTCTCTCTCGGTGTTTTTCGCCCTGTAGAGGCGGCGAAATCTTTCTGTGGTCGCTCCCCGAGTCTTAGGGTTTCGGGAGGATAATATACGCTAGAGGGGAGTGCCAGGGGTGGAACAAGGTGGCAACACCACCTGGTGGCGCGGCCTAGGCTGGCCCGCGCCAGGGCGTGGTGTGGGCCCCCTGTGGCCCATCTCCAGCCCCCCTTCTGGCTTCCTTCGTCTTCTGGAAAAATAGGATTTTCCGTATATCTTCCCGGATTTTCTGATCTTCGCAAATTTTGCCCCCAAATAGCACCTTTTCCATCAGAATCCTGACTGCATCGGACCATGCTCCAAAAGTCATCAACCATGCAAAAACAGATGAGATAACATAAGTATCACCTCTCAATACGAAATATATCAATGAATACCAGTGAATTATGACATAGAATAGTGATGCAAAATGGATGTATCAACTCCACCCAATCTTAGACTTTGCTTGTCCCCAAGCGAAACTGAGCTCACTAAACATGGCCTCAGGTTTATGGAGTGAAGAGTCGATAAAAGAATACGGACAAGAAGCATCACATTCATCAATACATAGATCATAGTAGAAGACAACTCACTATTATATAACTCAACTTGCAATAAGTAAAGGAAACACAATAAAGATACATACAATAAATCATAATTGGTAATGGCAAACTTAGCTCTTGGTCGAAGAATAGTTGATAATTTGCTGAAGTTCATAAATAACTGGTTTTCAATGATAGCTTTCAAAGTAGTAATCACCAAGATAAGAGCAATGTGCAAAACAAGGAACATAAGAAACATGATTGAATAAATCATCATATGAATGAATTAAACACAACAACTCAAAATACTTGCTGAGATAGAAGGGAATAGGTTTACTGACTCAACTACAAAGTAAAAAGAAAGTCTCATAAAGAGCTCCCAAAAATTATGATACTTACTAGCTTTCAGCTCTCATTGCCCCTATCATAGGCATCTTTTGGTGATTAAGGTTAAAGTGACACAACTAAGAGGATATGCTTGACAAGTTATAAGTTGAAATCTCATGCCCTTACTTATGAGTACCGAACCTCATGCTACTCAACTTCAGTCACGAGTAAGCTCTTGTCATTGTAAATACACGTGTATCATTGAGAACCGCCAACGGGGTACCCCTTGCACATGACACAGAAGCTATCCCATAATCAAAGTGACAAGGCAAGTAGACAGTGAGTATCTCAGCGATCTTTTTATTTGCTATTTGCATAGGTTTTTATTGAGGATGCTTCATAGAATGCTCACTATAGTTATGCTACAAGTTTCCACCATGATTAGGCATGGCTTAGCCTAGCGGCCCAGGCATTTCTCTAACACACATATAAACTCCATGATCTTACAAGTTCCACTTTTATTTCACACCGCCAGGATCCATAGGCAAAAGAATCATGATATCAACTAGGTACAAAGTACCATGGCAGTGTTGAAAGCGTTCCCCATGATACATGGTTCTGCTAACTTCAACTCATAAAGCGCAAGCATATACGCAACAAAGAAGGACCCAATGGTTCAAGTTTATTAGATGCAAGAAAAGTAAGGTGTGCCGTCAAGTTCGTGAGAGCTTTAATCACTATTTTTCACATAATAAGTTTAATTTGGAAGGTAGAAAAAACAAGAATTTACTTGGAATAGCAATAATGCTAATAGGTAGGTATGGTGGACACAAATGGCGTGGGTTTTGGTTTAAAGGAGTGGATGCACGAGAAGAATTCCCTCTCGGTACAGGTTTTTGGCTAGCAAGGCTGGGTAGAAAGTACAAGATTTGAAGGAAACAAACAAACATACAATGATAAATACAAACATGCAATCTTCCTTGGAAGCACAAAATATGTTAACTAGAGAAAACTAAACTTATGAGCAAATCAAGAAAGAAAGATGATGAAATTATATTTCTTTAGAGTACTTTTATCTTTTCTTTCAACTCTCAAAAATAGTGTGCTACTGACCAAGCCAGGTTTGCCAAAACCAACTAAATTAACTCAATGATCCCAAAGTGACACCAATACTAACAACAAGATCAATCATATAACCACGAATTGAAAACTAATCTAAGCTATGCAAAAGAGTAAATGATAGAACTTCTCATTAATATTCCATAATGGAAACTCACACCAAGGGATACATATCTAATGAGAGAGGGGACACTTCCATAATGCAAGCCATCCTACATAATAACTTCTCTATTCATGATATGACTCTACTAAAAAGGGTAAAAAGATAGAAGATAGTGATGTGATACCGCGGCACTCCCCCAAGCTTGGAACAAGCCAAGGGGATGCCAAACCTGATGACGAATTACTCCTTCGGTGGTGGTGGTGTTCTCTCATCATCGTCCAACTTCCAGGGTAAGGGCTTCCAATCAACAAAGGACATCGTGGTCTCCAGCATCCTGAAACTTGCAGCAACACTTATGCGTTTAAACCTAACCTCATACTCACAGTTTTGATTTTGAACGTCGTAGAGATGTGCTTGCAGTTCATTGGTTGTTTGGCGGTGTGAGAGGACTTCATCCTTGAGCTCAGCAGTCTCCTCTTGGTGCTCGGCGATGAGTTCAGAACAAATCTTATGGATGATATCCACTTCGCGTTCCGCCATCTTCTTGTACCTAAAGACTTCTTGCTCCAGTGCTTCTATCCTGTCCTCCAGACTTCCTTCACCTTTAGGGAATTAAACCTCTTTTATCCGGACCTCCCCTTCTTCAAGCAATAACTCCTTGGGATGAATCTTCAACTCCCTCATGTATGGGTTGATGATATCCTCTAAGAGATCCTCCTTGGTTGATGTAGAGGAAGACATTGTGGCTCCAAATCTGGGGCTTTACCTATCAGAAATAGATCAAAACGAAAACACGACGAAAACACGATATACGAACCTCAAGGGATCCAGGGGATTATATATTACGAAGTTTCACAACAAAAGGAAGGTACTGGGAGAAAACGGGTCGGAGACGGAGTCCAGAGTGGACACACCACCTGGTGACGCGGCCAGGGGTGGGCCCGCGCCACTGGGTGGTGTGAGCCAGCCTGGCTCCTTTTCCGTCCCTCTTTCGCTTCGTAGCTTTCCTTATTGACTAAAAACTACAAAAATATAGTTGGATAGTATTTTCGCGGAACTTTTCTTACTAGAACTGTTACCTATTTGAAAACGGACTCTGCAGGTCTCTGAATTTGGTATTTAGTAGATTCTTCCGGAGTCACCACTTGAATAACATCAATATCTTCATCTTCATACACTTATTACTTGAGTCATAAAACCTTTCACTTCCTTATTACACCATTATCTCCACTACCTGGAAATTTCTTTCACACAAAACTTCACACAGTTCTCATTAGCAACATTAGTACAAGTGAAGTGATAAAACCTTTTGAGTCAAATTTCAACTGAAAACCATCAAAACAAGAGCTAAGCAACTCCTTCTGAAAACCCAAAAAGAATTCAAAAAGGAAATCGGATAAAGAAGAAAATGCAAGAGTGGCAAAATCTGTCAAAACAGACCAGCATGTAAAGATCAATTTTTTCGAAAATCTTCTGTTGCTCAAATCAAAAAGTCCAAAACTAACTAAAGTTAAATAACAATTTGGGTCAGAAGCACAAAAAATTACATCTCAATCCGACATACAGAGATCTCTCACGAATTTTTATAGTGAAGCACAAAAATCTGTTTCGGGACAACAACTTTCCCAAATATTACTTCTCTCTCATTAGAGGTTGATCTTGACACAAAAACCAAACAAAAATGATAAGGAGAGGTTATTACCGAAGTAATAACTTCCAAGACTCAAACAAACAAAAGCAAACTGAAAGCAAGAATAAATTGGGTTGTCTCCCAAAAAGCTCTTTCTTTATAGCCATTAAGATGGGCATGATAATTTTGAAGATGCTCACATAGGAATATGAATTGAAGTGAAAGAGAGCATTAAGAAGAAAAAATACACGTATTTAAGTCTAACCCCTTCTTATGCAAGGGAATTTTGGAAACAAACAAGTTATTGAAACCAGAGGCTACTAGCATATGAAGGCAAAAGAAGTGCAACATAAAAACTTTCAGCATAAAACGAGGAAACTTGATATTATTGAGATGCATTAGAACACTTTTCCCTCTCTCATAGTAACTTTCAGTATCATGCATAAACTTAACAATATAACTATCACAAGGACCATCGTAACAATGATCACTTATTTTAACAGAAAACACAGGAATACTAGCTCTCATAACACTACTTTATGAAACAATATTAGAGGTATCCTTACAAAGGATAGTGTGTCCCTCTTCTTCATATCTAGTAACAAAGTCTTTCATATTTGCTATTATAGGTTCATCAACCTTTTGTTCACCAGGTTCAACAGCTTTGATTATACTTTCATTAACCATACTAGCTATCATAGAGTGTTCCTTTATCTTAACTGGGAAAGGCATTTTCTCAATGTAAGGTTTAGGTAAGACATGATTAGTAGTATAAACTTCAGTATTTCTTGCAGGAACAATCTTAGCAATATCTTTATAAGGTTCATGATACTTATTCCACTTCTTTTTAGGCACTTCAATGTAAGAAGCAAAAGCCTTAAAATAAGAAGCAATAGCTTGAGAGTCTAGACCATAAGCATTTTTAATATTTTGAAAGTCATCTGTTCCCATAAAAGATTCAGTGCATTCATAATCATAATCTATACCTGGCTTTCTACCTTTGTCATTCTCCCATGCTTCAGCATTGTCTTGAATACGGTCCAGAAGATCCCATTTAGCTTCTTCTTCCATGCGAGTGAATGAGCCAGCATAAGAAGCGTCCAATAAATCCTTGTCATGTAGAGGGAGCCTTGCATAAAAGTTATTGATAATAATATTGCGGGAGAGCTCATGAATGGGACATTTGAGCATTAGTAACTTCAATCTCCCCCAAGCTTGACATCAAGAGGCCAAAAGTTGTATATTTGATTCCGATCTTTATGAATCTCACTAGGAGGATAAAACTTTGAATAAAAGAGAGGCACTATTTCCTCCCATTCCAGAGCTTGACCATTCTTCAGCAACTTATACCATTCATCAACTCTTCCTTTCAGTGATAATGAGAATAACTTCTTCTTAACTTGATCTGTAGAAATTCCTGCACACTTGAACAACCCGCATAATTCGTGTATAAAGAGTAAATGATCACCGGGATGGACTGTTCCATCCCCAACATAGTAGTTATCCATAACACGATCAATAATTCTTGTAGGTATTTTAAAAACATCATTCTCAGCAGGTGGTGGCTCATCTAATACCTTAGCAGTGGTAGTAGCATTACCAAATAAGAAACTCAGCGAATTATCCATAACGAAAATAAAGCAACTAACAGGAGTAAACAATACTCATAGTAGAAGTTTCCTGTACCAGTTCCACTCTTCCAATAGCGCTTCACACCTCGGCAATGGCGCCTGAAAATAGTCTTGATGACCCACAAGTATAGGGGGTGTATCAGAGTATTTTCGATAAGTAAGAGTGTCGAACCCAATGAGGAGCAGAAGGTGCTGGCTAGTGGTGTGGATCAGGAATTCTCTGCAAATACTTAGCAAACGGATTTTTAGGGGTTTTTGATAAAGCAAGTAAACAAAGTACGAGTAAATAAAAGATAGTAGGAATAAATGCTGAAAGTGGCCCAATCCTTTATGCAGCAAAGGACAAGCCGGTTGTATTACTTAAGATGACCAAACGTTCTCGAGGACACATGGGAAGACTGTCAAGTGCTTTCGCTTCATATAGTTGATTAATCTTCTTTAGCTTGCTAAGTGTTGTGTGGGTGAACATGTGCTACTGTACCGACCTTCCTAGGACTAATACATACTTGTGATTATACCCCTTGCAAACATCCGTAAGTATAAGAAAGTAATTAAGGTAAAAACCTAACCACGGCTTTAAACTCTAAGACCCTTACGTCCCTTGTGCAGTGGTTTCCTAACGGGGGTTCATGTTTATGTCACTCCGGCAACCCCTACGATTAGTAGCCAAATACACAATGCATTCCCCTAGGCCCATATAGGTGAAGTGTCATGTATTCGACGTTCACATGACACCACTAGAAGTAGTACACCACAACTTAAATATCAAACTATTGAATCTTTCCCAACACAATTCCACTACTAACAACATGACTTCTCCCATGTCCTCAAGAACAAAACGAACTACTCACAAGACATCATATGGATCATGATCAGAGATGGAATAATGATGTATAACAATCTGAACATAGACAATAATTCAATGGTTCACTCAATAGCATCAACTATAAAGAGTAATCAACACCGGGAAAGTTTCCCCTATAAACTATGCAAGATTTAACACAATTGTTACAGCAATATGGAGATGGTGATGAGGGTGCTGATGGTGATGATGGTGGTGGTGGTGATGATGATGATGATCCCGATGAAGTCCAGCTTGATGATGGTGTTGATGGCGATGATCTCCCCTCTCCGGGAAGGAATTCCCTCGGCAGAAATTTGTCTGCCGGAGAGATCTTTCTCTCTCGATGTTTTCCGCCCCGCAGAGGCGGTGAAATCTTTCAGTGGTCGCTCCCCGAGTCTTAGGGTTTCGGGAGGATAATATACGCCAGAGGAGAGTGCCAGGGGTGGACCAGGGCGGCCACACCACCTAGTGGCGTGGCCTAGGCTGGCCTGTGCCAGGTGGTGGTGTGGGCCCCCTGCGGCCCATCTCCAGCCCCATTCTGGCTTCCTCCGTCTTCTGGAAAAATAGGATTTTTCGTATATTTTTCCGAATTTTCTGATCTTCACGAATTTTGCCCCCAAACAGCACCTTTTTCATCAGAATCCTGACTGCAGCGGTTCATGCTCCAAAAGTCATCAACCATGCAAAAACAGATGAGATAACATAAGTATCACCTCTCAATACGAAATATATCAATGAATAACAGTGAATTACGACATAGAATAGTGATGCAAAATGGACGTATCACTTTACAATACACCCGCGCACACCATGGGATTCTATTATCCATGGGAGGGGGTCAGGAGGCATTCGACAAGGTTAGCCAAGGCTCTTCTCACTCAAAGAGAAAGGGGAAAAGCACCAGTCTTTCCCCAAAGTTCGTTAGACTTTGCACCATTAACACTAAATAGATGAATTGGTGCTTCATGGACAAGTGGGCTTGGAAAATCCTTACAACCTAGGGGGTATTTGATTACATATCATTCGTAAGAAGTACTTGGTGCGGTCTTGCTTCGTGAATTCATTAAATGATAGTGGTGGCCAATTTTGGAGGGTGATTCGTAAGTTCCAGGGATTGATTCGGCTAGGGACTCCACACTCATCCATTAAAGGGGAAGTGTTGGTTTTTGTCTAGACCATCGGATTGGGAAGGGGACCTAAGCACCATATTTTTGTGCATCATGGCCAATCTTCGTGTTCTCATCAAGGATCAATAGCGATAGGTGGTAAGTTCAGTTTAGGACACCGATCTGCATACCGATCAGGCCTAGTGGGGGAAAATAAGTTATTAGGCCATCCAGATATCAAGTTCTCTTGGGTATTAAGGGGGTATGGTTATCTCAATGCTAGAAAGAGTAAAATCACTTATGCCCTTTGCTACTTTCTTGAACCGCCTCACTAGGAATAAAAAACGATAGGTCCTAAGAGGTGGTTCAATAAATTACCAACAGCACAAGTACTTTTACTCTTTATGTTACCAATGAGGTAATCACACCACGAGATCAACTCTAACTATAGAGCACCACCCCACTACTGTCCTATCCTCTAGAATGATCGGATCTCGAATCAATAATGGTGTAACAATATGCACCTTCTAATATATCATAGACAAGCATGACCAGCTAATTGCTCTGAATAAACCATCTCATAAACGAACAACCACCATCAAACACACACAAAAATATGACGGTAGTCATGTAGGTAAGTTTACACGGTTCTAGGCATGCAATGAAAGCACATGCAGATATTTGATCAAGCTACTTCCACAAACCTATATTCCGTGAGGGAGATACCCCTATTCATTGTGGAAGCAATGGACGAGATGCTGGAAGTGATGGAAATGCAATTGGAGGCCAACTTGCATAATCATCAAGGTTCCATCGATGTGGTCCATTGTGAGGCGTGGGGTCAGTGGCCGCCATTTAGTACTCCTGCCCCCAAAGATACAAAGGGTAAGATCTAAAGATCTAGTAAGAAAGAGATTTATAGTCGGGGTACGTAGATCCCCAGACCTTTTTATCCTCCTGAAGTTGAGGATGCAGGGATTGTCAACTAAAGGCTCCATACGGGTTCAAGACCTGATACCCGCCTGACCACATTTATTGCACATTAGCCGTTGTTGGACTATTGCTGGCTCAAGACGTGAGGTTCGACATGGTCATGGTAGAGGGTGTAGGGTACCCACTCGGTAGGATTAGCTGTCGAGTTGGTCATGCCTACATGTGGGTTGATTATGGACACATTATAGTTGTTGGTCGTACACTGCCGTAAGAATGCGGTGACAAGTCCTAGCACCCCTTGTTGCTAACCTTATCATTTTTGTGTGGTTTTTATGCCAAGAGTAACCTCTAATGAGAAGAGAAGTAATGCTTGGGAAAGTTGTTGTCTCGAAACAGATTTTTATGCTTCACCGTAAAAATTCGTGTAAAATCTCTGTACGTTGGTTTGAGCTGTGATTTTTTGTGCTTCTGACCCAGGTTGTTATCCAACTTTAGTTAGTTCAAAAGTTTTCGATTTGAGCAACAGAAGGTCTTCGAAAAAATAGGTTTCTATCTGCTGGTCTGTTTTGACAGATTTCTCCCATTATTTGCATTTGCCTGTTAATCTCTTTCTCTTTGAGTTCTCTTTGATCATTTGAATTTTTTAAAGGAAGTGATACAGTATCTTGTGTTTTAATGAAAGTTTTACTTGTGTTGAGACTGAACAAAAATATTTATTATCTTGAGTACACTAATGTTGCTAATGAAGATTGTGTGAAGTTTTGTATGAAGGAAATTTTAAAGTGTAGGGAAGAATGATGTAATGAGATGAAGAATGGACAAAAGCTGAAGCTTGGGGATTCCACCCCGTGTCACCCCAAGAAATATTCAAGAGGTACAAGCGTTAAAGCAGGCATCCCCTTCTTTATCAATAAAAATCTCAGGTCTTTCTAGACACTTCATTTTTATTGTTTCATGCACAATTGTGTTTTTCTTGGAGCATCTTTGTTTTGGTTTTTAGTTTTCTTTTGTTTAGTTTGCTTAAATAAGTTGGTTGGGTCCCAACACACTTCTTTTGGAGAGAGACACGCTCCGTTTTCATTGCCTAGAATACTCTAGTTTTCATTCTTATTGTTCTGTGAGTGTTCTCTTTTGCTAGCACTGTGTTTAGCCTTAGTTTTGTTGTGCTTTCAGCTTAGAACTTTTTATTTCTTCCTTTTGGATTTGTGAGACAAGATCACTGATCTTTATTTATTATTATCTTTGTGAGTTCTTTCAAATAAGTTGGTTTGGATTGGAAAAGAGTAGGAACGCTCATGCTTAAGTGGTAAAGAGAGCTTGTTTTTGACTGTGGCCTATGCTTTGTCATGCCATGCTTGGTATTTTTTTGGCTTTATGCTTAGTATTCTTTGTTGTAGCATGACTTGTTATAAACAATTGACATTGCTTAATGTGCCTTGGATGAATCATGCGTTGTTTTAGCATATTAAAGCATAGTATTGTGGTATTCTCCTTTGATGCTTTATTTGGGTTGACTTGGCGCATGCTCACACCATGTTATGACTATCCAAAGTCACCATAGCCTTTATGATCCTTTAGTTTTCAACTTGTAGTATCACTTTATGCTTTACTCAATGATGTTTTGTCGCTCTGCATGATTATGGCCATTATTGCTCTCTTAGTTTGTCGCTCCTAGTCTTTTGCTAGCCTCCGTAACCAAGTATGAGTTCCACTCATGCATCCAACTCCTTAAACCAAGTCATTCCAAAGATTCCACCATACCTACCTATTAGCAACTTCTATTCCAAGTATATTCATGTTTTTATCTACCTTCTAAATTAAATTTGTTATGTGAAAATTAGTGATTAAAGCTCTCACGAACTTGATGGCACACTTTACTTTTATTGCATTTAATAAACTTGAACCATTGTGTCCATCTTTGTTGCGTATATGCTTGCGCTTTATAAGTTGAAATTAGTAGAACCATGTATCATGGGGAATGCTTTCAACATTGCACTTGTACTTTGTACCCCGTTGATATCATGTTCTTTTGCTTATGGATCCCGGCGGTGTGAAATAAAAGTGGAACTTGTAAGATCATGGAGTTTGTATGTGTGTTAGAGAAAAGCCTGGGCCGCCGGTCTAATCCATGCTGTCATGGTGGAAACCTGCAGCGTAACCATAATGAGTTGTCTATGGAGCATTCTTCTTATAAAAAAAGAGAGATAGAGATTGAGAAAAAAAAGGAAAAAAAGATATGAGAAAAGAGGAAAGAGAGAAAAAAACACCATTTTCCCATGGTAAATAAGAAGATTGTTGATATGCTCGTTGTGTGCTTGCATTTTCATTTTGATATGGGGATTCTTCCGTATCATCGGACAAGGGGTACCCCGTTGGAGGTTCTGTATGATACACATATACTTACGATGACAAGAACTTACCGGTGACTAAACTTGAGTATCATGTGGAGCGGCCCTCGTATTCAAGGGACATGAGATTTCCAACTTATACTTTGTCAAGCATATACTCCATAGTTTGTTCACTTTAACCTTAATCACTTCAAGGTGCTTATGATAGGGGCAATGAGAGCTGAAAGCTAACAAGTACCATAATTTTTGGAAGCTCTTTATGAAACTTGAATCCCTGCTTCCTTTTATGAAGGCCTTTCTTCCACTTATATATTGAGTCTCCACCTTCTATCTTTATGCACTTACTTTGGGAGCATAGTGGCCATTCTTAGTTCTATGTGCATTGTCCCAAGACTTGTTGATTGATGCATAGCTTTGATATTGCTTGTTTTTAACTATTTGTATCTAGTCACTCTTATGAACTTTGAAGGTGTCCTATGCATTTATGTTTGCTACTCTATGAGGGACAAGCTGAATGCCACTATGCTATGTTTTCTTTATGTGAAACAAACAAACGTCTTGTAAAGCATTGTTATTCATGAATCTTTTGTTTGTGCCTTTTCATGTTTCAACATAGTTGCTTTGTTTTATTGCTAGAACTTTATCTTTCATGTTATGATTGAAGTACTATGATCCCAGCTTTTAATGTTTTACAAATACTTTGATCAAGTTTATGATGGTGAATGTCACCTCAAAAAGTATTCTTTCTTTTTATCACTTACCTACTCGAGGACGAGCAGGAGTTAAGCTTGGGGATGTTGATACATTGCAAATGTATCTATAATTTTTGATGTTCCATGCTTGGTTTCATCTTCTTTCTTATGTTTTCTCCACAGTTTGGAGTACTTTTCATATGATTTCTTGGACTAACCTATTAACAAGAGCCACAGTGCCAACTGCCTGTTTTCTGCTGTTTTTGGTTCCAGGAAGTTAGAAAATGAATATTCTCAGAATTGGATAGGACAAAAGCCAAAGTCAGTATTTTCCTGAGGGACACACGGAGCCAGAATACGAGACGGATAGGATCCAGGGGGCGGCCACACCACCTGGCCGCGCGGGCCAGTCCTGGCCGCGCCAGGGGGTGGTGTGGCCAGCCCAGGGACCCCCTCGGCCTCTCCTTCCGCCTATAAGATGCCTCCGATACAGAAACCCTAAGTCGTCAATCAGAAATCCATGAAAAGTTCTGCAGCGCTGATACATTGCAAATGTATCTATAATTTTTGATGTTCCATGCTTGGTTTTATCTACTTTCTTATGTTTTGTTCCAATTTTGGAGTACTTTTCATATGATTTCTTGGACTAACCTATTAACAAGTGCCACAGTGCCAGTTGCCTGTTTTCTGCTGTTTTTTGTTCCAGGAAAGTCAGAAAATCAATATTCTCAAAATTGGACCGGACAAAATCCAAAGTTGATATTTTCTCGGAAGAGTCACGGTGCCAGAAGGAGAGTCAGAGAGGGGCCACAGGGTGGCCACACCACCCCATGGCGCAGGTCCCCCCAGGCCGCGCCAGGGCATGGTGTGGGCCACCTGGCCGCCCACCGACCTTGCCCTCTGGCCTATAAGAAGTCTCTCGAGGCATAAACCCTAAATCATCAAGCCTCCAGCCACGAAAAGTTCCGCAGCGCCGCCGCCACCGAAGGGGAGAATCGGGGGATAGAAAGTCTCTGTTCTGGGACCCTGCCGGGACGGGGAAGTGCCCCCGGAGCCATATCCATCGATCTCCACCACCATCTCCATCACCATTGCTGATTCCCATGATGAGGAGGGAGTAGTTCTCTCACGAGGCTAAGGGTTCTACCGGTAGCTATGTGTTCATCTCTCTCTCTCTATGCATGATCTTATTGAGATCATGAGCTTGTAATCTATAGATCTACCTTGCTACTCAAGTGCTTTATTAGATCTCTGCTCTCCCCATGTGTGTGAAAGTGACAGCGTGCTCACCATGGTGGCACTTAGGCTAGAGATTACAAATACTTGTTATGAGTTATATTTGGAGTTGGATTTCTCTATGAAATTGTAGTGTTTGTTGGACTCATCTAGTACTCAAGGTGACATTGTGGGGTTTTCTAGATGGGAAAGACTTACTTTGAGGTGTGATGTTATAGCCCTACCATGGATTAGAGTATCCAACCGAAGAGTAGTTAAGAGTAGTATTATAAAGAAGAATATATTTATATGAGAGTGTTCACTAGTGAAAGTATGATCCCTAGGCCTTGTTTCTAAGAACTAAAACACCGTTTGCAATTAGATCTGTTACATGTTTGCTTGTTTCCATCTTTATTTCAGTGTTACTTTAGTCTTTTCCACGCCATCAAGCTATTTTCTATCACCATTACCACTTATAATTATTCATACCACTTGTATTTCACTATCTCTTCGCTGAACTAGTGCACCTATACACCTGACAAGTGTATTAGGTGTGTTGGGGACACAAGAGAATTCTTGTATCCTTATTGTGGGATTGCTTGAGAGGGAATACCTTTGACCACTTCCTCCCTGAGTTCGATAAACCTTGGGTGATCCACTTAAGGGAAAACTTGATGTTGTTCTACAAACCTCTGCACTTGGAGGCCCAACAACTGTCTACAAGAATAGAAGTGCGTAGACATCAAGGTATTTTCTGGCGTCGTTGCCGGGGAGGTAAGGTAAAAGGTATTCACATCGGAGGATTAAAGAAGAAGAACCTCCCACGGCAAACGCCTATTTTCTAGCGCCGTTGCCGGGGAGGTACGATAAAAGGTGTTGGGTCCACAGCATAGAAAACAAAAAAATTCCTACGATGAGAACTACATGCCAAGATCTATCTACTAGCTACAAAGCAACGGGTGGACATACATCTAACGGGAACTTACCCTCGAAGACAATGAGTTTTGTTAACGAGTAGGAACTCGTGGTTTATGTAGTCGTACACTTGCCGATCTCAAGATCGTGAGGAAGTCCGAGCGCCGCAACTCAACAGCGCATCCGTACTCGCACACACGTTCAAGCCACCAGACAACCTCCACCTCCTCGCTCCAGCGATCCAGCGGAAGCAACAACTCCTTCCAGACGAAATGCCACCAGGAACATGTATCTCTCTAATCCGAGACCATGGGGGAATAATTCTAGAGGGGGAGAGAGATCCTTCACAAGGAGGTGTGAGGAAGAAGGAGGGAGAGGGTGGCCTTTTATAGGAGGAGGGGGGTGCCCCTCCTCTCCATGGCCGGCGCATGGGGGGTGACCCCTCACCTCCCCCATTCATGTGGTGGTAACCCCTCCACATTAAAGTGCCTCTTCACATTCCCTTTTAAAGTCCCCACTTGAAATGCATTAAAATTCTCCAAGTTTAATGCTCTCTCATTTAATAAAACTCTTTTATTAAATTTATTCAGAATTTTGTTAATTACTTTAATTAACAAACATTCACATATAACCCCTTGCAATATTTCAATATCACATGCAGAACCACTTTCTGCAATTTCACCCGAAACAATTTCTGGTTTCTATCGAAACAATTCTTGCGCTTTGCAATTCTTTCGTCTGAAACATATGTGCTCCAAAATGGTGTCCGGTAACTCTTAAGTGTGTCACCCTACGGTTCGCGAATAATGCAGACATGATTGAGACTCCTCTCAGATCAATAGTCAGAAGCGGGACCTGGAGATCCATACTGACTCCTGCATATTCAACGATGACTTCTGTGATCGTGAGAACCTTTAACGCTTGTAATTTAATCCCTTTGTCTCATGATATAATACATGTCCGAGATTCGATCATAGGTATCCAAATACCTAGTTTGATCTCGTTACCGACATGCACTCTCTTCTCGTTCCCGTGATATAACATTCTAGTGATCACATCACTTGCTTGCAAGCTATCTCCATGTGATATCACCGAGAGGGACCAGAGTATATCTATCCGTCATCGGGATTGACAAATTCCACTCTTGATCCATGAGCCTCAACATAACACCTTCGTAGCACTGAACCCATCTTTATAGTCACCCTGTTACGGTGTGACGTTTGATGTTATCAAGATATTCTTCCGGTGTTAGCAATTAACATGATCTCATGGCCTAAGTATAAAGATTACTTCATATGATGTTATAGCAATATAAACATAATGACTTGATCGTAATGCTATACTTCGGATGAATGTTCATCACATCATTCCACCAATGTTGTGACCTTGTTATTAACAACATCCAATGTCCATGATCAGGAAACCTTGATCATCTTGTTAATCAACAAGCTAGTCTATAAGAGAGGCATAACTAGGAACCTTTTTTGTTTATTAAACACACATGTATTGATGTTTCCGATCAATACAATTCTAGCATGTAAAATAAACATCTATCATATATAAGGAATACATAATAACAACTTTATTATTGCCTCTCAGGGCATATTTCCTTCAGTCTCCCACGTGTACTAGAGACAATAATCTAGTTCACATAGTGATAAATCTAACACCCATGGAGTTCTGGTGTTGATCGTGTTTTGCCCTAGGGAGAGCTTTAGTCAACGGATCTGCTACATTTAGGTCCGTGTGTACTTTACAAATCTTTATATCTCCATCCTTGACATGCTCGCGGATGGAGTGAAACCGACGCTTAATATGCTTGGAATTCTTGTGAGACCTCGGTTCCTTTGCGTTGGCTATGGCTCCATTGTTGTCACAATAGATCACCATCGGGTCCAATGCACTAGGAACCACACCTAGTTCCGTAATGAACTCTTTCGTCCAAACCGCTTCCTGCGCCGCTTCTGAAGCAGCAACATATTCCGCCGCCGTCGTTGATCCAGCCACCACAGGTTGTTTGGAACTCCTCCAACTAACTGCTGCTCCGTTCAAGAGAAATATGTATCAGGATTGAGACTTAGAGTCATCCGGATCGGTGTCAAAACTAGCATCGACATAACACTTAGCGACTAGCTCTTCTTCACCTCCGTATATAAGAAACATATCCCTAGTTCTTCTCAAGTACTTGAGGATGTTCTTGACCGCTATCCAGTGTTCCGAACCTGGATCAGATTGGTACCTACTAGTCAAACTAATAGCATGTGCCACATCCGGTCTTGTACATAGCATGGCATACATAATAGAGCCTATGGCCGAGGCATAGGGGATCTTATCCATCATCTCTCTTTCTTCCGCCGTAGCCGGACTTTGAGTCTTACTCAATGTCTTGCCTTGCAACATAGGTAAGAACCCCTTCTTACTTCCGTCCATATTAAACTTCTTTAATATTTTATCAAGGTATGTACTCTGCCATAGCCCAATTAGGCGCCTTGATCTATCTCTATAGATTTTAATGCCTAATATATATGATGCTTCACCAAGGTCTTTCATCGAAAATTTGCTGTTTAGATAACTTTTAACACTGTTTAAAAGATCAATATCATTTCCAATCAATAATATGTCATCCACATATAATATCAAAAATTCCACATTGCTCCCACTCACTTTCTTGTAAATACAAGCCTCTCCATAAGTTTGGACAAATCCAAACTCTTTGATCACCTCATCAAAGCGGAGATTCCAACTCCGGGATGCTTGCTTCAGTCCATAGATGGATCGCTGAAGTTTGCATACCTTATTAGCATCCTTAGGATCGACAAAACACTTAGGTTGTATCATATACAACTCTTCTTCAATATTACCACTGAGGAACGCAGTTTTGACATCCATCTGCCATATTTCACAATCGAAATACGCAACAATTGCTAACATAATCCTAAACTGACTTAAGCATTGCTACGGGAGAGAATGTCTCATCGTAGTCAACTCCTTGAATTTTTCGAAGCCCCTTTGCGACAAGTCGAGCCTTATAGATGGTCACATTACCATCAGCATCAGTTTTTCTTTTGAAAATCCATTTATTCTCAACGGCCTTTCGATCGTGAGGTAAGTCCACCAAGGTCCAAACTTGGTTCTCGTACATGGATTCCATCTCGGATTTCATGGCTTCTAGACATTTGTTGGAATCCGGGCTCATCATCGCTTCTTCATACGTCGCAGGGTCATCCATTTCATCAACCATGAAATTCACAACAGGATTGCCGTATAGTTCAGGAGCTGCACGTGTCCTGCTTGACCTGCGAGGTTCGGTAGTGTCCACTTTCGGAGTTTCATGATCAATATCATTATCTCTCTCTTCATTAGGTGAAGTCAAATCCGAAACAACTTCTGGTGCTGCGCTACTCGCCATTTCATGAAGAGAAGGTTCAATAACCTCTTCGAGTTCTACTATCCGACTACTCACACCTTTCGCGAGAAACTCCTTCTCAAGAAAGGATCCATTCTTGGCAACAAAAACCTTGCCCTCGGATCTGTGATAGAAGGTATACCAATCGTTTACTTAGGGTATCATATGAAGAAGCATTTTTCTGCTTTGGGTTCGAGTTTATCCGGCTGAAGTTTCTTCACATAAACATCGCATCCCCAAACTTTCAGAAATGACAACTTAGGTTTGTTTCCAAACCATAATTCATACGGTGTCGTTTCAACGGATTTAGATGGTGCACGATTTAAAGTGAATGCAGTTGTTTCCAGTGCATAACCCCAAATTGATAGTGGTAAGTCAGTCAGAGACATCATAGATCGAACCATTTCCAATAAGGTACGATTACGACGTTCCGACACACCATTACGTTGTGGTGTTCCGGCAGACGTGAGTTGTTAAACTATTCCACACTCTTTTATGTGTGTGCTAAACTCGTAACTTAGATACTCTCCTCCACGGTCAGACTGTAGAAATTTGATCTTTCTATTATGATGATTTTCCACTTCATTCTGAAATTCCTTGAACTTTTCAAAAGTTTCAGATTTGTGTTTGATCAAATAGATATACCCGTATCTACTCAAATCATCCGTGAAAGTAACAAAATAACGATATCCACCTCGCGCCGACACACTCATTGGTCCACACACATCAGTATGTATGATTTCCAATAAATCTGTCGCCCGTTCCATTGAACCGGAAAACGGCGTTCTAGTCATCTTTCCCATAAGGCATGGCTCACATGTATCAAATGATTCAAAATCAAGTGATTCCAAAAGTCCATCAGAATGGAGTTTCTTCATGCGTTTAACGCCAATATGACCTAGACGGCAGTGCCACATATATGCAGATATATCATCATCAAGTTTAATGTTTTTAGCATTAACATTATGAATGTGCGTAATATTACTATCGAGATCCATCAGAAATAAACCATTCAATAGAGGTGCATGACCATAAAAGATATTATCCATATAAATCGAACAACCATTGTTTTCAGATTTAAACGAATAACCACTTTGCATCAAAAACGATCCGGATACAATGTTCATGCTAAGTGCAGGCACCAAATAACAATTATTCAGGTTTATAACTAATCCCGATGGCATATGGAGAGGCAGCGTTCCGACGACGATCACATCAACTCTTGATCCATTGCCGACCCGCATTGTGACCTCATCCCTTGATAGTTGTCGCTGTTTCCGTAGCCCCTGAATTGAGTTACATATATTAGCAATCGGTCCTGTATCAAATACCTAGGTGCTACTGCGAGTACTCTTCAAGTACACATCAATAACATGTATATCATATATACCTTTGTTTGCCTTGCCGGACTTCTTGTCCGCCAAATACTTGGGGCAGTTGCGCTTCCAATGGCTAGTCCCCTTGCAATAGTAGCACTCGGTATCGTACTTAGGGCCAGGTCGGGGTTTCTTTTTAGGCGTGGCAACAGATTTGCCACCCTTCTTTCCCTTGTGCTTGCCTTTCTTGTCCTTCTTGAAACCGGTGGTCCTATTGATCATCAACACTTGATTTTATTTCCTAATCTCCACTTCTGCAGCCTTAAGCATTGACAGAAGCTCGGGAAGAGTCTTCTTCATGCCCTGCATATTATAGTTCATCACGAAGCTCTTGTAGCTAGGTGGCAGAGATTGAAGAACACGATGTATGCCTAAGTCAATGGGAATCGTTATTCCCAAGGACACAAGGTTATCGGCGTACCTAGACATTTTGAGTACGTGCTCACTAACGGAGCTGTTTTCCTCCATCATGCAGCTAAAGAACTTTTCAGAAGCATTATAACTCTCTACGGCAGCATGGGTATCAAAAATCATTTTCAATTCTCCCATGGTATCAAAGGCATTGCCATTTTCGAAACGCTTTCGAAGTTCTGGCTCTAACCCATATAGTATGCCGCAATGAACTAAGTTGTGGTCCTCCTGACGAGTCACATAGACATTCTTTTCCTCGTCAAGGGCATCAGGAGCTGGTGGGGGGCCTAGCGGAGCATCTAGCACATATTGCTTTTGTGCAGCAGTGAGGAGAATCCTCAAATTCATAGCCCAGTTGGTGAAGTTGCTACCATTCGCAGCAAGTTTCTCTTTCTCCATGAACACATTGAAATTAAAAGCAGGTGGTGCCATCTACAACAGAATTTGTAAAGTTTATTTAGACTAAGTATATGATAGAGTGAGTTCAACTAATCCAAATTACTAATGAACTCCCACTCAAAAACGACATCCCTCGTGCCTTTTTGGTGATTACATGAACCAAATCCACTACACCAAGTCCGATCATCACGTGAGTCGGTGTAACTTCAAAGGCGAGCATCTATATGGGCATCATATCAACAATATGACTCATGCTTAACCTTTTGGTCCGTGTTCCGAGGCCATGTCTGTACATGCTAGGCTCGCCAAGTAAGAACCTTAGTACTCGCGTGTGTAAAACTGTCTTACACCCGTTGTATGAAAGCGTAGAGTCGAGTACACCCGATCATCACATGATGTCTCGAAACACGATCCATAGAACGGTGCATACTCATGGACGAACACATTTTATCTTGATATCTAAATGAGGGATCATCTTACAATGCTACCAAAAGCGCCAAACTAGCAGTATAAGATGCTAACATCTAATGTGTAAAGTGAGATGATATGGTCCATGCATTTGATCTCTATCATTTGCATCATGGTATGATCTTTATCATTCCTTTGTGTGTAAGGCCAAGGTCTATGGAACTTACATGTTGAATGTGTTGTAAGAGTATCTATGATACATCTACTTACAACAATACCATATCAATACACTAGCCCAGCAACGATCGAAACTAGACGCCTCTAATTTATCAATTGCAAGTTTTACGTGGCTTAGGGCTTTCAGAGATAGAACCGTTCTCACCTACGAACATGAACCACAACGAGGATAACCAAGTTATTAGCAACTCGTTGTAAATCAGATATTGACTATAGTAGGAGAGACAGACACCCGCCAGCCACTTATGCAAAACAAGTTGCATGTCAGTCGTGGAACCGGTCTCATGTACGATGACATGTAAGGTTGGTCCGGGCCGCTTCATCCCACTATGCCACCAATATCCAAAATACATAGAAGATGCAATAACATGATCATCATCGCCCACATATAAACATATGTGTACTACCCGTGCAAAGCACCTATGCCTAGATCAGGCTCTGATACCACTGTTGGGTCCGCAGCATAGAAAACAAAAAAATTCCTACGATGAGAACTACACGCCAAGATCTATCTACTAGGTACAAAGCAACGGGTGGACATACATCCAACGGGAACTTACCCTCAAAGAGAACGAGTTTTGTTAACGAGTAGGAACTCATGGTTGATGTAGTCGTACACTTGCCGATCTCAAGATCGTGAGGAAGTCCGAGCGCCGCAACTCAACAGCGCATCCGTACTCGCACACACGTTCAAGCCACCGGACAACCTCCACCTCCTCGCTCCAGCGATCCGGCGGAAGCAGCAACTCCTTCTAGCCAAAATGCCACCGGGAACATGTATCTCTCTAATCCGAGACCATGGGGGAATAATTCTAGAGGGGGAGAGAGATCCTTCACAAGGAGGTGTGAGGAAGAAGGAGGGAGAGGGTGGCCTTTTATAGGAGGAGGGGGTGCCCCTCCTCTCCATGGCCGGCGCATGGGGGGGACACCTCACCTCCCCCATTCATCTGGTGGTAACCCCTCCACATTAAAGTGCCTCTTCACATTCCCTTTTAAAGTCCCCACTTGAAATGCATTAAAATTCTCCAAGTTTAATGCTCTCTCATTTAATAAAACTCTTTTATTAAATTTATTCAGAATTTTATTAATTAATTTAATTAACAAACATTCACATATAACCCCTTGCAATATTTCAATATCACATGCAAAACCACTTTCTGCAATTTCACCCGAAACAATTTCCGGTTTCTATCGAAACAATTCATGTGCTTTGCAATTCTTTCGTCTGAAACATATGTGCTCCAAAATGGTGTTCGGTAACTCTTAAGTGTGTCACCCTACGGTTCGCGAATAATGCAGACATGATTGAGACTCCTCTCAGATCAATAGTCAGAAGCGGGACCTGGAGATCCATACTGACTCCTACATATTCAACGATGACTTATGTGATCGTGAGAACCTTTAATGCTTGTAATTTAATCCCTTTGTCTCATGATATAATACATGTCCGAGATTCGATCATCGGTATCCAAATACTAGTTTGATCTCGTTACCGACATGCACTCTTTTCTCGTTCCCGTGATATAACATTCTAGTGATCACATCACTTGCTTGCAAGCTATCTCAATGTGATATCACCGAGAGGGCCTAGAGTATATATATCCGTCATCGGGATTGACAAATTCCACTCTTGGTCCATGAGCCTCAACATAACACCTTCCAGCACTGAACCCATCTTTATAGTCACCCTATTACGGTGTGACGTTTGATGTGTCCTAGGGCCCAGTGCCCATGAGAAAGCCCTCGAGGTTGATCTAAAGTCACTGTAAGCTCCTGGAATCCGGCCTCGTTCTGTTGCCATGACTACAGTATATACACAAAGGATAGCAAAGTATGTTTCGAAGTTTAGATGACAATGGTGAAAACGACCGTCATCATAAACACTAGAAACAAAAGTCTCGCTTTGTCGCCAAACAAATACTTCGAGCCACTATACGATAATGGAGTGAATGTCAAAATCAGGAAGACATTAACGATTTGCAAAAGACATAATGATCTGGTAAAACAGAACATGGACATGACGTTTCCCATGAGCATGCATGATCTGTAAACGCATATGGTATATGGTTTATATGAGTAAAATGCGAGCTAGATTATTTGTACTCTAGTGCAAGTGGGAGACTGGAGGAGATATGCCCTAGAAGCAACTAATAAATAGGTTTTTATTGTCATATCTCAATTAGTTTATAATAGTTTTATATTGTGCTATAACTGTGCCAAGTAGAAACATTGGTACAGGTGTGGTATGAAACAACCAAGTCCCTAGTAGCCTCTATTCATACTAGTTCGTTGGTCATGAGGATGATCTGGGTTTCAAGATCATGGGCATTTATGCTGACTGACAACGGGATCATATCATTGGAGAATGATGTGGTTGGACGTTCCTCGAAGGATTGCAACATGATCAAGTCATATAGTTCATTGTTGCAACAACTATACCTAGACTCTTTTTCCTTAGACCGTGAGCTCATATTACTCACTGTTTCCCAAGGCTTCTTAGACTGCATCAAGCGTCACTTGGTAATACAGTGGTTATAAAGGTGTACGTTGGGTATTCTGAAGGAACAATAGATGACATGTGACTGCAATACCGGGATTTGTTCACCCACATGACAAGTAAAGATACATATGACCGGCTTGGTGAGATTACATCCATAAATGTTGCAACATGTGACTAGGTCACGGGGATGTAATATCATGGTAACAAGAAAACATAACTTGTTGTGAACGAGATTGAACAAGGTATGGGATACCAATGATCAGATCTTGGACAAGTCGTATCGAGAAACAGAAGGAAGAGGATGCTACATTTAGCGGTTCAAACGAAATTGTCATCAGGAATGCATAGGGGTCACATGGATATCCCTGGTCCCTTTGTTGATCATTGATGCAGATCATGTCTAGAGCATTTTTGAGCCGTGAGAGGATACACTTAAGGGTACGATGAGAGCGATGATTCGTAAGATGGAATCACACTAGAGAAAGAGAAAGCCAAAATCGTTCCGCAGAGAGATCGAAAGTTGTTCGGAGACAGAATAAAGGAAAAGATTGGAAACGTGTTTTCGGATAAATGGGAATTTAAATATATATTTATTATATGTTAATTATGGATTAATATATTCTAAATAATATTTAAGTTAAGATTTATAAAAGCAACTTTCATATTAGGCCAAAACCCCGGAGGGATTAGATAAGAAAAAATCTGCAAGAAAAGAAAAAGGAAAAAGAAAACAGCCCACGTGGGTGGCGGATAATATCCACCGCACAGGGCGGGCACCAGTTGGCCACAACTGCTGCCAGGCCAGCTCAACCCGGCCCAAGAGGAGCTCGTGGGGAGCCGGCTAGCGGGCTGCGCCGCTGGGCCGCCGGCAGGGGAAACAACCCACCCGGGCAGCAGGGGTCCAGGCGGGACAGGCGAGCAGGCCGCAAGCTGCTGCCGGCCTACCCGGGCGAGCTGCCAGGCGGGCGGTGCGGGGCGTGGGCGCAGGCCGCCGCGTTGCTGGGCCATGAGGGGAGGGGGCACCGGCCCACCCGGGCTTGGTCGCCAGGCCGCCGCCGCGGGTGCTGCTGGGCGCGAGGTGGGCCGCGCCAAGGCCCACCCGACCAGCCCCCTTTTCCAGGCTGCTGTCTGCTGCCCTTTTGGCTTTTGGGCTGAGATGAATTTGGCCCATTCGGTGAAGACGAAAATTCCTAAGTTTTTCCTTTGACATTTAGTCCCACATGGCTTAGCCTTTGAGAAGGGCACACCCCCTTAGCCTATATAAAGGGGTGTCCATGGGTGGGATTAAATACACCAACAATTGGAGAAGTCCTTTGGTTGACTTCCTCCTTTCCTCTCTCTCTCTAGACCTTGTGACCATGGCCCCAAGCCTGGGCTGTGCGATCGAGGCACACCTGTAGTACGCTGTTGCGCTGCAGGGATTCCTAGCCGGATAGCAACTTCCGCACTCCCGGCGGGATCGGGGAGCCAGAGGTCTCATCATGCACCGGATGTGTACGAAAACACGAGGCGCAACACTTGGGGCGCTTAAATGTCGTGAGCCGGAGCTGTTGCATGATGAAGATGAAGAAGTAGCAAGGGGTGACCTGCGAGGAGCTTCACGACCTTGAGGTCGGCTACGAGTACGACTACTTCAACCACGTTCCCCGTGGAACGTTAACCGCGTACGGTCTACAAGGGTATGTATTCTCTATGCATTGGCCATTACCGCATTACTACATAGATAGATCCTAGGCAGTTTCTGGGGTTCCCATGTAGGAATTTTTTTGTTTTCTGCTGCGGATCCCCTTCAGTATCTTGTGACGTGGAGTTTTTGGAGGATAATGGCCCCCAAGAGGGGAAAGTTGTTCCACGTGTTGTAGGTGATGGAGATTCCTCTCAAGTCATCAAGTTGATGGGGGATTGGGCATATCTTGCCCACCGAATATCATATTCATGATCAAGATGTTGATGGGGGAGGATCAAGCCCAACTCAAGAAGATCCTAGCTCTACTCAAGTTGAACCATCAAGTGCACCGCATGACGAACAACTCTCGCAAACCAAAGAACAAGAACCAAGCCCTCAACCCGTTGAGCAAGACCAAGAAGTCGTTCTAGTTCCCCAAGATCAAGGTCAAGCTCAAGATGTGGTCAATGATCAAGGACCAACGAAGGATGAATTCTTTGATCATGAAGGGACTATCCAGAAGATTAAATCCGCCTCTATTGCAAGTGGACTCCAAGTCAATAATATACTTGGAAGCATATCAAGAGGAATCGAGACTCGCAACAAGAAGAAGCAACTCACTACCTTTTGTGGCCATCATGCATTTGTGTCTAACTTCGAGCCACTCAAGGTCCATGAAGCTCTAGAGGATCCGGATTGGGTCATTGCCATGCAAGAAGAACTCGAGTGCTTCACCCGCAATGAAGTTTGGTCTTTTGTGGAGAGACCTAAAGATCATCGCATCAATGTTATTGGGACCAAGTGGGTATTCAAGAACAAGCAAGATGAGAGCAGAACTGTCACAAGGAACAAATCAAGGTTAATGGCGCAAGGGTATGCCCAAATAGAAGGTATTGACTATGAGGACACATTTGCGCCCGTTGCTCTCCTTGAAGCTATTCATCTCTTGCTTGCATATGCATCTTTTCATAACTTCAAGATTTATCAAATGGATGTGAAGAGTGCATTTCTTAATGGTCCCTTGAAATAGGTTGCATATGTAGCTCAACCCCCAGGTTTCTAAAACACACGCTTTCCCAACCATGTGTATCTACTCCATAAGGCGCTCTACCGACTAAAGCAAGCTCCTCGTGCATGGTGTGATCACCTTAGGGATTTCTTACTCATGGACGGGTTTAGCATGGGTAAAGTCGATTCCACCCTTTTCACCAAACGGGTTAAAGGGGGTGGCTTGTTTATTGTTCAAATTTATGTTGATGATATTATTTTTGGTGGAGCTAACGAATCACATAACAAAGCTTTTGCCGAGTTGATGACCCAGAAATTTAGGATGTCCATGATGGGGGAGTTGAAGTATTTCTTAGGCTTCATTGTGAAGCAACTTGCTCAAGGCACCTTCATCTCCCAAGATAAGTACGTGAAGAACATGCTTGCGAAATTTGATATGACCAATGCCAACCCCATGAAGACACCCATGCCACTCAATGGGCAACTTGGCCTTGGAGAAGGTGAGAAGGATGTGGACTAAAAGGTATATTGCTCCATGATTGGTTCTTTACTCTACCTTTGTGCTTCTAGGCCGGATATCATGTTAAGTGTTGGAATGTGTGCTTGTTTTCAATCCGCTCCCAAGGAGTGCCATTTGATGGTGGTCAAATGGATTTTTAGGTACCTTGTTCTCACTCCTACACTCGGGCTTTGGTATCCAAAGGGGTCAACCTTTAAGCTTGTTGGCTATTCGGATTCCGATTGGGCCGGCGATAAGGTTGACCGGAAGTCAACCTCCAGGGATTGCCAATTCCTTGGCCGGTCGTTGGTAAGTTGGTCATCCAAGAAACAAAAATCCACCGCCCTATCCATTGTCGAAGCCAAATACATTTCACGGCATCTTGTTGCGCTCAATTGTTATAGATGAGGCAAACCTTGAAAGACTATGGTGTGTCTCTTGGTACGGTGCCTCTTCTATGTGACAATGAAAGTGCAATAAAGATCGCCAATAACCCTGTCCAACATTGTCGCACCAAACATATTGACATCCGCCACCACTTCCTACATGACCATGTCGCAAATGGTGACATCAATCTCACTCATGTGGGAACGATGTTCCAATTAGCGGATATTTTCACGAAGCCTTTGGATGAAGCCCGTTTTGTCATGTTGAGGCGAGAACTCGGTATTCTAAATCCTCAAAACTTGTATTGATTCACTTCTTGCATTATATTCTTGCTCTTAACTTGCTATGTAGCCTAGTTGTGCAGCACATATGGAGATAGTCATCCGACCATGTATTGGTTTGATGCATACCTATGTGTGCGAGATAAATTGATCTCGTGTCATGATATGGGTCCAAGCATCTATCTTTGAGGCGCCATGACATGTGTGCTTAAATATAGGGGGAAATGCCCCAACCAACTTTGGTGTTTGTGTATTGACTTTTGTTGATAAGTACCCATGTCCATTGTTGTTATTTTTGTTTAATTATTTATTCCATCGGATATGGGTTACTTACTTGTTGAATCTGGATTCTGTGTATCTGTCCATATAGTCTCTCACTCAAACTATCAAAAGAAAAAGGGGGAATCATCAAAACTTTTTCTTCTTTTTCGCAGTTTTCGGCATTTTTCCTGTTCTCGCCGGATGTGGAGTCGAAATTTCTGGCGGAAACCGAAATTTCCGGCGGGTGACCAAACTACCACACAGAGCTAAGTTTCGGTCGGCCGCCGAAAAATTTGGTCGCCACCGGAATTTCCGGCGTGGGTTTCAGTCCGCCAGCCCGCTCGCCGAAATTGCCGGCTCCCGTTTCGGTCACGCTGAGCTTATTGCCGGTTTGCTGTTTTGGGGGTATTTAAACCGCACACGTAGGGCCATTCCTGTTTTTCCTCTCCTTCTTCCCTACACCCTCCCCTCCTCCATGGCCGCCGCCCCAAGCTCCCCCACCCTCCCCTAGGCCCTTTGTTGGGTTCGCAGCATAAAAAACAAAAAAATTCCTACGAGTGGATATACATCCATAGAGAACTTACCCTCGAGAAAACAGAGTTTTGTTAACGAGTTAGAACTCGTGGGTGATGTAGTCGTACGCTTGCCGATCTCAAGATCGTGTGGAAGTCCTAGGGCCGCAAATCAGCAGCGCATCTGTCCTCGCACACACGTTCAAGCGACCGAACAACCTCCACCTCCTCGCTCCAGCGAATCAGCGGAAGCAGCAACTCCTTCCAGATGCAAGGCCACCGGGAACATGTATCTCGCTAATCTGAGACCATGGGGAATTATATCTAGAGGGGGAGAGAGATCCTTCACGAGGAGGTGTGCTTTATGAGGGAGGAGAGGGGGGCCTTTTATAGGAGAGGGGGCTCCTCCCCTCCCATGGCCGGCGGCCAAGGGGGGTGCCCCACCTCTTCCTCATTCATGTGGTGGAAGCTCCACTCACATCAATTCAAGCTCCACTCAAAGTTCCTCTCACATGCATTAAATTTCCACCAAATTTAATGCAACTCTCATTTAATAAAACTCTTTTATTTATTTTATTCAGAATTTTGTTAATTACTTCCATTAACAAACATTCACATAAAACCCCTTGCAACATTTCAATATCACATGCAGAACTAGTTTCTACAATTTCACTCGAAACAATTCCGGTTTCCATCGAAATAATTCCAGCGCTTTGCAATTCTTTCATCTGAAACATATGTGCTCCAAAATGGTGTTCGGCAACCCTTAAGTGTGTCACCCTATGGTTCGCGAATAATGCAGACATGATTGAGACTCCTCTCAGATCAATAATCATAAGTGGGACCTGGAGATCCATACTAACTCCTGCACATTCAACGATGACTTCTGTGATCGTGAGAACCTTTAATGCTAGTAACTTAATCCCTTTGTCTCATGATATAATACATGTCCGATATTCGATCATCAGTATCCAAATACCTAGTTTGATCTTGTTACCGACATGCACTCTTTTCTCGTTCCCAGGATATAACATTCTAGTGATCACATCACTTGCTTGCAAGCTATCTTAATGTGATATCACCGAGAGGGCCCAGAGTATATCTATCCGTCATCGGGATTGACAAATTCCATTCTTGATCCATGAGCCTCAACATAACACCTTCGTAGCACTGAACCCACCTTTATAGTCACCCTGTTATGGTGTGACGTTTGATGTTATCAAGATACTCTTCCGGTGTTAGCAATTAACATGATCTCATGGCCTAAGGATAAAGATTACTTCGTATGATGTTATAGCAATATAAACACAATGACTTTGATCATAATGCTATACTTCGGATGAATGTTCATCACATCATTCCACTAATGTTTTGACCTCGTTATTAACAACATCCAATGTCCATGATCAGGAAACCTTGATCATCTTGTTAATAAACAAGCTAGTCTATAAGAGAGGCATAACTAGGAAACCTTTTTGTTTATTAAACACGCATGTATTGATGTTTCCTATCAATACAATTCTAGCATGCAAAATAAACATCTATCATATATAAGGAATACATAATAACAACTTTACTATTGCCTCTCAGGGCATATTTCCTTCAAAAGGTACTCACATCCTCCGGTGTAAGTGCTCGAAGTTATTTCTTTTAGATTCTGCAATTTTGTCTTTTTGTTTCTTGTTTTCACTAGTTAGGCTTAATGGAAAACAACAACAAAATTAGAGAGCTTTATAGTATTTATCTTGAGTTAGGACATGAAGTGTTTGAAGAGAAAATTAAAAAAACCTACGGAACTTTATTTGCATGCTAATAGCAATGTTGTTAGTATGAATTCTTTGGACACCATTATTGCTAATGCTATGGAAAAGTCTAAACTCGGGGAAGCTAGTTTTTATGAAAATGATCTTTTTAGTTCCCCAGCTTTGGAAGATAGCTATTATATTTCTTATGATGATACCAAACCTCCAATATATGATGATTACAATGATGAATATGATATTTTCAGTCCACCTACTATTGAGGAGGAAATTAATTATGATTACAATATGCCTCCTATATTTGATGATTATGGTGATGAGAATAATAATCATAGCTATTTTGTTGAATTTGCTCCCACTAAAATTAATAATAATGACTATGATTATGTGGAGAGTAATACTTATCATATGCATGTGGATCATGATAAGAATGTTTTATGTGATAGTTATATTGTTAATTTTATTCATGATGCTACTGAAAGTTATAATGAGAGAGGGAAACATGGTTTTATGCATCTCAATAATATTAAATTCCCCCTCTTTATGTTGAAAGTCTTGAAGTTGCACTTATTTTGCTTTCCTATGCTTGTTGCTTTGTGCTTTCATGAATTGTTTCTTTGCAAGATTCCTATGCATAGGAAGTGGGTTATACTTAAATGTGCTTTGAATTTGCTTCTTGATGCTCTCTTTTACTTCAATTCATATTTCTTATGTGAGCATCTTCTCAAACTATCATGCCTAACTTAAAGGCGTCAAAGAAAAGTACTTATTTGGAGATAACCCAAAAGTTTTAGATAATTATTGGAAGTTATTACTTCAGTAATAACCTCTCCTTATCCTTTTTATTTGCTTTTTGTGCCAAGAGTAACCTCTAATGAGAGAGAAATAATGCTTGGGAAAGTTGCTGTCCTGAAACAGATTTCTGTGCTTCACCGTAAAAATTCGTGTACAATCTCTGTACGTCCTTTTGAGGCGTGAATTTTTGTGCTTCTGCCCTAGGTTGTTATCTAACTTTCGTTAGTTCAAGACTTTTTTATTTGAGCAACATAATGTCTTTGAAAAAATTCGTCTTTACCTGCTGGTCTGTTTTGACAGATTTCTGCCATTATTTGCATTTGCTTCTTGTTGGTTCCTCTTTGAGTTCTTTTGGGGAATTGTGCTTTTTGAGGGAAGTGCTACAGTAGCTTGTGCTTTAATGGAAGTTTTATTGGCGTTGGAGCTGAACCTAAAGACCTATTATCTTGAGTGCACTAATGTTGCTAATAAAGATTGTGTGAAGTTTTGTATGAAGGAAAAATTTTAGGTGTATGGAAGGAATGAGTAATGAGATGAAGGATGGACTAAAACTCAAGCTTGGGGATGCCACGCGTGTCACCCCAAGAAATATCCAAGAAGTACAAGCATCAAAGCTTGGGGATGCCCAAGGCATCCCCTTCTTCATCAATAAAAATCCCAGGTTTCTTTCAAACTAACGCTTCATTTTTATTGTTTCATGCACAGTTGTGTTGTTCTTGGAGGGTCTTTGTTTTTGTTTTTAGTTTTAGTTTTCTTGGTTTTCTAAGTTTGCTTGAATCAATTGGTTGGACCCCCTCTTTCATACATTGGTTTTCAAATAGTTTTGTTTGGATTGGAAAAGAGTAGGAAAGTTCATGCTTAAGTGGTGAAGAGAGGTCGTTTTTGACTGTGGCCTATGCTATGTCATGCCATGCTTGATATTGTTTTGGCTTTATGCTTAGTATTCTTTGATGTAGCATGACTTGTTATAAACAATTGAGATTGCTTAATGTGCCTTGGATGAATCATGCGTTGTTTTAGCATATTAAAGTATAGTATTGTGGTATTCTCCTTTGATGCTTTATTTGGGTTGACTTGGCGCATGCTCACACCATGTTATGACTATCCAAAGTCACCATAGCCTTTATGATCCTTTAGTTTTCAACTTGTAGTATCACTTTATGCTTTGATCAATGTTATTTTGTCGCTCTGCATGATTATGTCCATTATTGCTCTCTTAGTTTGTCGCTCCCAGTACTTTGCTAGCCTCCACAACCAAGTATGAGTTCCACTCATGCATCCAACCCCCTAAACTAAGTTATTCCAAAGAGTCCACCAGGCCTACCTACTAGCTTATGCTATTCCAAGTATATTCATGCTTTTGTTTACCTTCCAAATTAAACTTGTTATGAGAACACTAGTGATTAAAGCTCTCACGAACTTGATGGCACACTTTACTTTTCTTGCCCTTAATAAACTTGAACCATTGTGTCATCTATGTTGTATATGCTTGCACTTATTTGTTGGGAATTAGCAGAACCATGCTGTCATGGGGAACACTTTCATCATTGCACTTCGTACTTATACCTAGTTGATTCATGCTCTTTTGTATATGGATGTCGTCGGTGTGAAATGAATGGGGAGCTTGTAAGTCCATGGAGTTATGTATATGTGTTAGAGAAACGCCTAGGCCACTGGTCTAATCCATGCTGACATGGTGGAAACCTGCAGCGTAACCATAATGAGCTGTCTATGAAGCATTCTTCTTATAAAAAAAAGAGTCCTATTGAGAAAAAAGAGAAAAAAAGAGATTATGAAAAGAGGAAAGAGAGAAAAAAAGCACCATATTCCCATGGTAAATAAGAAGATTGTTGAGATGCTCGTTGCCTGCTTGCCTTATCATTTTGATATGAGGATTCTTCCGTATCATCGGGCCAGGGGTACCCCATTGGCGGTTCTCTATGATACACATGTACTTACGATGACAAGAAGTTACCGGTGACTAAACTTGAGTAGCATGAGGAGCGGCCCTGGTATACAAGGGACATGAGATTTATAACTTATACTTCGTCAAGCATGTACACCGTAGTTTGTCCACTTTAACCTTAATCACCTTGAAGATGCTTATGATAGGGGCAATGAGAGCTGAAAGCTATAAGTACCATAATTTTTGGAAGCTCTTTATGAGACTTGAATCTCTGGTTCCTTCTATGAAGGCCTTTCTTCCACCATTATATTGAGTCTCCACCTTCTATCTTTATGCACCTACTTTGAGAGCATAGTGGCCATTCTTATTTCTATGTGCATTGTCCCAAGACTAATTGATTGATGCATACTTTGATATTGCTTGTTTTCAACTATTGTATCTAGTCACTCTTATGAACTTTGAAGGTATCCTATGCATTTATATTTGCTACTCTATTGAGGGACAAGCTGAATACTATTATGCTATGTTTTCTTTATGTGAAATAAACAAACGTCTTGCAAAGCATTGTTACTCATGAATCTTTTGTTTGTGCCTTTTCATGTTGCATCATAGTTTCTTTGTCTTATTGCTAGAACTTTGTCTTTCATGTTATGATTGAAGTACTATGATCCCAGCTTTGAATGTTTTACACATACTTTGATCAAGTCTTTGATGGTGCATGTCACCTCAAAAATTATTCTTTCTTTTTATCACTTACCTACTCGAGGACGAGCAGGAGTTAAGCTTGGGGATGTTGATACATTGCAAATGTATCTATAATTTTTGATGTTCCATGCTTGGTTTTATCTACTTTCTTATGTTTTGTTCCAATTTTGGAGTACTTTTCATATGATTTCTTGGACTAACCTATTAACAAGTGCCACAAAGTGCCAGTTGCCTGTTTTCTGTTGTTTTTTGTTCCAGGAAAGTCAGAAAATCAATATTCTCAAAATTGGACCGGACAAAATCCAAAGTTGATATTTTCCCGGAAGAGTCACGGAGCCAGAAGGAGAGTCGGAGAGGGGCCACAGGGTGGCCACACCACCCCATGGCGCGGGTCCCCCCAGGTCGCGCCAGGGCATGGTGTGGGCCGCCTGGCCGCCCACCGACCTTGCCCTCTGGCCTATAAGAAGTCTCCCGAGGCATAAACCCTAAATCATCAAGCCTCCAGCCACGAAAAGTTCCGCAGCATGATCTTATTGAGATCATGAGCTTGTAATCTATAGATCTAGCTTGCTACTCAAGTGCTTTATTAGATCTCTGCTCTCCCCATGTGTGTGAAAGTGACATCGTGCTCACCATGGTGGCACTTAGGCTAGCGATTACAAATTCTTGTTATGAGTTATATTTGGATTTGGATGTCTCTATGAAATTGTGGTGTTTGTTGGACTCATCTAGAACTCAAGGTGACAGTGTGGGGTTTTCTAGATGGGAAATACTTACTTTGAGGTGTGCTGTTATAGCCCTACCATGGATTAGAGTATCCAACCGGAGAGTAGTTAAGAGTAGTATTATAAAGAAGAATATATTTATATGAGAGTGTTCACTAGTGAAAGTATGATCCCTAGGCCTTGTTTCTAAGAACTAAAACACCGTTTGCAATTAGATCTGTTACATGTTTGCTTGTTTCCATCTTTATTTTAGTGTTACTTTAGTCTTTTCCACGCCATCAAGCTATTTTCTATCACCGTTACCACTTATAATTATTCATACCACTTGTATTTCACTATCTCTTTGCTGAACTAGTGCACCTATACACCTGACAAGTGTATTAGGTGTGTTGGGGACACAAGAGACTTCTTGTATCTTGATTGCAGGATTGCTTCAGAGGGAATACCTTTGACCACTTCCTCCCTGAGTTCGATAAACCTTGGGTGATCCACTTAAGGGAAAACTTGTTGCTGTTCTACAAACCTCTACACTTGGAGGCCCAACAACTGTCTACAAGAATAGAAGTACGTAGACATCAAGCGCCGCCGCCACCGAAGGGGAGATTCGGGGGACAAAAATTCTCTATTCCGGCACCCTGCCGGGACGGGGAAGTGCCCTTGGAGCCATCTCCATCAATCTCCACCGCCATCTCCATCGTCGTTGTTGATTCCCATGATGATGAGGGAGTAGTTCTTCCTCGAGGCTAAGGGTTCTACTGGTAGCTATGTGTCCATCTCTCTCTCTATGCATGATCATATTATGATCATGAGCTTTGTAATCAAGTAGATCTACCTTGCTACTCAAGTGCTTTAATAGATCTCTGCTCTACCCATGTGTGTGAAAGTGACAACATGCACACCATGGTGGCACTTAGGCTAGAGATTACAAATTCTTGTTATGAGTTATATTTGGAGTTGGATGTCTCTATGAAATTGTGGTGTTTGTTGGACTCATCTAGTACTCAAGGTGACAGTGTGGGGTTTTCTAGATGGGAAAGGCCTACCATGGATTAGAGTATCCAACCAGAGAGTAGTCAAGAGTAGTATTATAAATAAGAATATATTTATATGAGAGTGTTCACTAGTGAAAGTATGATCCCTAGGCCTTGTTTCTAAGCACTGAAACACTGTTTGCAATTAGATCTGTTACATGTTTGCTTGTTTCCATCTTTATTTCAGTGTTACTTTAGTGTTTTCCACGCCATCAAGCTATTTTCTATCACCGTTACCACTTATAATTATTCATACCACTTGTATTTCACTATCTCTTTGCTGAACTAGTGCACCTATACACCTGACAAGTGTATTAGGTGTGTTGGGGACACAAGAGACTTCTTGTATCTTGATTGCAGGATTGCTTGAGAGGGAATACCTTTGACCACTTCCTCCCTGAGTTCGATAAACCTTGGGTGATCCACTTAAGGGAAAACTTGCTGCTGTTCTACAAACCTCTGCACTTGGAGGCCCAACAACTGTCTACAAGAATAGAAGTGCGTAGACATCAAGCGCCGCCTCCACCGAAGGGGAGATTCGGGGGACAAAAATTCTCTGTTCCGGCACCCTGCCGGGACGGGGAAGTGCCCTTGGAGCCATCTCCATCAATCTCCACCGCCATCTCCATCATCGTTGTTGATTCCCATGATGATGAGGGAGTAGTTCTTCCTCGAGGCTAAGGGTTCTACCGGTAGCTATGTGTCCATCTCTCTCTCTATGCATGATTATATTATGATCATGAGCTTTGTTATCAAGTAGATCTACCTTGCTACCCAAGTGCTTTAATAGATCTCTGCTCTCCCCATGTGTGTGAAAGTGACAGCATGCACACCATGGTGGCACTTAGGCTAGAGATTACAAATACTTGTTATGAGTTATATTTGGAGTTGGATGTCTCTATGAAATTGTGGTGTTTGTTGGACTCATCTAGTACTCAAGGTGACAGTGTGGGGTTTTCTAGATGGGAAAGGCTTACTTTGAGGTGTGCTGTTATAGCCCTACCATGGATTAGAGTGTCCAACTGGAGAGTAGTTAAGAGTAGTATTATAAAGAAGAATATATTTATATGAGAGTGTTCACTAGTGAAAGTATGATCCCTAGGCCTTGATTCTAAGCATTGAAACACCGTTTGCAACTAGATATGTTACATGTTTGCTTGCTTCCATCTTTATTTCAGTTTGCCTTTAGTCTCTTCCACGCCATCAAGCTATTTTCTAGCACCACTATCTTATATCCATACCACTTGTATTTCACTATCTCTTCGCCGAACTAGTGCACCTATACACCTGACAAGTGTATTGAGTGTGTTGGGGACACAAGAGACTTCTTGTATCTTGATTATAGGGTTCTTGAGAGGGGATACCTTTGATCTCTTCCTCCCTGAGTTCGATAAACCTTGGGTGATCCACTTAAGGGAAAATTTGTTGTTGTTCTACAAACCTCTGCACTTGGAGGCCCAACAACTGTCTACAAGAATAGAAGTGTGTAGACATCAGAAAGCTCATCCTTCAACCTAGCATTTTCCTCAAAGATATTTGCATGATCACATAAAGGAGTAGAAGTACTAGGAACATCATATTTAGTTAGTAAAATTTGAAGTTGATCATGAGACTTGGTGAGGATAGAGTGTTCACTCTGCAAAGCCTTGTAGGCTTTGTCAAGTTTCTCTAGCTCCTCAGTTAGTCTAGAATGAGCAACACCAAATTCAACCTTTCTCTTTTTAAGCCTTTTAGCCTTAGCAATAGCATGGTCATGTTCCTTAATTAGTTTAGAAACAATTGGATCATGTGACTCATCAATAGATTCAAGCTTCTCCTCAAGAGAACCTGGAGCTCTTCCTCTTCTTCTAGAGCATTTTTAAAAATGCTATTTAAATAACATCCTCTCTTTCAGTTCTACCTTTCACCTCAAGAAGATCTTCTTCATGAACAAGTTTATCCATGAGGACCTCAAAATGCTTCTTGTGATGACCTTGAAAGTTAATCACACAATGATCTAAAGCAATAACCTCTTCTTTAACCTTAAGACTAGTAGGATCATCCATTTTAATATTCATAGCAGTCTTAGAAAAAGATATAGTAGAAGGTGATACCTCGGATGCCCTTGCCATGAGGAAATTGACGTCCTTGTTGGAGAGGTTATAATTTGGAGAATCAAAGAGTGAAGGAGTTGGTGTAGAGGTGGTGATGATGTTTGCCACTTCTCTTAAGGTTTCTTCCTCATCTTCGTCCTCGCTCCCAGATGAGTACTCCTATTGAGCCACCAACACGATTTTTGGTTGCTTCTTGTGGAAAATATTCTTTTTGGTGAAAGGATTCTTGTGTGGAGCCTTTGAATTGTCTTTGAGAATAATTCTACCACCATGATCTTCTATAATTTGACAAGGACATTCGGAAACAAAGTGAAATCAGTCTCCACAATTGTAACAAGATCATACTTTTGGACCATTCTCCTTTCTACCATTTGTCCCATTTATTCGTTCAAGTTCCGACTTGGCTTGACGAGATCTTTCCAAAAGTTTCTTGCATAGAAAGCCATATACTAACCATGAGAAAGTTTGACTTCCTCGGGACAGCTCATAGCATTGACTTCCTCACTTCGTTGAACTTTCTCATGCTCCACCACATTGGCATTCAAGGCAAGGTTTACACCCTTTTGCATTCATATTTCCCGAGCTCGAGCATCTTCAACATTCTTGGTAGAAACCTTGAAAGCAGACATATTTTGCATAACTTCATTGGAGGTCATGAGATGGTAGTTGTTCCTTCCTTGGAGACTCTTAAATTCAGTGGTTTCAAAGGGCATGAGAGCACTCACATTATACTTCCCTTTTATACAAGCATCATCTACTTGAGAAGCACCATGATTTATAAAGGTGGTATAAATTGACTTGAGTCTTTGGTACATATCTTGATGGTCTTCTCCATCCATCATGTAAAATCCCTCAGCTTGATTTCTCAAGGCATCATATCGGTTTATATTCATGCTCTCATTTCCAATGAACAACTTGGAGAGAGCATCCCAAGCTTCCTTGGTGGTGTTGAGGTGTTCAATATGAGGCATGTCCTTGGGACCCAACCAAGTTGAATGATGTACAAGGCAGTGGCATTGAGTTGACTATCAACAACTTCTCTTCTTGTCAAGTTGGTTGGATCTACAATCGTGAGCCCAACTTCAATAATTTTCCATAACTCAATGGAAGAGGTACACACATGAGGCTTCATCAAAAAATTCCATTGAGTAAAAGAATATGCACTTAACTTAGGTGGATCTCCCCTATTGTTTATATGAGGACGAGGGATTAGCGGGTCTAGAGAGTACAAATGAGGAACCTCACTATACCCATCCCTCCCACTTCCCCTTTTGGAAGTAGAACTATTATCATTGTGTTCACCCCCATCTTATCATCATTGTATTTTGTCGAAGCTTTATCCTTTGAAAGACAAGTTGTGACATCTATAAGAGAAGGAGGTGAGGATTTGTTGGGTGGCAGAGCTACGCTATCGTTTCACGCATCTCTTCCAGTTGAGTCGACATGGATTTACTCAAGGTTGTTTCCAATTTATTGAGATCATCCATGGTGACCGTACCCTCAACCGCACTCCCTTATTCTCCATTGTTACCCATAGTCTTTTAGGAAGTAAAGCCCGAATAAACAGTCGAGGCTCTGATACCAATTGAAAAGGAATTGTATGGGCACCTAGAGGGGGTGAATATGTGCTACTTCAAATTTTAGATGTTTTCAACTTAGGCTTGACACAAAGGTAAATTCTCTAGATATGGAACTATGATGAATTTACCTATATGAGAAAGTAGCAACTAACAAGATAAGTGATGAATGGTACAAGTAAATGGAGAATAAAATATAGAGGTAACAGAGGGCGGAGCACGCGGAGACATGAGATTTAGTTACCATAGTTCCTTCCTTTTGAGGGTAAGTACATATGCGTTGGAGGGGTGTGTAGTACTAAGACCACCATGCCACAAAGGCCTCACCCCATTCTCCGGTGAATCTTGCCACAAGTGGCTTGATCAACTCTTCAACTATTGGTACCCTTGGGGGCGGGAACCAACGCCTTTATAACGAGCTCGAGGCACGCATCCACAACTGAATTGGAGGCTCTCGAGTAGGAATACAAGCTACAAATCAAGTTTTGCAATGCGTAAAACAAGATCTAGAATTTCCAAAGAAATTCTAGATGCAAGGGGCCCTGAAGTAAATGAGGGGGAAATTCAGATTTCTTCGAGGATGATGTAGATCAAGGCCTTCTCCTTTGATTCTCCAAAGATCAAGACCTTCAAATGGTTGAATGAGGAGATCTTGTGAATTTGGTGGCTCATGAAATATTGTTATCGAGTGGGGAATCGAGTGACATGGGTATGACTTATTGGGTTCCCGTAACTGGTATGCCTGGTACATACATAAACTATGGCCCATGAAGGCTGCAAAGAATTAAGACTCCTGGAAGCATCCTGATGACTGCAAGTGCACAGATCGATTGTAGCTAGCTTCAAAGTAAAAGTATCGAACCCATAGAGAGCTATTTGGTTAAGGTCTTTATGCCTCTCGTCACTGTCTACCAAAGGATACTTGTAAGCCACCTTTTATTTCAAGTAAAGGGTGTATGAAAGGTTTTTGGTTGAATGCAGAAAAGTAATTAAAACAAGTAAAAGAAAGCAAGTAACAAAAGTGTTTAGAAACGTGGTTGAACTTAATAGGGCTAAAGCATTCTCAAGGATGTAGGATACACCTCTAGCATGATATAATTAATCATAATTAGGATAACCTATTTCTTGTGTCATGATATGTGTGGAGAGAGCTCCATAATAAGATCTTCACTACAAGGCTCATAGGCAGTCACTTGTTGAGCCAAGAATGATGCCACCTCTAAATAACCACCGGGATGCCTGAGAGTAATCACCCATATAGACCACCGCATTTAAGGGTCTCCCCGTGGATATCGTAATTATCTTAGGGAATCTCTCTTAATCCTCATTTGACTGTGCAGGTTGCTAGCCGATCCTTATAGTCACGATAGCTCCGGGGCACACTTCCTAAAACATCCAAAGGATTTCACCCTCTTCTTTAGTCCCTAAGGCAAATGCTATGTGGCCAACTACACATACCATCTAAAGATAGAGATCAAACACACATCATAAATCTATCATAGACCAGTAAGTCATATGGACACAAGGATAGATCATCTTTATTTAAATTTTATAATAGTGCTAGGGTTTCTCCATCTCCCCAAGAATAAGGGGAAACTACTCACACATGGAAGCAATCAACGACATCATCATAATCAAATGGATGGATAAAAGTACGGGGATAAATCTAGTGAAAACCACAATTGAATATGGAATTACAACAAGATCTAATGAATGAAAGATGGGGGTAATAGTGGTGATGGTGATGCAGAAGTTAATGATGAAGGGGATGATGCAATGTCCACCAATGATCTGTGAAGCAGCAGGGATTTTCCCTTCTCCAAGTTCCTCCTTTAGATCCCTTTTTGGTGTGGGTTTTCGTTGCTCAAGGTTGATGTGAATGTCGGATATGTGATCCGTCTTCGCCAGGAGAAAGTATTTGATGAGGCAGTTGCACTGCCAGGTGGTATGGGCGGATGCTACGGACAGGCTCCGCTCGTACCACTGGTTGTTAAGGCTATAGTAGACTTCCTCATGTTTGTTATTCTCCCAGATGCTTAAAAATATCATATTACAACATTATATGACAATACCAATTGATATGTTCATAGGAGACTTAGTAATTTGGGATCCTGTTGAAACAGGGATAAAAGGTGTGCACAAACGCAGTAAAATACCCAAATCTACATATGCAAAAATGAAAGGTAAATATGCTTCAATTTTGGACTCGTCAACTCCCTCAAGCTAGACTCTTGATCGTCCCCAAACAAGGTGGTGGTTTATGTACAAGATCATTATGTTCATGAGGCACGAGTTGTTACAATAAACGAGGAAAAAATTGAAAGATGAATACAATATTAGATGTAAAGTTACTTCGGGGGTATTATCACACGCTTACACATCACATGACTTAGAGGCTTCTGATACTTCCATTTTGCATCACTATTCTATATCATAATTTACTGTTATTCATTGATATATTTCATATTAAGAGATGATACTTATGTTATTTCATCTGTTTTTGCATGGTTGATGACTTTTGGAGCATGTACCACTGTAGTCAGGATTCTGATGGGAAAGGTGTTGTTTGGAGGCAAAATTCGCGAAGATTAGAAAATCCGGAAAATAAATGGAAAATCCTATTTTTCCAAAAGACGAAGAAAGCCAGAAGGGGAAGTGGAGATGGGCCACACGGGGCCCACGCCACCCCCTGGCGCGGGCCACCCCAGGCCGCGCCACCAGGTGGTGTGGACACCCTAGTCCACTCCAGCCTCTCCCCTCTGGCGTATATTATCCTCCCATGACCCTAAGACTGGGAGATCGACCACAGAAAGATTCCGCCGCCTCTGCGGGGCAGAAAACACCGAGAGAGAAAGATCTCTCCGGCAGGCAAAATTCTGCCGGGGGAATTCCTTCCCGAAGTGGGGAGATCGTCGCCATCAACACCACCATCAAGCGGGACTTCATCGGGATCATCATCATCATCACCACCACCACCACCATCATCACCAGCACCATCACCACCACCTCATACCGCAGTAACAATTGGGTTGAATCTTGCATAGTTCTTAGGGGAAACTTTCCCGGTGTTGATTACTCTTTGTAGTTGATGCTATTGAGTGAACCATTGAATTATCGTTTATGTTCAGATTGTTACACATCATTATTTCATCTCTGATCATGATCCATATGATGTCTTGTGAGTAGTTCGTTTTGTTCTTGAGGACATGGGAGAAGTCATGTTGTTAGTAGTGGAATTGTGTTAAGAAAGATTAAATGGTTTGATATTTAAGTTGTGGTGTACTTCTTCTAGTGGTGTCATGTGAACGTCGACTACATGACACTTCACCTATATGGGCCTAGGGGAATGCATTGTGTATTTGGCTACTACTCGTAGGGGTTGCTAGAGTGACAGAAACCTGAACCCCCGTTAGGAAACCATTGCACAAGGGACATCAGGGTCTTAGAGTTTAAAGTTGTGGTTAGGTTTCTACCTTAATTACTTTCTTGTACTTGTGGATGCTTGCAAGGGGTTTAATCACAAGTATGTATTAGTCCTAGGAAGGTTGGTACATTAGCACAGGTTCACCCACACAACACTTAGCAAACTAAAGAAGATTAATCAACTACATGAAGCGAAAGCACTTGACGATATTCCCATGTGTCCTCGAGAACGTTTGGTCATCTTAAGTAATACAACCGGCTTGTCCTTTGCTGAAGAAAGGATTGGGCCACTTGCTGCATTTATTCTTATTGTCTTTTATTTACTCGTACTTTATTTACCTGCATCATCAAAAACCCCTAAAAATCCGTTGCTAAGTATTTACAGACAATTCCTACTCCTAGCTACTCGCCAGCACCTTCTGCTCCTCGTTGGGTTCGACACTGTTACTTATTGAAAATACAGCGATACACCCCCTATACTTGTGGGTCATCAGCTTCCACACCTTTTTGGTATCAATGAAGCTATATAAGCTTTTAGTGATTCAACATAATATATAATCATAAAGTTAAATTAGTTGAGCACTTGATTTCCGTGATGAAGATTCATGATCATTCCTTTTCTCTTTCTCTTTTCTTTTGGCTTGGAATTTTTTTGATATCTGTTATTTTATCTCTTTTTTAGTGCATCCACTTGATCATGCTCACTACTTTTAATGGCTTTTAAAACCCGTGACTGTAATATGCTACCAAAATTGTTCTTCTCAAAGTTTAATCAATACTTTATTGGTGTGGAAGTCCATAAAATCATGACAGATGTACAAGTATCATAACACTCAACCCAATTCAATCATATAATATAATAATCATGAATCAAAAGATAACTTCAAATATCATAAAGTCTCAAAACTCAATGGATATAACTATTTCCTTGAGCAGAAGGGAGCTTGAAGTTGATGCAACTAATGCAAATTCTTAAATCAAAACCTAACATGTGTGAAGTAGAGTAAATATGCTAAAATTGTAAGATACATTACAAGGTGTTATAGATCTCCCCCAAGCTTGTGATCAAATAATCCCTTGCGATTCTTCAATACCATGGCACTCTTCAAGGTGAAGGTGTTTTGCTAGAAACATCTGCACGGATGATGAGTACATAATTGCATCACGTTTTATATTATTATTTTGCACTGTAGTTGTAGGATCTTGGAATTTTACGATGTTCACGCGCACATTATATGTCTATTTTCACCAGGATCGGGACAAATGATGGATACAATGGACACAATTATTGGAGCAGTTGTATTAGGGAGAAAAGGAGTAAAAAACAATGTAAATCGCTTATTTGGGAAATATCAATAACACCAGGAGAAAACCCAAAGCGATCGAGGCATCCAGAGAGTTTGACGACCAACTATACGGCGGGAATAATTTTTCGGTCGTATAGTTCCCGCCGTCTAGTTAGCGTCGCCACTGCCTCCTCAAATAGTTTCACCCCATACAACTGGATCAGGGAGATGACATACAAAACAAACAGAAATCGCCGAAACCTCACCTCCGAAAGGCATCTGGAGGGGGAACTCGTCCACTGGGATCCATCTTCTCCCTACGCAGATCTGGGAGGCTAAGGCATCGATCTTCATCATCAATCGGTGCATCACCACCATCTCCATCCATCCCATCTACATCTTGTCCAGATCTTGTTGTAATTTCTGTACTGATTGTGGATTTATACAAGTACTATCCATCTATGATAGATTCCATTGTTTTGCCATGATGTTGATTGCCTCCATGTGTGAGTAGATCATTAGTTCTTGGGGAGATGGAGAAACCCTAGTATGAGACTGAAATAAGATAAAGTTTATTATGATATTCATCATTGTGACCATGTGTTAGATTGTCTTCATCTTGATGTTGGGAGAAGTCGACCTCTCAATATTTGCCTCTTGTGGGAACTTGATGGAGGGAACTACTTGTTGGTAGATGAAGGTGTGTTAGCACTTATAGTGACTATAAAGTTGTTGGCACCCCTTACGTATTAACTTGGAACCGAGGAAACTCATGAAACACTATCCATGCCATGGGATACGTCATACGGGATTAAGTCCCTTAATAGGGCACTAATTCGATTGATTTAGATTGCTGACTAATGTGGTTGTGAGGATGATGTGAGCAGTGGTTGCTGCCTATTTGTCCAAATACGGAGTTCCTCCCACACATACACAGTTGAGAATGTTCATGATAATAATCTTTATCTTAGTTCTTTATAATGCTATAGGTGTATCCGCTACTCCCTGAGACTCCTTTTTCCCTATTGCAGTTCCAATCTCTTTTACATACGCGATACTTACTTTCTGTGTTCAGTTGTTTTACTTTACTTATTGTTCTCTTAAACCAAAAACCCAAAAATACCTTTTTACACAATACTTGCATTTTAGCTTGTTACTTAGAACTTTATTTAGCATTTCTATCGTAGTATTTAATTCAAGAGTTATTAGACTTCATACTCCTGCTCCCTGTGGGATCGATATATTTATTTTGAAACTAGCTACAAATGATTTGTGCACTTGCAGTCATCAAGCTATTTTCTGGTGCTGTTGCCGGGGAGGTAAGCATTGTAGGTCTTTTAGTTTTTGCTTATTTATTTTTGTCTTGCTAAGTTTTGTTTTGAGTTGCAGGTTTCCACCAACATGACGGAGTTGGAGCATATGGCTAGTGCTAACCCACTTAGCCACTTTGGGAAGCCTTATGATATTAAAAGAGACAACTCCAACAAGAAGACAAGGGGGTTTGAAATAAATCCTCTACTACTTGGTATTCTACACAAGAAACAATTTACTAGAGATGAAGAAGATCCTGATCCATCCAAGCATATTGCATGTTTCAAAGATATATCTGGCACTTTCCAATTATCGGGATATTTTGCTAATGTGGTAAGGGTTAAACTTTTTAGTCAAACTTTGACTAGTACATCTCTCTCATGGTATAGATCTCTACCCCCAGAAGCCACTACTACTTGGGATAATTTAGCCTGTGAGTTTCTAGCAAAATATTATCCATTATCAAAATCTTTTGGAATAAGGCGTCTTATATTGACTTGGAGAAACCGTCATAATGAAGGACTAGTAAGAGCTTATATTAGATTTAAATATTTACTTAATCTGCGTCCTCATCATGATTTGCCTGAATGGTGTTTATTGCATATCTTTTATGGCGGTTTAATTGAACCTAATAAAATTGAACTAGACTCTTTCGCGAAAGGACCTTCATGAATCTTCCTATAACTAAAGCTTGAGCTTTACTTAACAGAATTTGCGATCATAAAGTTTCACGGAATTTTGGTCTAGGAAGCAAAGGAGGCATAGAAATAGATTATGATTGAATTCATGACTATAATGAAAAGGGCCATGTTAACGAATTATCTAAAGAACTTTATTTGGATTCAGATCTTGTGTTGCATGTTGTTAAAAGCTTTTATTCAACACATCAAAGCTCCAAAAAAGGGTTTCGTCAAGTATGATCCACCACCCGAACCTGAGAATTAAGTAGAAGTTAAAGCAACACTGGCCTCCCTAGAACCAATATATGAGATACCTTTCCCTAACACTGCATAGAAACATATTTTTGAATATGAACAGGTCAAAGCAGTACATGAGAAGAAGGAAGAGGAAAGTACACCAGAAGTTGGGGAACATCTGGAAGAAACCAAAGATGAAGAGGTAACCAAGAAAGCAATTATGGCTGTGTATGCACATTGTAACATAGTTGAACTTGATAAAGAGACTTCCGTATTGGTTGAAGGTAAAACAAAGGTAAAATATGTGGGTAAGCCTATTCTTCCCTCCAAATTTAAGGAAACCTCGCATTATGGTTGCTGCGATCTTGGCACCAAAGTTAATGTTATATCTTATGATTTATATTTAGAAATAAAAGAAGAAATATAACTAGCTACAATTTAAAATACTGATATGATGATCATGTTAGCCAATAAAACTCTTAGAATTCCAATGGGATTAGTTGAAGATGCAACTGTCACAATTGGCAATAAAAAAATCCTATCGACTTTGTGGTTGTTGATATGCCAGCTGACACTCTTTCCCCAATTATATTTGGAAGAAACTTTTTGAGTGATGTAGGTGCCAAAGTTGATTTCAAAAAGGATATTGTGTCTTTTAAGCTTGGGGAAGCGGAAAAATAATTCCACTTTTCCAAATTTAAAGACAGGCCTCTACTAATACAAGAAGAAGAGAAAGAGAAAACTATTGAGGAAATGGCATCTCTCTTCTTTAGTGATAAAAAAAGAAAGAAATGAAGAGTTAAATTATGAAGAAATAGTTATGGAGGACAAGTCCCTAGAAGAATTAGAAGGTGAATTCGATTTACTTCCCATTATAGGGCCTCCAACTAATGTGACTTTTGAAGAGCCAGAAAAGAGAGGGGACAAGGAATTACCACCCCTAGAATTGAAGACTCTACTAGATAATCTTAAATACAGATTTTTAGATGATACAAATAATTTTCCTTTTATTATTAGTGCTAAAATTTTAGGAGATGAAGAAGAAGAACTCATGGAAATACTTAAGGAGCATCGCATGGCTTTTGGGTACTCAATGGATGATTTGAGGGAATTAGTCACATGATAACTGTCCATCAAATATTCTTGGAGGAAGGTGTTAAACCAGTTGTGGAATTTAATAGACGACTAAAGCCAGAAATGAAGGAAGTGGTGAGAAAAGAAATAGTATGCATATTGGACGCAGGTATAATCTATCCTGTAAAACAAAGTGACTGGGTAAGTCCTGTTCATTGTGTCCCTAAGAAGGGCGGTTTTACTGTCGTTCTTAATTAAAACAATGAATTGATACCTGCCAGAACTATCATTGGACATAGGATGTGTATAGATTTCAGGAAGTTGAATAAAGAAACTAGGAAAGATCACTATCCTTTAATGTTCATAGATCAAACTTTAGAGAGGTTAGCAAACCACACTCATTTTTGCTACTTGGACGGATATTCTGGTTTTTCTCAAATAGTTGTCCATCCTGATGACCAACTTAAAACAACTTTCATTAGTCCTTATGGTTGACATGCTTACTGTTGTATGCCTTTTGGTTTATGTAATGCTCCAGCTACTTTTCAAGGATGCATGACTGCTATTTTTGTGGATTTTATAGAATTGATAATGGAAGTATTTACGGATAATTTTTCTGTCTATGGAACTTTGTTTACTAGTTGCTTGGATAATCTCAAAAGATTTTTGTAGCATTGTGAAGAAACCAATCTTGTTCTAAACTGGGAGAAGTGCCATTTTACGGTCAAAGAAGGTATAGTCCTTGGACATAAGGTATCAGGTAAGGGAATTGAAGTGGATAGAGCTAAGGTTGAGGCCATAGAGAGAATGCCACAACCTAGGGATATAAAAGGTATAAGAAGTTTCCTTGGTCATGTGGGTTTTATAGAAGGTTCATTAGAAATTTCTCTAGAATATCTAAACCTTTGACTAACCTTCTCCATAGGGGAGTAAGATTTCATTTTGATGATAAATGTCTTGTAGCCTTTGATAGACTTAAATATGCTTTATCCCATGCTCCTATCATTAAACCACCTATCTGGGATATGACTTTTGACTTAATATGTGAAGCTAGTGATGATGTTGTAGGAGTAACTCTGGGACAACATATAGGTCGGAAATTTAATATTATACATCATGATAGTAGAACTCTTAATAGTACTCAAAAGAATTATCCTAAGGAAGAAAGGGAACTTTTTGCTGTATTTTTCTCTTGCGATAAATTTCGTTCTTATATAGTTGATGCAAAATTAAGAGTTCATACGGATCATGATGGTTTAAAAGAAATCCTTGAGAGGAAAAATCATAAGCCAAGATTGATCCGTTGGATCCTTTTACTTCAAGAATTTGAGTTGCAGATTATGCAGAGGCAAGAAATAAAGATGTTGGATGCAATGTCCATATTTTCCCAGCAAGACACCAATCTTACTGAGAGGAACTTTAGTCCTCGTGATTTTCATTTACGAGAATTATTAAATGAACTAAGTTCAATTCCTCCAAAATAGAAGAAGTCTTTGTTGTTGGAGGAGCTTGTCATCCCTGAATAAGTAAACGGTATGTGCAAGGTAAGTGTTCTTCTCCAAATAAGTGATTTATCTTCACAAATTTTACTGCTGAAATTTTTGCCATTGAATTCCTCATGTTTTTCTAAAGTTTCTGAAGGTTTTTACCAACTATACGGTCGCAACTATACGACCGGAGAAAAATCTCTAGCCGTATAGTTGGTCGTTAAACCTTCTACATCTTCTTCGCGAAATTTTCTTCGATGTTTGGAAACTATACGGTCACAACTATACGACTAGGGAAAAATCTCCGGCCGTATAGTTGGTCGTTAAACTCTCAGACATTTTTTATTTTCGATGTCTGAAACTATACGGTCGCAACTATATGGCCGGATAAAGTCCTCCCGATGTATGGTTGGTCGTTAAACTCTCAGACATTTTCTATTTCTTTTTCATATTAAAAAACGGTTTTGTCGGTTCCAAGTCGGTAACTTAATCGACCTAGACTTGAGATATTTGGAAATATCTGCCCGAAACCAACTATACGGCCAGAGCTATACGGGTCACGCCCGTATATTTGGTCATTACGCGGCAGGACTCCTCCAAATCCGCGATTTCTTTCCATGTTTCGATAAGATTCTTTTCTTGGGCAAGAATTTTGTCTTTCTCGTGAGTTTTACCGACCTCTAACCCCCCATATAAACTGCTATTGTCTCTCTCTCTAATCATAACCTCTAGAACCAATCCACCTCTTCATACGTGTGGACACATAAACCAAGGGATAGAAGCCCAGGAGAGAAGTTCCTATGGAGATGGGGAGCAATAGCGAGCAAGGCAAGGAGATTAAGATCGTCCCTATGGAGTTCCTCGATACCGATAGTGAACGTCGGAAGAGGGAGTTGAAAGACCTCGAGCTAAAGATTGAAGATATGGACAAGGAGACGCTAGGGACACCCAAACATCTGTTGATGCGACTTTATTTTGATAAACTTGATGAAGATATTAAGCAGACAACCGAATCAGGTTTTTCTATGAGTCTTAAGGCGACACAAACCCGTCAAGGTAACAATGACCTCATTAAAGAACAAGTGAAAGTGCTAGAGAGGAATAATCTTTTCTACAAGCTGCGTGTTAAAGAATTAGAGGCTGTCAATCAATCCCTCCGTCTCATGCTGGCCCGCGAAGAGAAGATACCGTGTTCCATGGCGCCACAGTGATCTACAATAATCAGGGTATCAAATAATCGCAAGGGATTATTTGATCCCACCTGGCTTCATTCCAATCTTGGGGAGATTTTTAAGACCTTGTAATCTATCTTATAAGTTTTACATTACTCTTTTAGTTTTGCATTAGTTCAAACTAGAAATAAATTTTGCATCATTAGAATTCCCTTTAGGAATAGTCGATCCCTTTTATGAAATTCCGAGTTTATTATCATATATGGAGCAATATTGAGTTTGAGCTTGTCATGTTGGTTATATGAATGGCTTGAGTATAATTTTATTTGCACTTGATGATAGCAATAGGATTCTTCCACACCATTGGTATCAATGGAACATACAAAGATAATTTGGTAAATATGTTGTAAGTACATGCTGAGTTATAAAGAAAGAAAAATTATCTAATCAGTTAAGTTGAAAAGGAAACCTTGAACAAAGGAAAATTAGAAGTGCTATCAAATTAGAGTGAGAACAAGACGAGGTAGAATATTCAAGCTATAAATATTGCTTCATATACAATTGGAATTTGGTAATTGAGAGCATTAAACTTTGAATTCCTACATGAAGTGGAATGTATGGCTAGCTCCTTTGCACATCACTTAAACAAAAGTGTGAGCATATATATATATATAAGAAGAAGAGAAGAAAAAGAGCGAATGTGCAAAGAGCAAATAGGCATACACCACTATATTGTAGTAATACAAAGAGATGTTTTGAGATTTTGAATCCTAAGTGAATATGTTAATCCTAAAACACTTGGGACTACCTCGCTAACTCATTTGGTCAAACCGAATACTTTTACATCATGTTGAGATTCATCTTCTGTGAACTGTTGATCACTAAGGTGTGGAAGCCTTCTAATACTATTCAGATGGTTCAAGTACGGTACTATTCATGAACTTATCCCTATGTATCTTATATGATAAACACATGCTGCAACTGCCTCATTTATTTTATCGACTCAGCTTCATGAATATGAGGATCACATCCATTAAGCTAAACTTGCTCGGGACGGCAAGAGTCTAAGCTTGGGGAAGTTGATGAGTACATAACTGCATCATGTTTTATATTATTATTTTGCACTGTAGTGGTAGGATCTTGGAATTTTACGGTGTTCGCGCGCACATTCTATGTCTATTTTCACTATGATCAAGATATATGATGGATACAATGGACACAATTCTTGGAGCAGTTGTACTGGGGAGAAAAGAAGTCAAAAACAACATAAATCGCTTATTTGAGAAATATCAATAACACTAGAAGAAAACCTGAAGTGATCGAGGCATCCAGAGAGTTTGACGACCAACTATACGGCAGGAATAATTTTTTAGTTGTATAGTTCCCGCCGTATAGTTGGCGCCGCCACCGCCTCCTCAAATAGTTTCATCCCGTGCAACCGGATCAGGGAGACGACATACAAAACAAACAAAAATCACCGAAACCTCACCTCTGGAAGGCATTTGGAGGGGGAACTCGTCCACCAGGGATCTATTGGGTTTGTAGCATAGAAAACAAAAAAATTCCTATGATGGGAACTATTATACGCTAGGATCTATCTATTAGATACAAGCAACGGGTGGATATACATCCATAGAGAACATACCCTCAAAGACAACAAAGCTTTGTTAACGAGATGAAACTCGTGGATGATGTAGTCGTACACTTGCTGATCTCAAGATCGTGATGAATTCCAGCAGGTCCAGCTCCAGCACATCCATCAGATCTAGCTCCAGCAAGTCTAGCACCACCAAGTCCAGCACCGCAAAGCAGTGGTGCATCTGTGATCGCACACACGTCCGGTACCCTGACAACATCCGTCCCTTGCTCTAGCAAAACAGCGGAAGCAGCAACTCCTTTCAAGATAAAGCCACCAGGAATATGTACCTCGCTAGTCCGAGACCATGTGGGAAAAATACTAGAGGGGGAGAGAGATCCTTCACGAGGAGGTGTAAGTGAGAAGTGAGGAGAGGGGGGCCTTTTATAGGAGGAGGGGAGGATACCCCTCCCATGGTCCACGCCACATGGAGGTGACCCTTCACCTCCCCCATTCATGTGATGGTAACCCCCTCCACATAAATTTGCCTCTTCACATTCTCCATTAAAGTCTCGACTTTAAATGCATTAAATTTCTCCAAATTTAACGCTCTCTCATTTAATAAAACTCTTTTATTAATTTTATTCAGAATTTTGATAATTAATTTAATTAACAAACATTCACATAAAACCCCTTGCAACATTTCAATATTACATGCAGAACCAATTTCAGCAATTTCACCAAAAACAGTTTTGGTGTGTATTGAAATAATTCCAGCGCTTTCTTAAATCTTTATCTGAAACATACTTGATCCAAATGGTGTCGGTATCCCTTAAGTGTGTCACCCTACGGTTCGCGAACAATGCAGACATGATCGAGACCCCTCTCCGATCAATAATTAGCAGCGGGACCTAGAGATCCGTACTAACTCCTACATATTCAACGATGACTCTTGTGATCGTGTGAACCTTTAATGTCGTAAATAAATCCCTTTGTCTCGCGATATATTACATGTCCGAGATTCAATCATTGGTATCTCCATACCTAGTTTGATCTTGTTGCCGACATGCACTCTTTTCTCGTTCTCGCGATATAACATTCTAGTGATCTCATCACTTGCTTGCAACCTAACCAATATGATATCACCGAGAGGGCCCAGAGTATATCTATCCGTCATCGGGATGGACAAATCCCCCTCTTGATCCATGAGCCTCTACATAACACTTTCGTAGCACTGAACCCACCTTTATAATCACCCTTTCACGGTGTGACGTTTGATGTTATCAAGATACTCTTCCAGTGTTAGTGATTGACATGATCTCATGGTCTAAGGACTAGGATTACTTCGTATGATGTTATAGGAATATAAACACAATGACTTTGATCATAATGCTATACTTCGGATGAATGTTCATCACATCATTCCACTAATGTTTTGACCTCGTTATTAACAACATCCAATGTCCATGATCAGGAAACCTTGATCATCTTGTTAATCAACGAGCTAGTTTATAAGAGAAGCATAACTAGGAACTTTCTTTTTGTTTATTAAACACACATGTATTAATGTTTCCAAATTAATACAATTATAACATGCAAAATAAACATTTATCATAAACAAGGAATACGATAATAACCACTTTATTATTGCCTCTCGGGCATATTCCCTTCAGGATCCATCTTCACCCTGCGCAGATCCGGGAGGATAAGGCATCGATCTTCATCATCAACCGGTGCATCACCACCATCTCCATCCATCCCATCTACATTTTGTCTATATCTTGTTGTAATTTCTGTACTCGTTGTGGATTTATACAAGTACTATTCATCTATGATAGATTCCATTGTTATTGCCATGATGTTGATTGGCTCCATGTCTGAGTAGATCATTAGTTCTTGGGAAGATGGAGAAACCCTTGTATGAGATTCAAATAAGATAAAGTTTATTATGATATTCATCATTGTGACCATGTGTTAGATTGTCTTCATATTGATGTTGGGAGAAGTTGACCTCTCGATATTTGCCTCTTGTGGGGACTTGATGCAGGGAACTACTTGTTGGTAGATGGAGGTATGATAGCACTTACAGTGACTATAAAGCTGTTGGCACCCCTTACGTATCAACTTGCGAACCGAGGAAACTCACGGAACACTATCCATGCCATGGAATACATCCTACAGGATTAAGTCCCTTAATAGCACAATAATACGATTGATGTCGATTGCTGACTGTTGTGATTATGAGGATGATGTGAGCAGTGGTTGCTGCCTATTTCTCCAAATATGGAGTTCCTCCCACACATACACAGTTGAGAATGTTCATGATAATAACTTTACCTTAGTTCTTTATAATGCTAGAGGTGTATCCGCTACTCCCTGAGAATGCCTTTCCCCTATTGCAGTTCCAATTTCTTTTACATACACGATACTTACTTTTTGTGTTTAGTTGTTTTACTTTACTTATTGTTCTCTTATACCAAAAACCCAAAAATATCTTTTTACACAATACTCGCATTTTATATTGTTACTTAGAACTTTATTTAGCATTTCTATCATAGTATTTAATTTAAGAGTTATTAGACTCCAGACTCCTACTCCTTGTGGGATCGATATCTTTATTTCGAAACTAGATACAAACAATCCGTGCACTTGCAGTCATCGACGGAGTTTATTGTTTGTCTCCTCTAGGGCAGATATGCGACAAAGACACTTCTGTAGATCCGAACGCAAGATGAACATCCCTTCAGCGACTCTATTTAGTGCATCATTGAGTTCCTTCTTGCTTTCAATATCTAAGAGGTGCTTGCGCATGATCTCTCGGTGAATGAGCTCTTCCTTCTGATACTTATCTATCTTCCGAAGATGCTACTCGATTTTTGGAACGTGTGGGCTAATCGGCATGTCCAGAAGGTTGAACCCCCAATCCTCTTGTGGCTTCACGCTCATGCGCGCATTTAGGGTAATCTTCTTTGTTGTAGAAGTATGAGTTGTAGTCTCCTGATAAGTTTCTGCATTAGGTAGGTTAGCTTTCTTACGCTTGGGTGAGGAATAGTTGCTGTTGATGAACTTCAGTGACTCTGTGCATCCCTTCCCATGGGGTTCCTTTGCTTCTTATTTGTCTTCAGGCTAATCCATAGCCAGATAATCTGGTTGCTTCCATCCTCTCTTCGTTTTCTCCATGAAGGTCTTGAATTCCTCCTCCTCCTCATCATCATCAGAGTCATAAGCATACCTCTTGTTCTTTGGGCTCAGGACTTGAACTTCACGGTCATCTGCTTCAATGGAGGAAGTCTAGAAGCTATCCCACGAAGGAGCCATGAGGCTTAGAGGTTTTCCTTTGCCTAGAACTGGGTAGCGCATCAAGTAGATTGGATCTATTGATATAAGAGGGAGGAAGACCTCTAGGGAGGCTTATTAAGGGTTAGAAACAGGAAAAGATTCGTACTGGAAAAAAGGGTCGGCCAAGAAAAGAATCCCAACAAACAAGGAAAGAAATAAGATAAAAAATAAGAAAACAAAATTGCAATGACCACTGGTACGGGCAGATGCCCATACAGCGTGCCCGTACTGGGTCTTTTTCCAAAAATCCTCCTTGCCGAAGGCGGTGAATAATCAACCGACTAAGTGGTACGGTCGGGACCCACCCGTATTGATTACTATCGACTTCGTTTATCCTCTCTCTCTCTCTCTCTCTTTAGAATAAGAATCGAACGAGGGAACATGGAGCTGGTAACAACCACCCATACGTGTGGATGCACTCGTACGGCTCGGTCGTACCGATATGTGAAAAATGAGCAAGGTTTACTAACAGTTTAATGAGCAGTGGTACGGGCGGGTCTAGTCGTACTGCTCGCCCGTACCGACCTCGTAAAATCGGCATTAGATTTAGAAAAGAAAAGGGAAATAAAAATGCAAATAGAAATGGTAAAAATTCATCCAGAACAAAGATGTTTCAAGATTTGAAATATCCTGCTCATCAAGAGGGAATGATTTTATTTGGGTACCTTCATCTCTTTTTAATTCTTGAATCAACTTTTTGTTTTTCCCTTTAAAAAAGGTTGGTCGCAAGAAATTGCTAAAACCATTGCAAAGAGAAATTGAGAACTTTCTTTTAGGAATTATAGTTCTTGAGGGTATGGAGATGGATGACACTACCCTAGGAGGATCAATCTCCTCAATGTCCATGATGCTTCCTCCTGTTCTTCTTTTCTTTGAAGAAACTGTAAATCAAATTCTTGGAAAATTAAAGTCAAATAGATCATTCTTGGCTTAACATCAGTCCTTTCAAGAATCTCTTTCAAGCCAACACGGTCAGTATGCACTCTTACCTTAGAGTCAATAATATAAGATCAAAACTTATCACAGGAGAAAACCACGGCAAAAACTTCTTTTTCTACCATGGGGTAATTCTTTTGGGCACCGTTCAAGGTACGACTAGCATGATGAATGATATTTAGTTCATCACCATCATACCAACAAATAATTTCTCCAATAGATTCATGGCTAGCCTCACAGAATAGATCAAAAGGTTTATTCCAGTTAGGTGTTTTTATAACAGGAGCTTCAAGAAGGTCTTGTTTTAATATGTTGAAAGCAGTAAGACAGTTTTCATCAAAATTAAAAGCAAAATCCTTTTTAAAAAGGTTAGTTAGCGGTTTTGCAGTTTTTGAGAAGTTCTTAATGAATCTTCTACAGAATCTAGCATGGCCTAAGAAACTCCTAATACCTTTTATATCGTGAGGAGGGGCAAGCCTTTATATTGCTTTAGTCTTTGCTTTATCAACTTCTATACCCTTACCTGAGATTTTGTGACCAAGCACTATACCTTCTCGAACCATGAAATGACATTTCCCCCAATTCAAGACTAGGGTAGTATCTTCACATCTCTAAAAACTTCATGAAAGTTATGGCGATAGTGATTAAATGAAGTTCCATAAACATAAAAATCATCCATGAATACTTCCACAATAGTTTCCACATAATCAACAAATATAGTAGTCATACACCTTTGGAAGGTGGCAGGGGCATTGCAAAGACAAAAAGCATGCATCGATAAGCGTATAAATCGAAAGGACAAATAAAGGTTCATTTCAGTTGGTAATCAGGGTGAACATAAATTTGAGAAAAACTAGAATAACCGTCTAGATATTAGAAATGAGAATGCATAGCAAGCCTTTCTAAAGTTTGATCTATAAACAACAAAGGATAATGATCCTTTCTAGTTTGCGTATTAAGTTTTCTATAGTCAATACACATCCTGTGATCAACAACGGTTCTAGTAGGTATCATCTCATTGTATTCATCTTCAATGATGATAAATCCACCTTTCATAGGAACACGATGAACAAGACTTACCCATTCTCTTTCCTCCACATGAAAGAAGATCCCTGCATCTAATAAAAATATTACTTCCTTCCTTGCCTCTTATTTCATGTGAGGTTTATGTCGCCTCTGAAAGTCTACAACCGGTTGGGCTCCCACTTCCATAAATATTCTATGGGTGGCTATCAAAGGACTGATCCCTTTCGAGTCAGTCATAGAATACCCAAGAGAATTCTGATGCATATGGAGAACCATCATTAAGTTTTCTTCCTCTTTTTCTGCAAGGTTAGAACTTATAATAAGAGGGAAATTATTAGTTCCATCAAGAAACCTATATTTTAATTCCTTGGGGTAAGGTTTTGAGAGTAGGAGGTGGAGGTGCCTCATCTCCTTTTCTTATAGGTTCTTCATGCTTTTTATTCATATCGTGATCCATGTAGGTGTGGAGTCAAGATAATCATCCATTTCCATCTTTTCTATGTCTTGGGGGATGTTATTGTCATCGACTAAACTCTTTGCTAAATCATCACCGGGAGTCTCAATAACTACTGAGGCAAGACTAATGATATTACCTTCCTCTTCTTGTCCATACTCATAATCGTCCAAATCTTCCATTGCCGGCTTGTGGTCAAATTTAGAAAAATGAAAGTCCATTTTCTCTTCACCAAACTTGAGAGATACCGTCTGTCTCTTGCAATCAATGTTTGCTCCTGCGGTGTTCAAGAAAGTTCTTCCAAAAATAATTGGACAATAAACATCAGTAGGCATATCGATAAGTACAAAATCAATGGGATACTTACATGGTCCAATACAGATTGGAACATCTCTAAGTATTCCCGTAGGAACTCTCAATGTCTTATCTGCAAGCATTATAGTCATGTCAGTATCCTCTAATTTAGCTGGGGTTAGTTCATTTTGGATTTTTAAATAGAAATAAAAGGGGATTATGTTAACAGTTGTTCCAATGTCGCAGAGGCCATAATAAGAAGTTCCACCGAAAGTACAAGGGATAATAGGTTTACCAACTTCTTTAGCCTTTAACTTTCCTTCAACGAACTTTGAAGCTTTGGTGTCTAGATCTATTACATTGCATTGTGCAAACATGGTTAGAATATACTCCTTTGTTGGTTCCCCAGTCTCCTGTATACTTACTTCATGCGGTGACCCAACATACCACTTCATGATGTAGTCCACTATAGTCGTTGACATAACACCAATGAAACACTGTTCACTAGTATTACATCCCTCGGAGTGGTACAATAGAAACACAGCAGGTCCAAGACATGACTATACATTACAGCTCGACTCTTTACATAAGATCCAGAGAACACTCTAGGTTAAAGAGGATGAAATAACTTCTTACAAAGAAGAACCAGAAATAATAACTCCGAGCTATCGGGCTAAAAAGACTAACATCTAAACTATTTGGCTTGCAATTTCTGCTAATGCAATGCTCTACACAAGTAGGTGGTATGGCTATAATATCTACTCTTATCTAATCAAGATCTTCGTCTTCACTTTGGTTGATGAATATGTTGCCTTCATTGACTTTATTGAAGAACTTGGCAGTTGATGATGGTTTCTTGAGCATGAGTTGGTGTTGACATCGTCTTCAACGGCTTAGAACCTAGCAAGGGTTAAGAAGGTATGATTGAGTACGAGCATACTCAGCAAGTTCACTAAAAAGGAGTGTATGATGCACTATCTCTACAGCCACAGACCAAAGGTCGTAGGCAATGCAGGTTTTCGTAAACATTTCTTCAAAGGTAGATTTTATTCTGAAAACTATGTCCGGCAGCCTTCACAGGTTTACCAGAACTTTCATGGAGTAGCCGCGTTCGTAGCTCCTTCCCAGAATAGGGAGTAACATGTCACAGTTCTTATACTCTGTAGACGTGTGTTACTTTACCCATGAGAGACCAAATCTATGTTCCACACATGGGCAGCTTGTTCCCGTCCACAATTTCGTGATGTGGGGCCCAATAGGTGATCCAAGCCAATCACTACACCCTTTGCGACCCCGCATGTCTCCTTGGTGTACGACATGCCCACACACTAAATTATGGCAATGGTTGGTTCTGACCGTTCAGATGCCAGATCTATCGTGGGACGTTGAGGGTTCCCACCCATATGTTGCATATCCTCTACGAATTACCAATTAATGCACGCTACGAGGATAACAGCCACAACATGGGCATTTGGCTACATGCGAGAGGAAGAAGATACAGCTGACTTCTCCGTCCCATTCCAAATCTCATGGTTCACGTGTAATATATGACGCTAGAATCACTAGCAACATTGGTTGTTAAGTCCTAGATATTATGTTCCTTTACCATTGGAACTGTATCTAGATTCTTAACATTTCGTAAATAATCGATAGTCATATTATTATGAAAATAGAGTTTTCTGTCCCTTTTGATATGAAGGTGATGACAACATTTGAGTTACAAGCATTTGATAGAAAATAATCAAAGAACATGAGCAAGTTGTGAACTTGCCTTTGTGATTGCAAGATTATGCAATCACGGTCTTCAAGACAATATAAGATCCAAATTCTATAAATAGCATCATTGGTTCGGTAAGGACAAATGTTTAAAGAAGCAAGATGCAGTTATGGATAAGTAATGTAATGCAGTTTGATAAACACGAATCCTTGGAATAATCGTATCTGATCTAGGATTTGGAAGCTGGGGATGGTTTCTTTAGAATGTGTTTCACTTTTATATCAGCTTCACATTTGTGCTTCTTATTAAGGCTTGTGAGAGTGTGTGAAACAACAAGTAAATACAACAAGTAGCATACAATACAAAAGCACTCAAATGGGTCATGGTATCTAAAAGATTTCTTAAGCAAGATTATTAATCAATTAGGGATTTTAGAGAAGTATTCAAGGATTACTTTTAATATTTCTTAAAAGAATAACCTTTGATGAAATATTACTTTACAAAGTAAAAGCATTTAAACTTAAAGCTAACACTTTAATGTTTTCTTACTGGTTATAAGTATTAAAGAAGAAAACACTTAGCATTTTGATTAGCTATTCTACTAGAAAGTGGAGACTTATATATTTTGAATATGGCATCTTACAACATGTGGTTTACTTCTTAATGATTCCTAAAGGTAGAATACAAATAGCATTGCTTTTTATGGAACTCGTGTTTTCTTAAGGTTATACTTCATAAATACAAAACATGTATTACTTTAATTATTTAAGAACTTGGTTTAAATATAAGTAGTCTTTTAAACTAGTAGAGGAATTAGTAAATATGAGCTTGATGATTTTATAAGTGAATAGAATCGTTTTGTTAAATAATATACTATTCTTGTTGATTTTATAATTGATAAAATCTTTTTAGGAAAATTAAGATACACTTAATTTTAAATGGTAGTTTTAGTAAATACATCTTAAAATAGTTAAACCTACTTTGATTTCACTTCAACATCAATTTAACTTCTTTTTTACACTTTTAGACTTTAAACAAATAATGATAAAGGCAACAGTAAAGATTTATATATTTTTAACGAATTAAAATAAAAGAAAATGGTTTAAACAAGACTTATTAAACATTTGCCTTTATTTTACTTCCAATGTGAAAGGTTATTATTTTTAATGTGTAGATTTTATTTTTGTAATCATTTTGGTATATTTGTATTTTTGTGATTTTTAAATAATAAGATACGATTTTTATAAGTTTTATCATTTTATAAAGACTTAATAGATAATAATATTTAGCTTAGTGTCACAAAAATATATGAAATAAATTTATAAATGTAAATTTTGTTTTTCTAAGAATTTTGGTATCTTATACTTATTTTTAATAATTTTCAATAATAGAATATACATTTTAAAAGATTATTATTTATAGGTTATTTGCTAATAATAATTATTATCTTATTTAAGTTGGAAAATAAAATGTGAAAGTAGGTTTAGAATAATGAATTTATTTTTTAAACATTTTGATATATAATAAATATTTTTCTAAATTGTAAAACAAAAGATATTGATTTAATAAGATTTATTCATTTTCTAGAATTTAAAAATAAATAACTAACGGTTTATTGCGTCATTCGTGACGTCACTGAAACTTTTGTTACACACCCTGATGCTACCCTAAGTCATAGACATGTGGGGTCTGGCCATGTCGGCTTGCCACGTTGGTAGGGACTGATGGCCCAAATTATATCGAGCTCGTTGGAGAACCCCAAGAGGAAGGTATGATGAGCACAACAGCAAGTTTTCCCTCAGTTATGAAACCAAGGTTTATCGAACCAGTAGGAGCAAGGAAACACCTCCAAGGTGTTGCTAGCTAGACTTTGTCAGGGCGAACTACCGGTGTCGGCAGCGACGTGGAGACCTGCACAACACAACCACAGAACTTTGCCCCCAACTTACGATGAGGTTGTCAATCTCATCAGTTTTGCTGAAAACAAAGGATTAAACGTATCGAGTGAAAGAAAGTAGAAGCTTGCAGAAAGTAAACAGAAAATAGTAAACAGTTGTAGATTGATGTAAAAGAAAGGATCGGGGTCCATAGTTCACTAGTGGTGGCTCTCCTTAAGATAGATAGCATGTTGGGTGAACAAATTACAGCGGGGCAATTGACAAACATCGAGAAAGCATTCATGCATATACTAATCATCTTGACTCCTTTGAGATTTGATTGGGCATTACAACATTATACATAGACCGTAATCCAACTGCATCTATGAGTAATAATCCACCTTCAGGTTATCATCCAAATCCCCTCCAGTATTAAGTTGCAAGCAACAGATAATTGCATTACGCATTGCGTGTAAAGTAAACAATACGATTGTTCTATGAACAAAGGATTGTTGTTTTCTCCCTAGTAGCAACATCACATCTAGTACCTTAGATATTTCTATCACTTCCCCAGATTACTAGAGGCATGAACCCACTATCGAGCATAAATACTAACTCTTGGAGTTTCTAGCATCTACTTGGCCAAGATAGCTACTAACAATGGAAAGCATGTAAGATCATAAATAACAAAGACATGATAGAATCAATAATCAATTTGAACTAGCATCTCAATATCCATCGGATCCCCGCAAACACAACATGTAGGATTACAAATAGATGATCTTGATCATGACGGAGCTCACAAGATCTAAAAATGATAGCACAAAGGAGAAGAACCGCCATCTAGCTACTACATGGACCCGTAGTCCAAGGATGAACTACTCACGCATCACACCGGAGGCTTGCGTGGTGATGAAGAAGGCCTCCAGCGTGAATTCTCCCCTCCAGCAGGGTGTCAGGAAGAGATTCAGATCCCTCCCGATCTAGGGATGGAGACGACGGCGGCTATAGAATCTTTTGTTGAATTTTGATCGGGTACTTAGGGTTTCTGTATCGGAGGCATCTTATAGGCGAAAGGGGAGGTCGAGGGGGTGCCTGGGGCGGCCAGACCACCCCCTGGCGCGGGACAGGCTTGGTCGCGCGGCCAGGTGGTGTGGCGGCCCCTAGCCCCTCTCCGTCTTGTATTCTGGCTCCGTGTCCCCCTCGGTGAAAAACTGACTCTGGCTTTTGTCCCGTACAATTCCGAGAATATTCATTTTCTGACTTTCCTGGAACCAAAAATAGCAGAAAATAGGCAGCTGGCACTATGGCATCTTGTTAATAGGTTAGTCCAACAAAGTATATGAAAATACTCCAAAGCTGGAACAAAATATAAGAAAGTAGATAAAAAACCAAGCATAGAATATCAAAAATTATGGATACATTAGCAACGTATCAGGGAAATCAACACATTGATTGGGGCAAGGCTGACGTAAGCGTGACAGCATGCTGCCGTCACCGAAGATCGATCTCCCAGATCGATGATCAATCGATCGATTAGGAGCATGCGCGCGGCTACGGAGGGGTGTGTTGGAAAGAGGAGCTCACGGTGAATCTAAAAGTGGTTGTGCCGCCCGTTTTTGGGCATGAGAGATCAGTGCACGACGGCGACTGGCGACAGCGCTCGATGGTCTACCGCGCTACGATGATGTAGTGCGAGAGAAGGCGAGTGAAGGGCACCGGGAGATTCGTAAGCTTACCCTCAACATGATGGTGGCCTCAGATGGATCAGTGGAGGACGGAGATAACGGCATGGTCACGGCGGCGCTCGGTCGGAGCCCAAGAAGAAACGGTCATGGCCATTGATTGGAAGCGCCCCAACGTGATTCCTTTGGCTAGGAAGCTCGGGGAGGCGAGGCAAAGATGCACGCATTATCAACGGAGCACGGGGAGGTTTAGAGTGGCGGTGCGACATGGTGGCTTTGAGATAGGGTTTCTGTCCCTGGAGGGGAACAGAGAGAGCGAGCGCGAGAGGGAGGAAATGAGGATGAGGATGGGCAGGGCTATCTTCGTGGCCTCCTTATCCCCTCCTGGCAACGGCGGCGCTCATCTTGGCGCATTCCGACGCGGTGGACGACGACACGCACCTACTTCGGGGGCGTCGCAATGTGGACGACGACGATAGCAGCGACAAAACGGTAAGTAGGCCTGGGCTAGTGCTGGGCCATGACGAAGCGAGCGGGTTGTTTGTTCTTCTGCTCGTGAGCGGTAGATAGTGAGAAAAGAATATGGGCGTGGGATGAAGTCATTTTCTCTTTTCCTATATTCCTTTTCTAATTCAATTTTCTGTTTTCACTAAATGTTTTCAAATATGGATTTCCCAGGGTTTTAAAATATCCAGAAATTTTGTCGGTCACAAATATTATTGTATAAAGCAATTATAACTATTTCCTCTGCATTTCTTATTGTGTATAAAAATATTCATAACTATATGAAGGGTTCTCTTCATTAGGGAATATTAATAGGAATTAGATTTTTATAAATTACTTCTTATTCAAAGATCCTCTGAAGATGATTTTGTTTTCTCTTAATACTTCCATTTTGCATCACTATTATATGTCTTAATTCACTATTATTCATTGATATATTTCGTATTGAGAGGTGATACTTATGTTATTTCATCTATTTTTGCATGGTTGATGACTTTTGGAGCATGGACCGCTACAGTCAGGTTTCTGATGGAAAAGGTGTTGTTTGGAGGCAAAATTCATGAAGATCAGAAAATCCGGGAAAATATATGGAAAATTCTATTTTTCCAGAAGACTCGGGATGCCAGAAGATGGAGTGGAGGTGGGCCATAGGGGGCCCACACCAACCCATGGCGCGGGCAGGCCTAGGCCGCGCCTGGGAGTGGTGTGGCCGCCCTGGCCCACTCTAGCCTCTCTCCTCTGGTGTATATCATCCCCACGAAACCCTAAGACTCGAGGAGCGACCACAGAAAGATTTCGCCGCCTCTGCGGGGTGGAAAAACACCGAGAGAGAAAGATCTCTCTGGCAGACAGATTTCTGCGGGGGGAATTCCTTCCCGGAGAGGGAAGATCGTCGCCATCAACACCACCATCAATATGGACTTCATCGGGATCATCATCACCATCATCACCACCATCATCACCATCAGCACCCTCATCACCATCTCCATATTGCTGTAACAATTGCGTTGAATCTTGCATAGTTCATAGGGGAAACTTTCCCGGTGTTGATTACTCTTTGTAGTTGATGATATTGAGTGAACCATTGAATTATTGTTTATGTTCAGATTGTTATACATCATTATTCCATCTCTAATCATGATCCATATGATGTCTTGTGAGTAGTTCGTTTTGTTCTTGAGGACATGGGAGAAGTCTTGTTGTTAGTAGTGGAGTTGCGTTGAGAAAGATTCAATAGATTGTTATTTAAGTTGTGGTGTACTTCTTCTAGTGGTGCCATGTGAACATCGACTACATGACACTTCACCTATATGGGCCTAGGGGAATGCATTGTGTATTTGGCTACTAATCGTAGGGGTTGCCGGAGTGACAGAAACCTGAACCCCCGTTAGGAAACCATTGCACAAGGGACGTAAGGGTCTTAGATTTTAAAGTTGTGGTTAGGTTTCTACCTTAATTACTTTCTTGTACTTACGGATGTTTGCAAGGGGTTTAATCGCAAGTATGTATTTAGTCTTAGATGGGGCGGTACATTAGCACAGGTTCACCCACACAACACTTAGCAAGCTAAAGAAGATTAATCAGCTATATGAAGCGAAAGCACTTGACAGTCTTCCCATGTGTCCTCGAGAACGTTTGGTCATCTTAAGTAATACAACCGGCTTGTCCTTTTCTGCATAAAGGATTGGGCCACTTGCTGCATTCATTCTTACTGTCTTTTGTTTACTTGTACTTTGTTTACTTGTTTTATCGAAAACCCCTAAAAATCTGTTTGCTAAGTATTTGTAGAGAATTCCTGATCCATACCACTAGCCAGCACCTTCTGCTCCTCGTTGGGTTCGACACTCTTATTTATCGAAAATACTGCGATACACCCCCTATACTTGTGGGTTATCAAGACTATTTTCTGGCACCGTTGCCGGGGAGTGAAGCGCTATTGGAGAGTGGAACTCGTAAAGGAAACTTCTACTGTGAGTATTGTTTACTTCTGCTAGTTGCTTTATTTTCGTTATGGATAATTCACTGAGTTTCTTATTTGGTAATGCTACTACCACTGCTAAGGTAGTAGATAAGCCACCACCTGCTGACAAAGATGTTTTCAAAATACCTACAAGAATGATTGATCGTGTTATGGATAACTACTATGTTGGGGATGGAACTATCCATCCCGATGATCATTTACTCTTTATACACGAATTATGCGGGTTGTTCAAGTGTGCAGGTATTACTACAGATCAAGTTAAGAAGAAGTTATTCTCATTATCACTGAAAGGAAGAGCTGAGGAATGGTATAAGCTACTGAAGAATGGTCAAGCTCTGGAATGGGAGGAAATAGTGCCTCTCTTTTATTCAAAGTTTTATCCTCCTAGTGAGATTCATAAAGATCGGAATCAAATATACAACTTTTGGCCTCTTGATGGAGAGAGTACAGCTCAAGCTTGGGGGAGATTTAATGCTCAAATGTCCCATTCATGAGCTCCCCAACAATATTATTATCAACAACTTTTATGCAAGGCTCCCCCTACATGACAAGGATTTATTGGATGCTTCTTGTGCTGGATCATTCACTCGCATGGAAGAAGAAGCTAAATGGGACCTTCTAGATCGTATTCAAGACAATGCTGAAGCTTGGGAGAATGACAAAGGTAGAAAGTCAGGTATAAATTATGATTATGAATGCATTGAATCTTTTATGGGAACTGATGACTTTCAAAATATTAGTAATATTTATGGTCTTGACTTGCAAGTTATTGCGAATTGCTTTAGAGCTTTTGCTTCCTATATCGAAATTCCAAAAAGGGGATGGAACAAATACCATGCACCTTATAAAGATATTGTTGACTATGCTCCTATTGGAAGTGCTGAGTATTGCATTATTGATCCCATCTTACCCGAACCTTATATCGAGAAGATTTCCTTCCCCGAAAAGGTAAAGGACCATCCTATGATAACTAATGTAATCACCAAAAGTGAAAAAAGAACTGTAAAACCTGATGAACAAATAAACATTGAACCTGTGGTAGCAATTGTGAAAGACCTTGTCACTAAAAGCGTAGAAGATGGGCACATAGTATTTTATGAGGATGCTTCTAATGTTGTTTCACATCCCAATAGAACTAAAAAGGCTAGTGTTCATGTGCTTTCTGTTAGAATTGGTGATCATTGCTATTATGGTTTGTGTGATATTGGTGCAAGTTCTAGTGCTATTCCTTATGAGCTTTAGAGAGAAATTATGCATGAAATCAGTCCTTGCGAGTTGGAAGAGATTGATGTGGTTATTCACCTTGCTAATAGAGAGACCATCTCTCCAATTGGTATTGTACGAGACGTGGAAGTTCTTTGTGGTAAGATTAAGTACCCCGCTGATTTTCTAGTACTTGGTTCGGCTGCTAGTAAAACCTATCCTATCATTTTTGGTAGACCTTTCTTGAGTACTTGTGGAGCTATTATTGATTGCAAGAGGGAGAAAATCTTGACTAAGTTTGATGGGGAATCCTATGAGTTTAATTTTTCGAAATTTGCTAAAGAACCTTGCGAAGAGGAAACCAGTAATGAGGATTTTAGGGTTGAACAACTTGCTTCTATTTCTCTTGCTCCTAACAATGCTTTGCAGCAATTTATGGAAGATCATGAAAGTGAAATCTTCATGGAAGAAAGGAATGAGATTGATAGGATCCTCCGTGATCAACCTAAGATGCTTAAGCACGACTTGCCTATGGAAGACTTGGGTACCACGATGCCACCTAAAAGGATCCGGTTTTCGATCTAAAACCTCACCCTGATGATCTTAAATACACTTTTATTGATGATAAAAAGATATATCCTGTTATTATTAGCGCTAAACTTTCAGGGGAGGAAGAAGAAAGATTATTGGAAGTTTTGAGGAAACACCGAGGAGCTATGGGTTATACTCTGGACGATTTGAAAGGGATTTCACCTACTATATGTCAGCATTCTATCAACATAGAACCAGATGCGAAGCCAGTAGTGGAGTACCAACGACGTTTAAATCCTAAGATGAAGGAAGTGGTAAGGAATGAGGTATTGAAACTCCTTGATGCTGGTATTATTTACCCTATTGGTGATAGTGAATGGGTTAACCCTGTTCATTGTGTTCCTAAAAAGGGAGGCATTACCGTTGTCCCAAATGATAATGATGAGCTTATTCCTCAAAGAATAGTGGTAAGCTATAGGATGTGCATCGATTTTAGGAAAGTCAATAAAGTTACTAAGAAAGACCACTACCCGCTTCCTTTTATTGATCAAATGTTGGAAAGGTTGTCTAAAAAGACCCATTTTTGTTTTCTTGATGGTTATTCTAGTTTCTCTCAAATTGCTGTTAAACAACAAGATCAAGGAAAAACTACTTTTACTTGCCCTTATGGAACTTATGCTTATAGACGTATGCCTTTTGGTTTATGTAATGCTCCTGCTACTTTCCAAAGGTGCATGTCTACTATCTTTCATGGTTTTTGTGAAGAGATTGTAGAAGTGTTCATGGATGACTTTTCTGTCTATGGAACTTCTTTTGATAATTGTCTGCACAACCTTGATAAAGTTTTGCAGAGATGTGAAGAAACTAATCTTGTTCTTAATTGGGAGAAATGCCACTTCATGGTTAATGAAGGGATTGTTCTTGGGCATAAAGTTTCTGAAAGAGGCATAGAGGTCGATAGAGCTAAGGTTGAGGCAATTGAGAAGATGCCATGTCCAAGAGACATCAAAGGTATTCGTAGTATCCTTGGTCATGCGGGTTTCTATAGGAGGTTTATTAAAGACTTCTCTAGGATATCAAAACCTCTCACTAATCTTCTTCAAAAAGATGTTCCTTTTGTTTTTGATGATGATTGTAGGGAAGCTTTTGAAACTCTTAAGAAGGCTTTAACTACATCCCCTATTGTTCAACCACCTGATTGGAGTTTACCCTTTGAAATAGTGTCTGATGCTAGTGATTTTGCTGTAGGGGCTGTCCTTGGGCAACGAATTGATAAAAAGTTAAACGTTATCCATTATGCTAGTAAGACTCTAGACGCTGCTCAAAGGAATTATGCCACTACTGAAAAGGAATTTCTAGCTGTTGTTTTTTCCTGTGATAAGTTTAGGCCTTATATTGTGGACTCAAAAGTAACCATTCATACAGATCATGCTGCTATTAAATATCTTATGACAAAAAAGGACACTAAGCCTAGGCTTATTAGACGGGTGCTTCTTTTACAAGAGTTTGATCTACACATAGTAGATAGGAAAGGTGCTGAAAATCCTGCAGCTGATAATTTATCTCGTTTGGAAAACATCTCTTTTGATCCTATGCCTGTTAATGATAGTTTCCCAAATGAACAGTTACCCACATTAGGGGTGAGCTCCCGAGGAAGCCCTTGGTATGCTGATTATGCTAACTTTATTGTCTCCAAGTATTTGCCTCCAACTTTTACAGCTCAGCAAAGAAGAAAGTTCTTTTATGATTTGAGGCACTATTTTTGGGATGACCCACACTTATACAAAGAAGGAGTTGATGGTATTATGCGAAGATGTGTTCCAGAATATGAGCAAAAAAGAGATATTGCATAAATGTCATGGTAGCGCCTATGGAGGACATCATGCAGGGGATAGAACTGCACAAAAGGTACTACAATCAGGTTTCTACTGGCCTACTCTTTTTAAAGATGCAAGAAAATTTGTTTTATCTTGTGATGAATGTCAGCGTGTTGGTAATATTTCTAGACGCAATGAAATGCCTATGAACTACTCTCTAGTTATGGAACCTTTTGATTGTTGGGGATTCGACTTTATGGGTCATTTCCCTCCTTCGAAGGGTTACACTCGCATTCTTGTTGTCGTTGATTATGTTACTAAGTGGGTAGAAGCCATTCCTACGAAAAGTGCTGACGGGGAAACCTCTCTAAAAATGCTTAAGGACGTTATCTTTCCTAGGTTTGGAGTGCCTAGGTATCTCATGACTGATGGGGGTTCTCATTTTATTCATGGCGGTTTTAGGAAGACCCTCGCTAAATATGATGTTAATCATAGAATTGCTTCAGCTTATCACCCCCAAACTAGCGGGCAAGTAGAGTTATCAAATAGAGAAATTAAATCTATCTTGCAAAAGACTATCAATAGGTCTAGAAAAAACTGGGCTAAGAAGTTGAATGATGCTTTATGGGCTTATAGAACTGCTTACAAGAATCCTATGGGAATGTCCCCTTATAAAATGGTTTATGGGAAAGCTTGCCACCTACACTTAGAATTAGAACATAAAGCTTACTGGGCGGTGAAAGAACTAAATATAGATTGTAAGCTCGCTGGTGAGAAAATATTATTTGACTTAAGTTCTTTAGATGAATGGAGGAGTGAAGCCTATGAGAATGCCAGGCTCTTTAAGGAAAAATTTAAAAGATGGCATGACAAGCGAATACTTAAGAGAGAGTTTCATGTTGGTGAGAAAGTTCTATTGTATAGGTCTCGTCTCAGATTTTTTGCAGGTAAGCTACTATCAAAATGGGAAGGACCTTTATCATTGAAGAAGTATACCGTTCAGGAGTAATAAAAATTTCCTCTCTAAAAGATAATACTACACAAGTAGTGAATGGACAGCGACTCAAACACTATATTGCTAGAGATTCCTAAAATAAAGATGTAGATGCCCTTCAAGTTATAACTCCAGAGAAATTCATTGAGGACCAAATTCAGAGACCTGCAGAGTCCATTTCCAACTAGGTAACAGTTCTGGTAAGAAAAGTTCCGCGAAAATACAATACAACTATATTTTTGTAGTTTTTAGCCAATATGGAAAGCTACAAAGCGAAAAAGGGACGGAACCAGAGCCGGGGTGGCTCACACCACCCCATGGCGCGGGCCCAACCCTGGCCGTGCCACCAGGTGGTGAGGCCACCCAGGACTCCACCTCCGACTCGTTTTCTCCCAGTACCTTCCTTTTGATATGAAACTTCGTAATATATAAATCCCCCCCCCCGGATCCCCTGAGGTCCGTATATCGTGTTTTCATCGTGTTTTTGTTTCGATCTGTTTCTGCCAGGTAGAATCCTAGATTTGGAGCCACAATGTCTTCCTCTGGATCATCCAAGGGCTATTCTTTAGAGGATATCATGAACCCATACATGAGAGAATTGAAGATTCATCCCAAGGAGTTGTTTCTGTAAGGTGGGGAGGTCCGGATTAAGGAGGTTCAAGGCCCTAAAGGTGAAGGAAGTCTGGAGGACAGGATGGAAGCACTGGAGCAAGAAGTCTTTAGGTATAGGAAGATGGCGGAGCGTGAAGTGGACATCATCCACAAGATTTGTTCCGAACTCATTGCTGAGCACCAAAAGGAGACTGCTGAACTCAAATATAAAGTCCTTTCACTCCGCCAAACAACCAACGAACTGCAAGCACAGTTTTATGACGTTCAAAATCAAAACTGTGAGTATGAGGCTAGATTTAAACGCACAAGTGCTGCTGCAAGTTTCGGGATGTTGGAAACCACGATGTCCTTTGTTGATGGGAAGCCTTTACCCTGGAAGATGGACGAAGATGAGAGGATACCACCACCACCGAAGGAGTAATTCGTCATCAGGTTTGGCATCCCCTTGGTTTGTTCCAAGCTTGGGGGAGTGCCGCGGTATCATATCACTATCTTCTATCTTTTTACCTTTTTAGTAGAGTCATATCATGAATAGAGGAGTTATTATGTAGTATGGTTTGCATTATGGAAGTGTCCCCTCTCTCGTTAGATATGTATCCTTGGTGTGAGTTTCCACTATGGAATATTAATGGGAAGTTCTATCATTCACTCTTTTGCATAGCTTATGTTAGTTTTCAATTCGTGGTTATATGATTGATCTTGTTGTTAGTATTGGTATCACTGTGGGATCATTGAGTTAATTTAGTTGGTTTTGGCAAACCTGGCTCGGCGATTTCATCTTTTTGAGAGTTGAAAAGAAAAAGACAGTAGTACTCTAGAGAAAAATTATTTCATCATCTTTCTTTCTTGATTTGCTCATAAGTCTAGTATTCTCTAGTTAAGATATTTTGTGCTTCCAAGGAAGATTGCATGTTTGTATTTATCATTTGTATGTTTGGTTGTTTCCCTCAACTCTTGTACTTGCTACCCAGCCTTGCTAGCCAAAAACCTGTACTGAGAGGGTATTCTTCTCGTGCATCCATCTCCTTTAAACCAAAACCCATGCCATTTGTGTCCACCATACCTACCTAGTAGCATTATTGCTATTCCAAGTAAATTCTTGTTTTATCTACCTCCCAAATTAAACTTGTTATGTGAAAATTAGTGATTAAAGCTCTCACAAACTTGATGGCACACTTTACTTTCTTGCATTTAATAAACTTGAACCATTGGGTCCTTCTTTGTTGCGTATATGATTGCGCTTTATGAGTTGAAGTTAGCCGAACCATGTATCATGGGGACCACTTTCAACACTTCATTTGGTACTTTATACCTAGTGGATATCATGTTCTTTTGCTTATGGATCCCGGCGGTGTGAAATAAAAGTGGAACTTGTAAGATCATGGAGTTTATATGTGTGTTAGAGAAATGCCTGGGCCGCTAGCCTAAGCCATGCCTAATTATGGTGGAAACTTGCAGCATAACTATAGTGAGCATTCTATGAAGCATCCTCAATAAAAACCTATGCAAATAGCAAATAAAAAGATCGCTGAGATGCTCACTGTCTGCTTGCCTTGTCATTTTGATTATGGGATAGCTCCTGTGTCATGTGCAAGGGGTACCCCGTTGGCGGTTCTCCATGATACACATGTATTTACAATGACAAGAGCTTGCTCGTGACTGAAGTTGAGTAGCATGAGGATCGGTACTCATAAGTAAGGGGCTTGAGATTTCAATTTATAACTTGTCAAGCATATCCTCTTAGTTGTGTCACTTTAACCTTAATCACCAAAAGATGCCTATGATAGGGGCAATGAGAGCTGAAAGCTAGTAAGTATCATAATTTTTGGGAGCTCTTTATGAGACTTGCAATCCCTGCTTCCCTCTGCGAAGGGCCTTTCTTTTACTTTACAGTTGAGTCAGTAAACCTATTCCCTTCTATCTCAGCAAGTATTTTGAGTTGATGCGTTTCATTCATTCATATGATGATTTATGCATTCATGTTTCATATGTTCCTTGTTTTGCACATTGCTCTTATCTTGAAAGTTTACTACTTTGAAAGCTTTCTTTGAAAACCAGCTATTTGTGAACTCCAGCAAATTATCAACTATTCTTCGACCAAGAGCTAAGTTTGCCATTACCAATTATGATTCACTTTATGTATCCTTATTGTGCTTCCTTTACTCATTGCAAGTTGAGTTATATAATAGTGAGTTTTCTTCTATTATGATCTATGTATTTGATGAATGTGATGCTTCTTGTCCGTATTATTTTATCGACTCTTCACTCCATAAACCTAAGGCCATGTTTATTGAGCTCAGTTTCGCTTGGGGACAAGCGAAGTCTAAGCTTGGGGGGAGTTGATACGTCCATTTTGCATCACTATTCTATGTCTTAATTCACTATTATTCATTGATATATTTCGTATTGAGAGGTGATAGTTATGTTATTTCATTTATTTTTGCATGGTTGATGACTTTTGGAGCATGGACCGCTGTAGTCAGGATTCTGATGGAAAAGGTGTTGTTTGGAGGAAAAATTCGTGAAGATTAGAAAATCCGGGAAAATATACGAAAATTCTATTTTTCCAGAAGACTCAGGATGCCAGAAGATGGAGTGGAGGTGGGCCACAGGGGGGCCCACACCACCCCATGGCGCGGGCAGGCCTAGGCCGCGCCTGGGAGTGGTGTGGGCGCCCTGGCCCACTCCAGCCTCTCTCCTCTGGCGTATATCATCCCCACGAAACCCTAAGACTCGGGGAGTGACCACAGAAAGATTCCGCCGCCTCTGCGGGGCGAAAAAGCACTGAGAGAGAAAGATCTCTCCAGCAGACAGATTTCTGCCGGGGGAATTCCTTCCCGGAGAGGGAAGATCGTCGCCATCAACACCACCATCAAGCTGGACTTCATCGGGATCATCATCACCATCATCACCACCATCATCACCATCAGCACCCTCATCACCATCTCCATATTGCTGTAACAATTGCGTTGAATCTTGCATACTTCATAGGCGAAACTTTCCCGCTGTTGATTACTCTTTGTAGTTGATGCTATTGAGTGAACCACTGAATTATTGTTTATGTTCATATTGTTATACATCATTATTCCATCTTTGATCATGATCCATATGATGTCTTGTGAGTATATCGTTTTGTTCTTGAGGACATGGGAGAAGTCTTGTTGTTAGTAGTGGAGTTGCGTTGAGAAAGATTCAATAGATTGTTATTTAAGTTGTGGTGTACTTCTTCTAGTGGTGTCATGTGAACGTCGACTACATGACACTTCACCTATATGGGCCTAGGGGAATGCATTGTGTATTTGTCTACTAATCGTAGGGGTTGCCAGAGTGACAAAAACCTGAACCCCCGTTAGGAAACCATTGCACAAGGGACGTAAGGGTCTTAGAGTTTAAAGCTGTGGTTAGGTTTCTACCTTAATTACTTTCTTGTACTTACGGATGTTTGCAAGGGGTTTAATCACAAGTATGTATTTAGTCTTGGATGGGGCGGTACATTAGCACAGGTTCACCCACAAGCTAAAGAAGATTAATCAGCTATATGAAGCGAAAGCACTTGACAGTCTTTCCATGTGTCCTCGAGAACGTTTGGTCATCTTAAGTAATACAACCGGCTTGTCCTTTGCTGCATAAAGGATTGGGCCACTTGATGCATTCATTCTTACTGTCTTTTATTTACTTGTACTTTGTTTACTTGCTTTATCGAAAACCCCTAAAAATCTGTTCTTGATCCATACCACTAGCCAGCACCTTCTGCTCCTCGTTGGGTTCGACACTCTTACTTATCGAAAATACTGCGATACACCCCCTATACTTGTGGGTCATCAGGCTAGCGCTGGGCCATGACGAAGCGAGCGGGTTGTTTCTTCTTCTGCTCGTGAGCGGTAGATAGTGAGAAAAGAATATGGGCGTGGGCTGAAGTCATTTTCTCTTTTCCTATATTCCTTTTCTAATTCCATTTTCTATTTTCACTAAATGTTTTCAAATATGGATTTCCTAGGGTTTTAAAATATCCAGAAATTTTGTAGGTCACAAATATTATTGTATAAAGCAATTATAACTATTTCCTTTGTATTTCTTATTGTGTATAAAAATATTCATAACTATATGAAGGGTGCTCTTCATTAGGGAATATTAATAGGAATTAGATTTTTATAAATTACTTCTTATTCAAAGATCCTCTGAAGATGATTTTGTTTTCTCTTAATAATTGTAATGACAAGGATTTAAAATGGTAAATGATATATGAATGACTCTACTTATACTTAGTCTCATAAAGGAATTATGCAAATATATTACAAGGTATTAAACCCTAGGGTTTATAATGTAGTTATTTGAATTCCAAGGTTCTTTAAAGTTGGTGAGTTTTCCTATTCAATTCTACTTGTATTGTAGTGTTTTAGAATTACTATAGAGCAATCTTTGTTAAGTCATTAAGCATGAATAACAATCATTTATAAAGGAATGAAAATATTCATTTACAAATAGCTATCTTTAGTTTGTAGAAGGTTCAGTTTTATGGTTCTCAAAATTTGGAATTTCCTTTATTCAAATTCCGGTAAAATTCTATCCATCACCATCGTACTTATTCCAAAGTAGACATGTATCACTTCTTGAACTAGTTGTTAATTACTTCCTTAGGTGTGGTTAATGTTTTAATAGAAGTTTATTATATAATGGTGGACAACCATTATCATTCATGTGGCCCAAGTAATATCAATGCCCAGCAACATTTATTTAGGGTTTCTAATTCCACACTTACTATGGACCCTACAGGATATATTACCCTCAGTTTTATTAGTGAATGTTGCTAGGGATCAAGATATAAGGATTGATCCAGAATTTATAATCCTAAATGATATCTCAACTTAGAGTGAGCTATAAAGATTACTTCTTAATATGGTCTTTATGATTCCATGAGACTAGGTTTCTATTAGGGTTTATGATAATAAAGCAGACAAGGCTTTCATCCATAACACTCATCTGGTTCTCTAATTATCTCTTGGAAACTTTATTTGACTAAGAGCTACTATTCTTTGGCTGCCTAAAAGTAGGAATTGATTCCACTGATAACTAAATTCTAGGGTTTTGGACAGAGAGGTAGACCTAGATCTTGTCCTGGTTGATATGATCTTGGTTAAGGCTTCTAAAGAATTCCTATCCTCACACTTCACTAAGCTTGGATCATAGTTAAGGGATTCCTTTCCTAAATATACTCTATAAATATCCCTTATCTTATTCACAAAGATCACATCTTCCTGAATAAGTCAATCATCCGACTCCACCATATCCATCATCATATGATGACATGGCCATGCCACTTCAACATTACTCCCTCATTTTTCTCCTAGTATAGATATAACTTCCATTACTAAACTACCCTTGAGGAAGACATTCATCTAATTAGTTCTAAGTGTATTCATTAACTCCTCCATGTTCCCTTACATCTACTTCCAGGGCTTACAAGATTACAATTCTCTCTATACCACATGTGATAACAATCCTCTAAAAGAGATATGGTACTACTCCCATAATACAAGTTTACTCTTTTACTAGCTGGGTCAAACTACTATGCCTCCAACTACTCCATACAACTTATGTTATATACTTCATCAGAATCTAGCTTGACTTCTCATGATCAAGCTAGATGATTCAGCTTATTAGGGCTTGCCTAATTTAGTATACTCACAATTCTTTGTCAGCACCCTCATTTGATCATACTAGGCTTAGGCTTTTAATTGTCTGATCAAGATCTATAATCAACTAAGTAATAGATTTGTACAAGTCTCTCTATAGGCTTATCTTGTTAAGAAAACTTACTTTAGGTTTATACCTTCTCGGCTTAACAAGATTATCATTGGATTCTCTACTACTACTACTAGCTTTCTCATAGCTTCATAATTATTATCTAAACTCTTGGGTTTAAATACTTCTTCTAGTTAACTCATGAGTGAGTTATGGTTTGATCACCACTAAGGATCACATTCCATTTATGATGGCACACTCTACTATAACTAATTCCTCCTTCTATTAATTTACTTAAGGTCTTTGGAAGGTCAATATAATAGGTCAAAGCTAAGAATCAATAAGTGATAGGTCAAGAATTGATCACTTAACATTGAAGATCAATAGACACTAGGACTTGGTTAAGTAGGAATGTCATCTCTTAATATGATATTAAAAGTATTTGTTGGATAGTCTTGGCTTGCCTTCCTTTTCCACTCTATTTGTGATAAGAATTAATGTTTAGGAACTACCATGATATCCATGGTAGGAATAACTATGGCAAACAAGTGTTTCAAGATTTTAGTTATTAAGTTTCTTTTACTTGGGTTATATACTTGACTTGGAATTCAGGGGTTGTGTTAGATAATACATTGATATCATCTTTGGAATATTAAGTACTCATCCTTGAGTTGTTGTATGGAATACCAGGTAATGATCTCTAGAAGATCTAGTACTCCTTATTAAGTAGTGTGTTGTGAATTAGTTTTATTACATTTCATCTACCCTTAGATCAAATTATATTACCCAAAGATAACGTTTTAGCAAAGGTCATATTGAAACTTATTGCAGTCAACTTGATGATCTACTTCAGTTCCACCAAGTTAAGAGAAGCTTCAATCACTTTGACAAGTTTTATTTAAAAGCGCGAAAATTATCCAAATTTTCTATGCATGAGTGTAATGCACACACCTCATCTCAGCTTATTTCTAAGCTCTAATGCTAGGATGTTACAGACTCTCCCCCTTAAAATAAACTTCATCCCCAAAGTTCGTACTCTCTTACGTTTTGGAATGAGGAGTTGACTTGTATTGATCACGACCTTTCCTAACTTCATTGTGATCACAAATGGGGATAATTGTGGTATCCCATATCCAGATCTTTTTCCTTGAATTCTCATCATATCCGACAATATACAACTGTAATTCTAAGTTATCCCACGATTCCTTTTATGATAATCCCTTTGGGTTTATGTCCTTACAGTCCTATTTAGAATTGGTTGTGGACACATTTTGTCAATTCCAATCCATTTTTCTATTACACTATAGTGGTCTATTTTGGAATACTCTCTTCACTCTTAGGGACAACTTACGAGTTGTTTCCTTTTATACTAATCCACTGGTTTAAGCTGTTATGTCTACTTCAATTATTCATCCGGATATACTCTCAGAAATACTTTATAATGATGACTTCTTCTAACCTTATGAGAGTAAGGCTTAATCTTATCATCGTTTCGTACTTCCTCTCCAACCTTTAGTCGGAAGGCCAAATAAGAACACTTCAGTGTTTATTGTTTACTCTCCCCCTTGGGGTTTCCTAATGGTCTCTAAACTACATGTATAATACCTATTAACTCAATAGTAAGGATATTGGTCTCTGTCTATCTTATGCTTTACTTTTATAAGGTCTCATGAAAGAATCTACGGTACACCCACACAACTGTGGATCTCCGAAATGAATCTTCCAACATTACTTGTCTTACTTTTATCTTCTTAGACATTATTCCTCATTGATAAACCCGATTTCATGAAACGTCTCGAAAGTCGTTCGCTTTTAATTTATACTTCGTTATGTCTTTCTTAACTTAGGACAAGCTTTATGCTCTTTAAATCATACAAAGATGACCTATTTAGCTAAACCAATAGGGTACTAGCTACGGATACTAGGTGCGGATCCTCCTAGGTGTATGGATTCAACTACGGATTTTCGACTTACCACTGGCATTCTCTCTGAGTTGTTATAGCTTGAATACCACTTTCGTTACAAGACTTATTCTTTGCGCCCTTCCAAGTTACTTCCATGAACTTGGTACAACTATTTCATTAGCTTCTTAGCAACATCACCTATTTTGAGTGAACTTAAGTCCATTCATTCATGTTGCTCTCCACCTTTTCCGCACTAATAATCCTTCTTATTGCCAGCTCATAATGAGTTGGGATTGATCCATCCTTCAAAATAGTGTTGATACTCCATACATTTGGCTTCCTTCTTATGCAAGTCTTCATCTTGATCTTCGAAACTCATCACTCCCTTACACGAATTCCTTTTTCTATCTAGATCTATAACATCAAGTAGTAACTGGATGATGCAACATCATTTGCACATCAAGTCAAACTTCATGCACAGATCTAGTCAATCAAGAAGATACAAGAAAAACCAAGAAATTCAAATGTGGTACATATAACACATATTATTCTAAGCCCGAAATATAGTAGTTGAGTAAAACATCTCGAAAATGTAGGCTTAGTTGTGTAGTATATGGCACCTCCTAGTATAGGTTTACATCGTGATACTTAGCACATATAGGTCGAACTATTTACTACTCTTTGTCTCAATATTTACCCAAATTGCTCAGTTGGAATAGGATAAATTTGGGCAAAGTGGTCTCACTTTGGTTCTTGACTAACCTCTTACTTTTCTGTTAGGACTACTAAAGACTACCAATTTTCCATTCTATCATAAACTATCCTCACATGATCTCTGAAATCTACTAAAAAAGTTGTATTCACTACCTTAATCCTAAAATTATCGTAATGTCATAATACCTATGACTTCTATCATAGACCTACACTGTTCTTTACTTACTATTAATACAAGATTTGTTACTGAGTACTCGTTCTAATTATAGACTTATCATGGTCTCGGAGCTATTCTCACCACGAACTTGTTAAGATTTACCTAGTCATCATGATTGAAGATCTAATCTCACCATGACGACTCTTCTTCTTAGCTTAATATTGTTGATTCAGAACAAAATTCAACTTCATCATGTAGAATTCTCAAGGGAATCCCACATGATTACTTCCTATTACATCTACACATGTTCTAATGGTCTTCATCATGTAGCCTATCATTACCATCTAATGAAAAGATTTTTCTACCTTACATGGATCCTATGGATAGACTACACCATTTAAACTACCCCACATGATATCATATTCTTAGTCCTCATCTTCTTTGATATTTTAACTTATTTAAGATATCTTAGTGGTGGTATATCTATTTAGGGCTACACTCAAATGACATTTAGCTAGAGAATACATATAACTAATCCTTAAGAAAGATGACAAAAACATCCAACTTAAGTGTGACAAGACTATCCTCAAGTGGATATCCATCACAAGTCTTGGTTTCGAAAAGATGGCTCCTATAGTCACTATCCAACCTACATATCTTCCTAAAAGGGTTTTAATCCTAAGGTCAAAGCATATGCTCTGATACCAGCTGCGGTGACCCAACATACCATGGCATGATGTAGTACACTATAATCGTTGGCATAACACCAATGAAACACCGTTCACTAGTATTACATCCCTCAAAGTGGTACAATAGAAACACAGCAGGTCCAAGACATGACTATAGATTACAACTCGACTCTTTACATAAGATCCAGAGAACACTCTAGGTTAAAGAGTAGGAAATAACTTCTTACAAAGAAGAACTAGAAATAATAACTCCGAGCTATCGGTCTAAAAAGACTAACATCTAAACTCATTGGCTTGCAATTTCTACTAATGCAATGCTCTACAGAAGTAGGTGTTATGGCTAGAATATCTACTCCTATCTAATTAAGATATTCGTCTTCACTTCGGTTGATGAATATGTTGCCTTCATTGACTTTATTGAAGAACTTGGCTGTTGATGATGGTTTCTTGAGCATGATTTGGTGTTTATGTCATATTCAATGGCTTAGAACCTAGCAAGGGTTAAGAAGGTACGGTTGAGTACGAGCGTACTCAGCAAGTTCACTAAAAAGGAGTGTATGATGCACTGTCTCTATAGCCACATACCAAAGGTCGTAGGCAATGCAGGTTTTTGTAAACATTTCTTCAAAGATTGCTTTTATTCTGAAAACTATGTTCAACAGCCTTCACAGGTTTACCAGAACTTTCATGGAGTTCCTTTCCTGCCGTGTTCGTATATCCTTCCCGGAACAGGGAGTAACATGTCATAGTTCTTACACTCTGTAGAGGTGCGCTACTTTACCCATGAGAAACCAAATCCTTGTTTCACAACCGGGCAGCTTGTTCCCGTCCACAATTCCGTGACGTGGGCCCCAGTAGATGATTCAAGCCAATAACTTCCCCCCTTCGCGACCCTGCATGTCTCCTTGGTGTACGCCATGCCCACACATTGAATTACGACAATGGTTGGTACAGACTGTTCGGATGCTAGAACTATCATGGAACATTATGGGTTCCAACCCATATGCTGCATATCCTCTACGAATTACCAATTAATGGACGATACGAGGATAACAGCCACCACCTGCGCATCCGGCTACATGCGAGAGGGAGATACAACTGACTTCTCTGTCCCATTCCAAATCTCATGGTTAACGCGTAATATACGGCGCTAGAATCACTGGCGACATTAGTTGTTAAGTCCTAGATATTATGTTCCTTTACCACTGGAACTGTATCAATAGATTATTACCATTTACTAAATAATCCATAATCATATTATTATGAAAATAGTGTTTTCTGTCCCTTTTGGAATGCAGGTGACGACAATATTTGAGTTACAAGCATTTGATAGAAAATAATCAAAGGACATGAGCAAGTTGTGAACTTGCCTTTTGTGATTGCAAGTTTATGCAATCACAGTCTTCATGACAGTAGAAGATCCAAATTCTGTAAAAAGCATCATTGGTCCCGTAAGGACAAATGTGTAAAGAAGAAAAATGCAGTTATGCATAAGTAATGTAATGCAGTTTGATAAATGTGAATCCCTGGAATAATCGTATCTGATCTAGGATTTGGAAGCTGGGGATGGTTTCTTTAGAATGTGTTTCACTTTTATATCATCTTCACATTTTGCTTCTTATTAAGGCTTGTGAGAGTGTGTGAAACAATAAGTAAATACAACAAGTAGCATACAATAAAAAACCACTCAAATGGGTCATGGTATCTAAAAGATTTCTTTAGCAAGATTATTAATCAATTAGGGCTTTTAGAGAAGTATTCAAGGATTACTTTTAATATTTCTTAAAAGAATAACCTTTGAGGAAAATATTACTTTTCAAAGTAAAAGCATTTAAACTTAAAGCTAACACTTTAATGTTTTCTTACTAGTTATAAGTATTAATGAAGAAAACAATTAGCATTTTGAATAGCTATTCCACTAGCAAGTGGAGACTTATATATTTTGAATATGGCATTTTATTATAGGGGGTTTACTTCTTCACGATTTCTAAAGGTAGAATACAAATATCATTGCTTTTTTATGGAACTGGTGTTTTCTTAAGGTTATACTTCATAAATACAAAATAGGTATTACTTTAATTATTTAAGAACTTGGTTTAAATTTAAGTAGTCTTCCAAACTAGTAGAGGAATTAGTAAATATGAGCTTGATTATTTTATAAGTGAATAGAATCCTTTTGTTAAACAATATACTATTCTTGTTGATTTTATAATTGATAAAATCTTTTTAGGAAAATTAAGATACACTTAATTTTTAAATGGTAGTTTTAGTAAATACATCTTAAAATAGTTAGACCTACTTTGATTTCACTTAAACATCGATTTAACTTTTTTAAAACTTTTAGACTTTAAACAAATAGTGATAAAGGCAATAGTAAAGATTTATATATTTTTAAAGAATTAAAATAAAAGAAAATGGTTTAAACAAGACTTATTAAACATTTGACTTTATTTTACTTCCAATGTGAAAGGTTATTATTTTTAATTTGTAGATTTTATTTTTGTAATTATTTTTGTATATTATATGTATTTCTGTGATTTTTAAATAAAAAGATATGATTTTTATAAGTTTTATCATTTTATAAAGACTTAATAGATAACAATATTTAGTTAAGTGTCACAAAAATATATGAAATAAATTTATAAATGTAGATTTTGTTTTTCTAAGAATTTTGGTATCTTACACTTATTTTTAAAAGAATTTTCAATAATAGAATATACATTTTTAAAAGATTATTCTTAATAGGTTATTTGCTAACAATAATAATTGTCTTATTTAAGTTGGAATATACAGTTTGCAAGTAGGTTTCGAATATAGAATTTATTTTTCTTAACATTTTGATATATAATAAATATTTTTCTAAATTGTAAAACAAAAGATGTTGATTTAATAAGATTTATTCATTTTCTGGAATAAAAAATAAATAAATAAATAATGGTTTATTGCATCATTGCTCACGTCACTGAAACTTTTGTTACGCACCTAGATGCTACCATGTCTGGCCACGTCAGCTTGCCACGTTGGTGGGGACTAATCAACACACTGATTGGGGCAAGGCTGACGTAAGCGTGACAACACGCTGACGTCACCAAAGATCGACCTCCCAGATCGATGATCGATCGATCGATTGGGAGCATGCACGCTGCTGCAGAGGGGTGTGTTGGAAAGAGGAACTCACGGCGAATCTAACAGTGGTTATGCCGCCCGTTTTTGGTCACCGGAGAGCAGTGCATGACGGCGACTAGCGGTGGCGCTCAGTGATCTACGGCGATGTAGTGCGAGATAAGGCGAGTGAAGGGCACCAGGAGATTCGTAAGCTTACCCTCGATGCGATGGTGGCCTCCGATGGATCAACGGAGGACAGAGATGATGGCATGGTCACGACGGCGCTCGGTCGGAGCTCGGGAAGAAATGGTCGTGGCCATTGATTGGAAGCACCCCAACTCGATTCCTTTGGCTAGGAAGCTCGAGGAGGCAAGGTGAAGATGCAAGCATGATGAATGCAGCACGGGGAGGCATATAGTGGCGGTGCGACACGGTGGCTTTGAGCTAGGGTTTCTGTCTTTGGAGGGGAACAGAGAGAGAGCAAGCGCCAGAGGGAGGAAATGAGGTTGAGGATGGGCAGGGGTGTCATCGTGGCCTCCTTATCCCCTCCCGGCGACAACGCCAAGCATCTTGGCGCACTCCGACGCGGCGGACGGCAACACGCACCTGCTTTGAGGGCGTCGCAATGTGGACGACAATGATAGCAGCGACAAAACGGTAAGTGGGCCTGGGCCGGTGCTGGGCTGTGACGAAGCGAGCAGGTTGTTTCTTCTGCTGCTCGTGAGGGGCATATAGTGAGAAAAGAATATGGCCATGGGCTGAAGTCGTTTTCTCTTTTCCTATATTCCTTTTCTAATTCTATTTTCTGTTTTCACTAAATGTTTTCAAATATGGATTTCCCAAGGTTTTAAAATATCCAAAAAATGTAGGTCATGAATATTATTGTATAAAGCAATTATAACTATTTCCTCTGTATTTCTTATTGTGTATAAAAATATTCATAACTATATGAATGGTTCTCTTCATTAGGGAATATTAATAGGAATTAGGTTTTTAGAAATTACTTCTTATTCAAAGATCATTTGAAGATGATTTTGTTTTCTTTTAATAATTGTAATGGTAAGGATTTAAAATGGTGAATGATATATAAAGGACTCTACTCATACTTAGTCTTATAAAGGAACTATGCAAAAATATTACAAGGTATTAAACCCAGGGGTTTATAATGTAGTTATTTGAATTCGAAGGTTCTTTAAAGTTTGTGACTCTTCCTATTCAAATTATACTTGTATTGTAGTGTTTTAGAATTACAATAGAGCAATCTTGGTTAAGTCATTAAGCATGAATAACAATCATTTATAAAGGAATGAAAATATTCATTTACAAATAGCTACCTTTAGTTTGTAGAAGGTTTAGTTTTATGGTTCTCAAAGTTTGGAATTTCCTTTATTCAAATTCCTGTAAAATTCTATCCATCACCATCCTACTTATTCCAAAGTAGACATGTATCACTTCTTTAACTACTCCCTCCGTCCCGGTGTACTGAGCCTAATCTAAAAAAATATTTGTCCCACAATACCTTCTCTCTAAGGCCTGCATGCATTTAATTAAAAGTAGTAGCCCCTCACTAGTTATCTATGCATGCGGGTGGGATGGAAAACAAAACCAGTTTGCATGCCCCGATTGGTCGTATGCATGTAGTGTTAAAGAGATGGAATTGATGGTGGCAGTTAATTGGAGATAGGAGAAGTCCAATGAAAATTGCCTTGGTCATGATGCAAAACGTTTTGAGCCCTGTAAACCGAGACAGAGGGAGTAGTTCTTCACTACTTCCTTAGGTGTGGTTAATTTTTTGATAGAAGTTTATTATATAATGGTGTACAATGATTATCATTCATGTGGACCAAGTGATCGCAATGCCCAGCAACATTTATTTAGGGTTTCTAATTCCACACTTACTATGGACCCTATAGGATATTCATGTCTACGCACTTCTATTCTTGTAGACAGTTGTTGGGCCTCCAAGTGCAGAGGTTTGTAGAACAGCAGCAAGTTTTCCCTTAAGTGGATTACCCAAGGTTTTATCGAACTCAGGGAGGAAGTGGTCAAAGGTATTCCCTCTCAAGCAACCGTGCAACCAAGATACAAGAGGTCTCTTGTGTCCCCAACACACCCAATACACTTGTCAGGTGTATAGGTGCACTAGTTCGGCGAAGAGATAGTGAAATACAAGTGGTATAGATAATTATAAGTGGTAACGGTGATAGAAGATAGCTTGATGGCGAGGAAAAGACTAAAGGAAAACTGAAATAAAGAAGGAAGCAAGCAAACATGTAACAGATCTAGTAGCAAATGGTGTATCAATGCTTAGAAACAAGGCCTAGGGATCATATTTCACTAGTGAACACTCTCATATAAATATATTCTCTTCATGATACTACTCTTAACTACTCTCTGGTTGGACACTCTAATCAACGGTAGGGCTATAACAACACTCCTCAATGTAAGTCTTTCCCATCTAGAAAACCCCACACTGTCACCTTGAGTACTAGATGAGTCCAACAAACACCACAATTTCATAGAAACATCCAACTCCAAATATAACTCATAACAAGTATTTGTAATCTCTAGCCTAAGTGCCACCATGGTGAGCACGTTGTCACTTTCACACACATGGGGAGAGCAGAGATCTATTAAAGCACTTGAGTAGCAAGGTAGATCTACTTGATTACAAAGCTCATGATCTCAATAAGATCATGCATAGAGAAAGAGATGAACACATAGCTACCGGTAGAACCCTTAGCCCCGAGAGAGAACTACTCCCTTCTCATCATGGGAATCAGCAACGGTGATGGAGATGGTGGTGGAGATCGATGGAAATGACTCCGAAGGTACTTCCCCGTCCTGGCAGGGTGCCGGAACAGAGACTTTCTGTCCCCCGAATCTCCCCTTCGGTGGCGGCGGCGTAGCGGAACTTTTTGTGGATTTCTGATTGACGATCTAGGGTTTATGCCTCGGGAGTCTTCTTATAGGCCAGACGGCAAGGTCGGTGGGCAGCCAGAGGGGCCACACCATGCCCTGGTGTGGCCTAGGTGGACCCGCGCCTAGGGTTGGTGTGGCCACCCTATGGCCCCTCTCCGACTCTCCTTCTGGCTCCTTGAGTCTTGCGGGAAAATAGTAACTTTGGCTTCTGTCCCGTCCAATTCCGAGAATATTCATTTTCTGACTTCCTAGAACCAAAAACAGCAGAAAACAGGCAACTGGCACTGTGGCTCTTGTTAATAGGTTATTCCAAGAAATCACAAGAAAAGTACTCCAAAGTTGGAACAAAACATAAGAAAGTAGATAAAACCAAGCATGGAACATCAAAAATTATAGATACATTTGCAATGTATCAGATATATTACCCTCAAGTTTATTAGTGAATGTTGCTAGGGATCAAGATATAAGGATTGATCCAGAATTTATAATCCTAAATGATATCTCAACTTAGAGTGAGCTATAAAGATTACTTCTTAATATGGTCTTTATGATTCCATGAGACTAGGTTTCTATTAGGGTTTATGATAATAAAGCAGACAAGGCTTTCATCCATAACACTCATCTGGTTCTCTAATTATCTCTTGGAAACTTTATTTGACTAAGAGCTACTATTCTTTGGCTGCCTAAAAGTAGGAATTGATTCCACTGATAACTAAATTCTAGGGTTTTGGATAGAGAGGTAGACCTAGGTCTTGTCCTGGTTGATACGATCTTGGTTAAGGCTTCTAAAGAATTCCTATCCTCACACTTCACTAAGCTTGGATCATAGTTAAGGGATTCCTTTCCTAAATATACTCTATAAATATCCCTTATCTTATTCACAAAGATCACATCTTCCTGAATAAGTCAATCATCCGACTCCACCATATCCATCATCATATGGTGACATGGTCATGCCACTTCAACATTACTCCCTCATTCTTCTCCTAGTACAGATATAACTTCCATTACTAAACTACCCTTGAGGAAGTCATTCATCTAATTAGTTCTAACTCCATTCATTAACTCCTCTATGTTCCCTTACATCTACTTCCAGGGATTGCAAGATTACAATTCTCTCTATACCACATGTGATAACAATCCTCTAAAAGAGATATGGTACTACTCCCATAATACAAGTTTACTCTTTTACTAGCTGGGTTAAACTACTATGCCTCCAACTACTCCATACAACTTATGTTATATACTTCATCATACTCTAGCTTGACTTCTCATGATCAAGCTAAATGATTCATCTTACTAGGGCTTGCCTAATTTAGTATACTCACAATTCTTCTTCAACATCTAGTCATCTATTCTCAAGTGACTTGAGAATAACGACCACCCTCCTTTGATCATACTAGGCTTAGGCTTTTAATTGTCCGACCAAGATCTATAATCAACTAAATAATAGATTTGTACTAGTCTCTCTATAGGATTATCTTGTTAAGAAAACTTACTTTAGGTTCATACCTTCTTGACTTAACAATATTATCATTGGATTCTCTACTACTACTAGCTTTCTCATAGCTTCATAATTATTATCTAAACTCTTGGGTTTAAATACTTATTCTAGTTAACTCATGAGTGAGTTAACTCCTCTACTATCAAATGGTTTGATCACCACTAAGGATCACATTCCATTGATGATGGCACACTCTACTATAACTAATCCCTCCTTCTATTAATTTACTTAAGGTCTTTGGAAGGTCAATATAATAGGTCAAAGCTAAGAATCAATAAGTGCTAGGTCAAGAATTGATCACTCAACATTGAAGATCAATAGACACTAGGACTTGGTTAAGTAGGAATGTCATATCTTCATATTATATTAAAAGTATGTGCTGGATAGTCTTGGCTTGCCTTCCTTTTCCACTTGATTTGTGATAAGAGTTAATGTTTAGGAACTACCATGATATCCATGGTAGGAATAACTATGGCAAACAAGTGTTTCAAGATTTTAGTTATTAAGTTTCTTTTAGTTGGGTTATATACTTGACTTGGTATTCAGGGTTTGTGGTAGATAATACATTGATATCATATTTGGAATATTAAGTACTCATCCTTGAGTTTTTGTATGGATTACCCGGTAATGATCTATAGAAGATCTAGTACTCCTTATTAAGTAGTGTGTTGTGACTTAGTTTTATTACATTTGATCTACCCTTAGATCAATTTATATTACCCAAAGATAAGGTTTTAGCAAAGGTCATATTGAAACTTAACACAGTCAACTTGATGATCTACTTCAGTTCCACCAAGTAAAGAGAAGCTTCAATCACTTTGAAAAGTTTTATTTAAAAGCGTGAAAATTATCCTGATTTTCTATGCATGAATGCAATGCACACACCTCATCTCATCTTATTTCTAAGCTCTAATCCTAGGATGTTACACTTCATTAGTTTTTATTTCTTGTGCCTCCTCTTCTAGCATCTTGAGGAACATTCTTTCTTATTCGGTGTTGATCTTCGAGCTACTAGGCCATCATATATTCTCCTGTTGTCCTTGGAAAAGGAAGAGGTTCAACATATGGGGGTATCTCCCTTAATGGCTCTATACGAGCTGCTATTATTGGATCAACATCTTCAACTAGCTCAAGTGGGAGAGTATATTGAAGCCAATCTTTCTTAGGAGCTTCAATGTGTTTTGAAAAAGACTAAAGGATTTGCAAAATAATATCATAATCAATTTGAAGTTCATCAACAATTTATTTTACTTTACTAGATTCCTTATAAGAATTGAAACAATCATATTCAATTTCTATACCTCCTTCGCAGCCTAAATCAAATTCCCATGTTTCTCAATAGCGACGAATATGTTCTAGAAGTTCCCAAGCTTTAGCTATAGTTAGCTCCATAAAAGGGCCTCCGGAATTTGTGTCAAGCTCATGTTTTATTTCTTTATTAAGTCCCCCATAGAAAATATTTAAAACATACCATTCAGGTAAATCATGATGAGGACATTTATTAAGTAGGGACTTATACCATTTGAAAGCCCTTACCAAGCCTTCCTCTAGGCGGTTTTTGAAATTCGTGATTGCCCTTCTTACTTCAGCTATCGTTACCTTGGGAAGTCGAAATACAAATTCTCCTTTGATTTTCTCCCAAGTATCAATTTTCTCTATAGGGCAAATTCTATACCAAGCTAAAGTAGTTTTGGTTAGAGATTGGCTAAACAATTTGAGTTTCAATTTGTCATTAGAATAGCCTCTCAATTTAAGTGTCTAGCATAACTCAGTAAAATGCATTAAATGAGTGTAAGGATCCTCATCGGGATCATCTCATGCAAATGTTTTATCTTTAATAATAGCGATAAGTGAGGGTTAACCTCGTATCCTGGTTCGCTCCCACTCGGGAATTCTTTAACAAGTCCTCTATTGAACTTCTCGAGGTGTTTAGTTGCATCGAGCTGATTCATCAGTCTGAGTGTAGTCATGGTGCTTACCTAAAACTAGTAAACATCTTTAGTAAAACAGTTAGTAGAATAAGCAACTAAGAACAAAGATCAAAAGTGCTTAGCTCCCCGGTAACGGTGCAAGAAAATAGCTTGATGACTCCAAGTGCACAAATCGATTGTAGCTAGTTTCGAAGTAAAAGTATCGAACCCATAGAGAGCTATTTAGTTAAGGTCTTTATGCCCCTCGTCACTGTCTACCAAATGATACTTGTAAGCTGCCTTTGATTTCAAGTAAAGGGTGTTTGAAAGGTTTTGGTTGAATGCAGAAAAGTAATTAAAACAAGTAAAAGAAAGCAAGTAACAAAAGTGTTTGGAAACATGGTTGAACAAATAGGGCAAAAGCATTCTCAGGGGTGTAGGATACACCTCTAGCATGATATTATTAATCATAATTAGGATAACCTATTTGTTGTGTCATGGTATGTGTGGAGAGAGCTCCATAATAAGATGTACAATATAAGGCTTGTATGCAGTCATGTTGAGCCAATAATGAGGTCACCTCTAAATAACCACCGCGATGCCCTAGAGCAATCATCCATATAGACCACCGCAATTAAGGGTCTCCCCATGGATATCATAATTAGCTTAGGGAATCTCTCTTAATCATCCTTTGACCGCGCAGGTTGCTAGCCGGTGCTTATAGTCACGATAGCTCCGGGGCACACTTCCAAACACATCCAAAGAATTTCACCCTCTTCTTTAGTCCCAAGGGCAAATAATATGTGGCTGACTACACATACCATCTAAAGAGAGAAATCAAACAGACATCATAAATCTATCATAGACCAATAAGTTATATGGACACAAGAATAGATCATCTTTATTTCAATTTCATAATAGTACTAGGGTTTCTTCATTTCCCCAAGAACGAGGGGAAACTACTCACACATGGAAGCAATGAACGACATCATCATAATCAAATGGACGGATAAAAGTACGAGGATAAATCTAGTGCAAACCACAATTGAATCTAGAATTACAACAAGATCTAATGAATGAATGATGGGGGTAATAGCAGTGATGGTGATGCAGTGGTTGATGATGAAGGGGATGATGCAATGTCCTCCAATGATCCGTGAAGTAGCAGGGATTTACCCTCGTCCAATTTCCTCCTCAGATCGCTTTCTCGTGTGGTTTTTCGTGGCTCAAGGTTGCTGTGAATATCGGATCTGTGATCCATCCTCCCGAGGAGAAAGTATTTGACGAGGCGATAGCGCTGCTAGGTGGTACAGGCAGACGGTACGGGCGGGCTCCGCTCGTACCACTGGTCGTTAAGGCTGCAGTAGCCTTCCTCATGTTTGCTATTCTCTTAGATGCGAAGGTAAATCAATTAAATGACTTTTATCACTTAAAAATATCATATTACAACATAATATGATACTTCCAATTGATATGTTCATAGGAGACTTAGTAAATCGGGGTCTTGTTTAAACAAGGACAAAAGGTGCATGCAAATGTAGTAAAATACCAAAATCCCTATTCTACTTATGCAAAAACGAAAGGAAAATATGCTTAAATTTTGGAGTCATCACATCTGAAGCCCAAGAACCAGACATGTTGATTAAGATAGAAGTGTCAACCAACATAGTCGAGTAATTGTAATTAAACTTGTAACCGAATCATGTTGGACTATGATACCTAGCTTCTCATATAAGGGCTGGGAGGAGCCGGTGGAGAGGGCACCGTAGCTATGAGCGAAACACAATCCGCCATGAGTTAGATTGCATCTAGCGAATCAGCAACTCTACAACCCTCTATTTTCATAATCAGGCAGGACTTCGACTTCCATGTTTGTCTGATAGGCCAACAAAATCACTAGCGCTCTCTTTTCTATCAAACCCAAGTCCATAACTACGTACATTCTCGAGGTCACCCCTCGACATCGAGAAACTCTAGGTTGATGATGGGGAGGGGTATTTGTACCCCCTCCCAAATTGTAGCCGTTTGGAGTTGAAGGTGGCGGATAATGTGGTCCAAGTGGGGACCGGATAATCCGGCCTAGGCAAAGGTCCGGCCGGAGCAAAAAATATTGCCCAAACCTCCACCCCCTTCACTACACCCCGTGCCTCCAGTCCTAAGCAAAGTTCCCAAGGGGCGGATAATCCGACCCACTGGAAGGGGCGGATTATCTGGCCTGGCCAAAAACTCTAACCCTAGCCAAAAATCCAGGCCAATTATCTACCCCATATCTGAGAGCCGCTCTGTCTGGTCCTTAGTCGATTCTGGGGAGGGGTGGATTATCTGGGTCTGGTTAGGACCGGATTATCCTGCCTGGGCAAACATCCGGCCCAGAGCCAAAAATTCGGCCAGAATATCTGGCCACTCTCTAGAGAGTCGCGATCCTGGTCCTTATCCAAAATTGCCAGGGGGCGGATTATCCGGCCCTTGCCAGGGGCGGATATCCGGCCTGGCAACCTTGATCACGCTGAATTGAGTAGGGGCTCTTTTCCACTCTTTTTGAAAGGACGATGCTGACACATGTAAATGGTCTTTTGTATCTGCAACACTCAACACACAATTAGAGTGTCCATGGTATTGTTATTAAAGACACAAAACACTAGGGATCAAGAAATGCTCTTTCAATAGGGTTCCAGCCTAATAGTGAGAGTTTTGGTATTCAACTTATAACCACGTCTCAATAGGCAAATGAATCTAAATTGAGTAATCTTGTTAGCACCCACCACCTTAGGGAGTAAAGTAATCATCCCATAGTTTAAACGTTTCAAGTCCAAAGTTCCCACGAAAAAACAATGAAATATATACATGATCTCAAGTTTAACCAGTTGCCAACAATGTTGGAAGAAAACAATAGGAATATTATCTGAACCAGGAGCCTATTCACGTCCATAGAAAATATATCATTCTATACCTCCTCCATAGAGAAAGGTTTAGTTAGGTCATAATTATCCTCCATATTAATTGTTTCCTCTACACTCCACAAATCAATAGACAAATGGAAAATAATGCTAGGAGTAGGACCAAAAGGAGTCTTATAGTAGTCAGTGGCATGCCTAAGGAAATTATCAGTGCCTTCAATAATCACATCCCCATATTTCAAAGAGTGGATGGTATTATTTCTTTTCCTCCCATTAGCTACTCTATGAAAATAAGCAGAACTATGATCACCTTTTAACAGCCATCTCTCATTGGATCTTTGTAACCAAAAAAGTTCCTCATCAGCATAAATTTCATGCGTCTCAAATAGGATATTAGTCTTTTGTAAATAATCTTTAGGGGATATGGGAGATAATTCTTTAGCCCCCTCAAGATTATTAAGTTCCTCTTTTAATTATTTTTTATTTTTCTCACATGTATAAACAAATTTGATCCCCAACCTTCGAAATGTTTCTTGAATCTTTTCAATTTGATATTCAAAATATCAATAGGATCAAGGCTCTTAACATGTAGTTTCCACAACCTTATTAAGAAAAATATCATTTTTGAGCCAAGCAATATCAAATCTGAAATCTCTATTTTTAGGAGCCACATTATTGCAATTACCAGACATTAACAAAAGAGGGATGTGATCTGATAAGTAAGAAACCAAGTTTCTAACCTTCACCAGAGGAAAAATATCCTCCTAGTTAGAGGACATAAGCGCCCTATCAGGTTTCTCTAAAGTAGTTTTTTTATTGTGTAGATGTAAGCACCACCTTGCATATGAATCTCTCTCACACCAAGCACATGAATAATAGAATTAAACACATCTAAGAAATGAGATAAGGAAGGATTCTTATTTTTCTCCCTAGAGTGCCTCAAAATATTCAAATCCCCTCCAATGATATAAGGAGAATCAATAGCATGACAAAAGGCAAACAACTCAGCAAGGAAATTATTTCCGAACTCATCATGAGTAGGACCATACACAACCAAAATAGACCACTTGCATTTCTTAATACTGTCCCACAGGTCAAACCTCAAAATATACTCCCCCATCTTGAACCCCAGCTGGCGAGGGGTAACCTCGGCAATGTCCATGGAGAAGGACTTAGGGTTTTGCGGAAAAGAGAACGCTGGGGATTTCGTCATATGTCAGGAGAACAATAGAATCAAAGTCGCATGGATATGTGGTGAATCGCATTATTACAGATCGCTTGGGGATTGTTCGGCGGTCTCGCCTAGGCTTCTCCCATCCTATATATAATAGACTGGGTCGCAAAGCTGTATACGGATAGGTTACATATACGTGATTACAATACCAACACAACATCAGTCCTTTTTTTCCTCTTTCCTAATACAACTACAACCTTTGTCGGTTGCTCTTTTGGACCATCATCTTGACTCTTCATGGGCTGTAATCCTTTCTGCAAGCCTGGGTAGCGAATCATAGGTATCCAAGTAATTATACCTATGTCATCAGCACTCCTAACGTTTCTTGTCTAACACGACAAATGATACCCCCAGATTTACCCACTAAAGGAATCCACTTCCAAAAGAAATGCCCACCAGGATCAATTTTTTGAAAGAAATTGTCAGGATAAGTTCTTTTCAAGTTTCTTGGGAAGCAAGGAAATCTAGTTGAAATACATTTGTGATTGTACACATGGGTGTGGTGGCTACCATAGCCGTCCGTTGAGTTGGATATCTAGAGAAGTGCAAATAGAGCATTTCCCTTTTTTTGCTTTCTTGGAAAACAAAATGCGGCAGTTTCTACGCGATGCGACATAAAGTCATCCTATTTTCCCGCACAAGTACTACTGCGAGCAACATGAAGGCATCTTTATGTCCAGGGAATCATACACCTACTAGCTCCTCGGACTAGGACTAGTCTTGCCATCGTTGCTCGCGCTGGTCAAAGCATTTACCACCCCAACCCCCCATGCCTCCTTCCTCACACACACGGATGACACCATGGTCTCGAGCGATTGGAGGAAAAGTAAGTGTTCAACCTTTTTCCCATAGTTCATTTTGCACTGTGCTTAAGAGGAAAAGGCATAGATTGACATTTTGTTTTGGCAGGAAAAATCCAGAAAGCACATCCATGTTAAAACAGAGCACCCTCGGCTCAAAATTGACATCTAATCTAGTACATGCAGTGAGCAGACATGACACAATGTGTTGTTTCGGGGCCTGTCATTGGTCAATAAATGAAGCATAAATAATGTACCACATGGATCTTGTAGTATGGTAAGCGTTATCAATTATGAATCATGAACTACCCATTATACATGTGCATTTGTGTTTTCTTTACCGGCTAGGTATCTTTCCATGGACATGCATCAAAAGTGAAGATTTCATATAGCTCATGAGAGGATGACATCAAGTGGTGATCGTCATCAAGGTTGAAAAGTGCTAGTTCAATATAAGCATCTCAAGAAGATCATATCGTTGAATCTTGTTGTCCATATTGGTGATAATGGATATGCAAAGATGTGCCTTAATGAAACTATCCCATAGTGGTGTATGAGGGAGAAAATCACGAGGCTTTATGAAGCAACAGTGATCAAGTGAATCATTCTAACTTGGACGGAGCTTGAAGCGTTGTCGTCAAGATCAAGTGGGATGCACAAGGAAAATGTATGTTCTTACTAGGTTTTCCTTTTAGCGGTCTCATGGTGGTTGTTGGGAGACCGGGTTATAGGATAGATAGCCACACTATTAAGAGAGGTTTTGGTTGGTAACTTGATCACATCGTCTTAGGAAGCTCAATCATTTACATAATTTACATCTCACTATTTTGTTGCTTCTTGGTGTTTCTCTATGTGAGGATCTTGAGTTTGTTGCTAGCTCTTCAACAAGCCCAAGCTTATCAAAAATGGAATTCATACGCTTCTTCTATTGCGTTTCGAGTTTGGAGGTTTCGCCGGTTCTTCAGTTAGGGAGGTTTCATACTTGTACTTATTTTTACTTTACCTGATGCTCCTTCTTAATAATTCTAGTCGCACTTAGATAGATCCAGCTTTTCAAAAAGACCAAGTTTGCTAAAAATTGGAATTCAGAAGCAAAAATTATCACCGTTTTCATGATCATTTTCTCTGTCCGCAAAATTGGAGAGATTCCCGGTGCCATCGGAATTTCCCAGTGCCTAACGAAACACTATACTGACTGGTGTTCCAGCGGGCCGCCGAAAATCTCGACTGGCGCCGGAAGTTCCCGGTCTGGTTTCCAGCCCACCGGGACTGGCGCCAGAAATTTCTGGCCTAGATTCCGGTCCGCCAGGATTGGCGCCGGAACCTTCCAGCCCAGAATCCGGCCCCACCGAACTTACCGCCGGTTTTGTCTGGATTACACGGTTTTTGCCCCAACGGTCAGATTTTAGTTTCCTATTAAAGGGGCTTCTTTCCCATTGTTAGGTAAGGGTTCTTGATCACGAAATTGATCACCATTGTTGATCCCTTTGAGTTTGCTTCCTCTTTCTTCCGTCCTATGATTTTTGCATCCTTTTTAGGGTTTTGAAAAAGAAGATCTAGATTTACAATACTCACCAATCAATTCTATATACTCGATCAAACTTAACATACGATTTTTCGGTAAATTTATATGCCTTATAGTTTAGAACAAAGAAAGTATGAAATAAGAATGAATTCTTGCATCGAGTATACCTTCCTTTTCGAAGGGAAAAAAGCCGGTCGCCGTGATCTCCTCTTGCCGTCTCCATTGTGAAACGTTTTATTTTGTTAGACTGTATCTTAGAACTTTATGTGGTTTGTCGGTGAAACTTGGGTGCTATTTGGGTTTAATAATCTAATGTCATGCTTAAACCTTCTGCTTAGAAAGAGTGCTGATGTAGTTAGTAGTCGCCCTCATGCATGTTCATAGTTTTACTTTGTTTTTTCTCCCGGCGTGCTCTGTTGCAGCTAGCGCTTGGTTTTCATTGTTTCAGTGTTCCATTGGGGGTCTTGTTCTCCCGCCCCCTTTAGGTTTATTCAGTTCATAAGTATGTTATTTTCAAGTGATGCTTAAGTCGTCAATGGTTTATCAGGTTCTAATCTGAAGGAGGTAAGTTGGAGCTTGGTGCAAGGGTTATATTTTTTGAGGCAGAAGAGTTTTGTGCAAGGAGATATGCATGTACTCTCTCCGTTCAGAAATAAGTGACTTGCATTTGACTAGATTCACATGTATGTAAGTATATTTTAGTTTATAGATACATTTGAATCTAGGCCAAGTCATTTATTTGTGGACGGAGTACATGTTTAAGTTTAAGAGACAAGGCAAGAGATACATGATATGGCTTGCTTCAAATAATGCGAGAATCAGATAGCGATTGTTAACTTATTTCCTGCTAGCTTAGTCGCCGAGCACGTTGTGTTTACCTGGCGGACTTGATGAGTTGGTGACCACGAGAGTTCGTTGACACCTGACCTACCATATGCACAAAGCACGTCTATGGAAAATAACAATTTTGTGCACTAAATTTATCATGCATTCGTACCGGCCCCAAACCAGTGCTCTACAGCTCTTTCCCTTACAATATTTGTTCATCCCGAAAGCAAGTAACATGGAATCTTCATGATTCAACTGCGCTTTTGTGACTATCCCGTGACCAGGATCAACCATTGTATATCTGAACTTTATATTTTTTATAACTGATGTTTTATTATCAAAAAGTTTAATCATTACACATGGCCGCTTCATAACTAGAATGCACTGCAACGAGTCCTGATATAAAAATAAATAAATAAGACAAAATACATGATACCAATAGTAGAAACTGCAAAACGCCTATGCTGACGGAGGGCCAAACATTCCACGCCATATCCTTTAACCATGTACGTAGCTTCGTAAACAGGTCACGATACTACACATAAACGTAGTGTACCGGTTCACCGGTATATAATCCGCATAAGAGAAGAATTTTAATCATTGAAAATATTATCCTTTCTACATGGTCAAATGAATCAAATAACGTCAAACGTTTCCATCCTAATCAGAATTCTGAATCTGTTATCAGTCCCAGGTAGCCAATTACAAAATATATTGTTAACACTACGCAAAGGATTCATTGCAGAAATTACTTAGATTACTAACTATATAGAACAAGCAAATTTATATTTAAAAAATAAATGTTTAACTGCATCATCGTGATGGAAATAATACACATTTTATACTTTCATGTCAATTCCTTTTTTCCAAGGTTGTACCTTATGAGAATGACTCCTCGAAGAAGGTACCTATGTGATGATTTTAGTCTTTAGTGGTACCTTCTCTTTCAGATTGTTCTGTTATTATCAACCGTCATAGTCGGCTGGACCAATAGTCTGTACAAAAAATTTACGGAGAATTTTCCACTGTCATGTAGATTTCACCAAAACTCGTCAGCTCCATGTGACAATTGCACTGTGACTAAGCGCGCACCAGCTTGTTCCACGATGCAAGTTTTGGACCAAGTAAATCTCTTCTAAACATCATTTTTGGTGAAAAAGATTCTAACATCGTGGCAATGCTTTATCATCCTTATGACGAAAAATGGTGTACAGAGCTAGATATTGTTTTAAGAGTGTAGCATTTCATTTCCAAACCACTAGTCTCCCCAGAAACGAATTTCTAAACCATCATCAATGGAAAATAAACCAAAGCGAAGAAAGCACTTTTGGATGCACGAGTGGTTTCTTTCAAGGGAAGTTGCCATAAATTGTGTCATGTGCGATCAAGGGGAAAGAAAACGGTTGCGTCGGTACATGATCCGAAGCGCGCCTTGCTTTCCTTGCAAGCCATCTTGCTGTTGGCAGCAAGGACCAAATGCGGCAACATACTTACATGACATTACGTTTCTTGTTTTATTTTCTTCCAACCATGCGAAAGCGTAGCTAGCCGACGTCGATCTGCTCAACATATAGCCAAGACATGATATCCAAACACAAGACCGAGGAGATTCTGAAATCCCAAAACGACGGTCCAGAGTCTGAATTCCTGGATATGGAAAGGATCCTGGACTGGTCACTTCAAATCCGTCCGTGTTAAGTGTTTTCAGTCAGGCAGGGTTGCAGCGTCGGGGATCTGTGAGTATGGTCGCACGTGTAAATTGTATAGACGGACTGGGCCGGCGCGACCGGACCGACCGAGTGACCGACTGAGCTTTTTCTCACCAACAGAATAGTAGACGGCCACGTCCACACGCGAACCACCCCTCACCAACCCTACCAAACACGGAGCACCACTGCCCACCCACCACTCACAGCACAGACGCAACCAGGCTCAAGCTGGTGCGTGCCCCGGCTTCCGATCCCAGCAGCCGCCGTGGCCCCCGCGTCGCAGCTTCCGGCTAGGTGCGTGCGCGCGGACGGCGCCAAGGCAGCCACGCACGCCAACGCGCGGCGGCCTGGACGACCCGGCCAGCCGACCGACGTGGCGCGCATCAGCGCATGGTTGGCAGGTCCATCCAAGGGCGAGGCTGAGAATCAGCTCTCCCAACAACCAACCCAAAGGAAACCAGTGACCCCAACAACCCCCCACCCGTCGCCACCCCGCGCTATTTAACCTTCGCTCCCCCCTCCCGCTATTCTCCAAGAAGAGCTTAGCTTTCGGGTTGTTCGCCTCGAGCTCTTCTTCCACACTACTCCCAATTCAATTACTAGTAGCAGCAGTCGTCACCACTTTTCCCTCCCCTACCCTGTACTCTTGTGCTTTTGTGTTTGTTCCCTCCCTGCTGTAACCGGTGTACCTGTACCTGCTGCGATGGAGTGCGAGACGGGCCTCAACGGCGAAGGGCTGTGCATGTCGGCGCCGCGGTCCGACCCTCTGAACTGGGTCAAGACGGCCGAGGAGCTCACCGGGAGCCACCTGGAGGAGGTGAAGAAGATGGTGGCGCAGTACCGGATGCCGCTGGTGACCATCGAGGGTGCCACCCTCGGGATCGCGCAGGTGGCCGCCGTGGCCGCCGGCGCCGGCGTCGCCAGGGTCGCGCTCGACGAGTCCGCGCGCGGCCGCGTCAAGGAGAGCAGCGACTGGGTCATGAACAGCATGATGAACGGCACCGACAGCTACGGCGTCACCACCGGATTCGGGGCCACATCCCACCGCAGGACCAAGGAGGGCGGCGCGCTCCAGAGGGAGCTCATCAGGTCAGGAATTTGCTGCCTGCTCGATGGATTAGCTTTTCCGTGCAGTTCAATTATATTCTGAGGCATGTAGTTGAGTAGATCAAACACTGGATTGGTAGTTTAGACCTTGGATTGCGCTATAGATGGGCGCCTGTGTCGGCGCATGTGCTCTGCTTCGTCGTGGACACGGGATCCCATTAATTGGGCCCAAAAGAGATGCTTTTGGGCCTGCCTGTGGACAGTTAGCTAGTATAAGGTCGTTAATGGAACTATCCATAAACTAACGCTACTTTTTCCGGAACTAGCCGTGCATCGCGCTGTGATCCTCTTTTTTTTCACTCTACTAGGATTTGCTCCATGATTTACTTTGCAAGCATATTCCCAGTACTCTGTGTCGCAACCCAAGTAGCAAAACGCTGGGTAATGAATCGATTCATGATAGTACTAGCAGTGTAGCACAAGCAATTGAAAGAAAGAACCTGCGCATCGCATCACCGGATTTGTTCAGTGCCCGGAGTACATGACACGAGAGTAGGCCCCACACCCATCCCACCGCACCACTGATCCTGTCAGTTGGGTGGGGCATCTTAATCGCAGCCGATCCGTGCCCGCCTAAAACACTCCACGATACAGAGTGGCAGCGACAGCTCGTTATTAGGCACGGAGAGCCCGCCTGCCGGCCGGGGCTCTCGCCGCCGTGGTCCACCGTTGCTGCCTTGCCTGGCTTCTCTCTTTTCGCCGGCTGACCGGAAAGAAAACAGCATTCTCCTCCTGACCGGGAAGACACTCGGGTTCTTGGCTTTGACTCCACTCCACGAGCGTGAAAGCTTTCGTTCGGCGATCGGTTGGTGGGGGGTTAGTTGTAGTTGGGATGTTGGGTTGGCTCGCTGGCTGGCGCCGTGTCAATCTATCATGCCGACGGACTGACAAAGTCCTGGGCACCGCGTAGTTTAACGATCACACCTAGAGGACGTGGGCGTCACACTCACACGCAAGTGAGAGGTTAGGTGAGGTGTTGTTGTGCTCGCACCTTTCCTCCACCTCTCAAAGACATGTCTTGGTTTTTCTTATACAGTACTGTAGGTGAAAGTCTAGTTGAATGGTCAAGTGGCAAGCATGGGCACACCAGCAGCTGGTTTGCACCGACAGCTACTCTCTCTAGTCCGTATGCCTGTAATACACTTGCACACAAAAAACGCGCATCTGCCCGACTTGGTCCCTCGCTATGTGGAACATGTCTTAACATATTCGAGAGCCGGCACAACACGTAACTGCCTAGTTGATGCTGGTGCCGTTTCTGTCATCGTGCTAGTACACGACGGGAAAGAACCAAGGAACAAGCATAACGAATCATACGCGCGGCCGTGCCATTTTTGTACAGTACTGTTCCTCTATAGTAATGTCAGATTTGTCCAATGCATGTCAGCAATGACGAAAGACAGTTCAGAAAACTGACCGGTTTGCCTCTCCCTCTGTTTTGACAGGTTCCTCAACGCCGGTGCCTTCGGAACCGGCACGGACGGGCACGTGCTGCCGGCGGAGGCGACGCGCGCGGCCATGCTGGTCCGCATCAACACCCTCCTGCAGGGCTACTCGGGGATCCGCTTCGAGATCCTCGAGGCCATCACCAAGCTGCTCAACGCCAACGTCACCCCCTGCTTGCCGCTCCGGGGCACCATCACAGCCTCGGGCGACCTCGTGCCGCTCTCCTACATTGCGGGCCTTATCACCGGTCGCCAGAACTCCGTTGCGGTGGCCCCAGATGGCACCAAGGTGACCGCTGCCGAGGCGTTCAAGATCGCCGGCATTGAGCACGGGTTCTTCGAGCTGCAGCCCAAGGAAGGCCTTGCCATGGTGAACGGTACGGCCGTGGGGTCGGGACTTGCGTCGACCGTGCTGTTTGAGGCCAACATCCTCGCCATACTCGCCGAGGTCCTGTCGGCGGTGTTCTGCGAGGTGATGACCGGCAAGCCGGAGTTCACCGACCACCTCACCCACAAGCTGAAGCACCACCCTGGGCAGATCGAGGCGGCGGCGATCATGGAGCACATCTTGGAAGGGAGCTCGTACATGAAGCAGGCCAAGATACAGGGCGAGCTCGACCCCTTGATGAAGCCGAAGCAGGACCGGTACGCGCTCCGCACGTCGCCGCAGTGGCTTGGCCCTCAGATCGAGGTTATCCGCTTCGCCACCAAGTCGATCGAGCGCGAGATCAACTCCGTCAACGACAACCCGCTCATTGACGTCTCCCGTGGCAAGGCGATCCATGGCGGAAACTTCCAGGGCACCCCCATCGGTGTCTCCATGGACAACACCCGCCTTGCCATCGCTGCTATTGGCAAGCTCATGTTCGCGCAGTTCTCGGAGCTGGTGAACGACTTCTACAACAACGGCCTCCCGTCCAACCTGTCCGGTGGGCGCAACCCGAGCTTGGACTACGGGATGAAGGGCGCTGAGATCGCCATGGCGTCGTACTGCTCTGAGCTGCAGTTCTTGGGCAACCCGGTGACCAACCATGTGCAGAGCGCGGAGCAGCACAACCAGGACGTGAACTCGCTCGGCCTGATCTCGTCCAGGAAGACCGCGGAGGCGATCGACATCCTGAAGATCATGTCCTCCACGTTCCTGATCGCTCTGTGCCAGGCCATTGACCTGCGCCACCTCGAGGAGAACATGAAGACAGCTGTGAGGAACTGCGTGATGCAGGTGGCCAAGAAGACCCTGAGCATGAACAACTTGGGCGGCCTCCACATCGCCCGCTTCTGCGAGAAGGATCTGCTCACCGCCATCGACCGCGAGGCGGTGTTCGCCTACGCCGACGACCCCTGCAGCGCCAACTACCCGCTCATGCAGAAGCTCAGGGCCGTGCTGATCGAGCACGCGCTGGCCAACGGCGAAGGCGAGCGCGCCCTGGAGACCTCCATCTTCGCCAAGGTCGCGGAGTTCGAGCAGAACGTCCGCGCCGCGCTGCCCAAGGAGGTGGAGGCCGCGCGCGCGTCCGTGGAGAACGGCACGCCGGTGGCGCCGAACAGGATCAAGGACTGCCGCTCTTACCCGCTGTACCAGTTCGTGCGCGAGGTGTGCGGCACGGAGTACCTCACGGGCGAGAAGACCCGGTCGCCGGGGGAGGAGCTCAACAAGGTCCTGGTGGCCATGAACGAGCGGAAGCACATCGACCCACTGCTGGAGTGCCTCAAGGAGTGGAACGGCGAGCCCCTGCCACTCTGCTGAGCAAGGTAATACTGTACTACCAAAGGAAAAGAAAAGAACACGTACACACACACTGGATATAGAACACATTCCAAGACAGTAAAGGAAGCGGGAGGGTTCCTGTTATTATCTAGATTGGCGATACTCTGTCTATGTTTCTTTGTAGTTAAGTTGTTGATGTTACTGTTGTTGTTTCCAGCTGCCGCGATGCCATGAACAGGCAAAGGCAGGCAGCTTCTCAAACTTGTGTTGTTGTTGTAACTTGTATGATGGGAGATCATGAAGTACGTACATTATTTTGTGTTGTTTCATACTCCATATAATACGCCATGTTCTCGCATTCGTTTCTCCTTGCACTGAGTTCAGGGAAGGATTTCGCTCCTCGGTCTTGTCAGGAATCAGGATACAGTTTCCGAACTGTCGGCGCCTCTCTGTTTCCAGAGTGCAAGAGACGTGCCCATGTTTCAGTTGGACCAGCTACTTCTGCCGGTGGCCAATTAGGGAATCACTGTAAATTGATTTTTTTTTTTGAGGCAAGTTGCGAGAAATCATGGTTTGCCAATTGGCTAAGAACAAAATCAGGAGGATCCTCCAGCCAAACAATTCACTGAGATCCCTCCAAGAAGGTGCATTCTTCATAAATATCTGCCGCAGCTCCCACCAAATTGCCACCATTATGCATCTCCTCGATCACCTCCATGCAATCACTATTGATTACCAGTGTATTACACCCGACTTGATTTTCTTTTAAGGAGACTGTGAATTGAATCGATCTGTTCGCTTTGGACGGTTCGATCGTTAGCCAATTCCTCGGCTGTTAAAAATAAAGTAGGAGGTACACATTCATATGGTCTGGATCCCCTTGCTTTTTGAAAATTAATTTTGGAGTACCAACTTGGCTCCATTGAATTAGAGTAGTTTTTCTTGTTGATCAGTGGCGTCCTACTGTCCACCAACACCTACAACTTCACAAGGAAGGAAACTGAAAACAACTCTTACACGTTAGATGATCTACTTCAAACTAGTAGGAAGATTTCAAGTCCCCGGACTTGGCCATGTGATGTGACGAGTAACACTACAGCTAGGGATAGAATTCTACAAAATCAACCTTAAGGACTGACGTGGAGGAAGGGTAGAGGCAGTGCAGAACTAAAATCATGGGTGGTGGGTGGACACAACCAATCACGAAAGGCCTAGAGAGTCCGTAAGTTTGCTCCCTAGAGATTCATCTGTAAGTCTAGAGTCTCCGTGATGTGACGGCTCATCTTCAACAGCGGAAAGGTTCCGTGGGGAGCAGCAAGGTGATTATAATTAGTTCAGGTGTCGACTTGCCTTGCCCGTCTGCACCATCACCCCTTTGATTACGGTTCATGATCAATCCACTATTAGAAGTACAGTCTGACAGCTAATATCTCAGCGCAAAACCAACACCATGTTGGTTGCAGCACCCAATAATGCTGGCTACAGATGCCAAACAACCGATAAAAATTTATGGGCGTGATCCACGTGTGAAGAACGACCCTGCATGGCATTAATTAGCGGCCATCTTCCCATGATACGGATGATATGTCGCACATGACGTGATCTAGCCGCAAGGTTCAGTTGAATTTCTGACTGCGCGGTGTTAGACAAAGCTTCTATACGTATGGATATGGTGTAGTATATCACTCCTGTATACGTATATTTCTATATACATGCCACGGTAGAGGCTGTTTCTACCCTATATAAACACGTAACACGAGAACCCAAAGGGTTATCGTTTCCGCCACATCAATATGGTATCAGCCTATCTCCTCCTAAACCCTAGCCGCCGCCAGGCTCCCACATCCGCCGCCGCCGCCACAAAACCCGCTGCCGTAGCTCCACCTCTACCGCCGCCTCAAACTCCACGACCAAAAACACCAGCCGCCGCCCTAGCATCGTCTTCGGCCGCCGCCACGACACAACTCCGCCGCCGCACTAGCCTCATCTACGGCCGCCGCCACGACAACATCTGCCGCCGCTCTAGATCCATCTACGACCGCCGCCACGACGCCACGACACAAGCATCGCCGCCGCCCTAGTCCTATCTAAGGGCCGCCGCCATGACAACAAAACCCGCCGCCACCCTAGTCTCATCTACGGCCGCCGCCACAACAACATCCATGGCTCTCTCCACTGCCGTCGTGTCTTCTTCCGCCGCTGCATCGATGGTCCCCATCGGCAGCGCACTCGGCACTCCACCAACAACGAAGCTCACGCGTTCCCACTTTCTGTTCTGGAAGACGCTAGTTCTCCCTCCGATCCGCGGCGCCCTTGCGCTCGGACTCCTAGATGGCATTGACGCGGCCCCGTCTCAGGTGGTTGACGTCACTGATGAAGCTCAGAAGAAGACTACGGTGGTGAACCCCGCCTATGCTGCGTGGGTCGCTCGCGATCAGGCTGTTCTGGGCTACCTCCTGAACTCCCTCTCGCCCGAGCTCCTGCCTCATGTGTTCAACCTCGACACGTCTGCAGCGGTATGGGCGGCTATCATTCGCATGTTCTCCACGCAGTCCCCATCCAAGATCAATGCGATCCGGGGCGCCCTCACCAAAACAAAGAAGAACTCCCTCACCACCGCCCAATACTTCGCCAAGATGAAGGGGTTTGCCTCGGAGCTGGTGGCTCTAGGCAAAACCCTCGATGAAAGCAAGCTGATCAGCTACATCCTCAACGGGCTCGACGACTCGTACAACGATGTCATTTCCACCGTCAACGGGAACCCTAATACTCTAGGAGCATCTGTATTGGGCATTTGCCCCCCTTCGATAGTAGATCTTTGCAGGAGTAGGAGCTTTACCTCGCCAAGAGGGCTCCGAACCTGGGTACATAACTATGTCCGCAGTATCTGTGCCCAAGCCGTTGCGAATAGCCACCGATAGCATCCTGATTGTCTGCTTCAAGCCATCCCCGATGGTACTGCCGTGTTCCACACCACGACAACCTTCGAATGAAATTGTTTGATAAAATGGATGCTTCGAAGTAGTAGAGATTATTCCACTACTTTTTCTAATAATTACCGTAAGATATTGCTCTACGCGTGTTATTACAACTCTATCGTGTTGCATGGGGAACTATTAACTCTGCTGGGCAACGAACGATCTAAATGTGGGGAACCACTTGATTTCGGTTATTGAGTTATGTAAACGTCTATAGCAGAAATGCTATGATGGGTAAAAAAATAGTATCCTCATGGTTTCACGTTCCAAGTGAAGTTGTAGTACTCCTCTGGCCCATTATTGCTCAACAATTATTTATTGGCATGGTCATGAGTGCACAACACAACCCCAATTAACATGATAAAAATAGTGGCATGATTTTTCTATGAAAGAGGTAAAGTTTTTGAAAGGCAAAAGAAAGGAAAAAGGTGCTTTGAGAGTCTTGAAATTTTGAAATGGGAGTAGATGGGTTGTTCTTAAATTAAATATTTTGGTGCCAACTTGAGTACTCTTAATTTATTAAACAAACAAGAACAAAAAGTGTTCATCTCTCAACAAAGAGAGACACCAAAAGAATTTGTCTCACTTTCCTAGCTAAACTTTTGACACTTGCTTGGGCATATGATTTATTTGCTAACGAGATATATGTGGTTAGGAAGTGGACTCCGTGCAATCTCGCGAATACTTGTATGATCATATTTAAGATTGCAGGGATTGCGAAGAAAAGAATTTGACGCCAATTCGAACTTGTAAGGTCTTTTATTTTCAGTCTCGAATCTCCACTATTCTTCCTTATTTCCTTGTCACTCGAGGGCGAGCAACATCTAAGCTTGCGGGAGTTGATAGCTGTGAGATTCGACACATTTTTGATGGGTTCGTAGCATGGAAAACAAAAAATTTCTACCGCAAGAACGAACAAAACCTAGATCTAATCTAGATAAAAGCCAAGATCTAATCTACTAGACATGAGCAACGAGATAGATAGGAACTAACCCTCGTAGATCCGAAAGCGTTAACGAGATTAGATCTCGTGGTTGATGTAGTCGATCACTTTCCGATCTCAAGATCGTGTGGACGATCCTTCCGGCGTCGCGTTCCAGCAGCGCTTCCGCAGTCGGACAAGTGGACGATCCTTCCGGCGCCGCGTTTCGGCAGCGCTTCCGCAGTCGGTCACACGTGCGGAGTCGAAGCAGACCTTCCTCTCCCCGTTCCAACGAGCAGCGGAGGTAGTAGATCTTCTCCACGGAATCCCAGCAGCACGACGGCGTGGTGGTGGTGGTGGAGTAGAGAATTCTGCAGGGCTTCGCCTATGCCTGTGCAGAAGATGGTGGAGGAGAGAGGCGGCAGAGATTGGGTGTTATGAGAGCAAGGGAGGAGGGGGCGCCCCTGCCCCTCTATTTAAAGAAGGGAGGCTCCTAGGGAGGGGGAGTCCTTGTAGGACTCCCCTCCCTTGTAGGCCGGCGGATTGGAGGTGGGGGGAGGAGTCCTCCTCCCCCACGACTCCGTATCTTGACCCACCAGGACTCCTTGATCCCTATCTTGATTTTCAAGCAAACTCCAAGATATCTTCTAGAACCTTCCGGAACATTCCGAAACCTTCTAGAATCCTCATACAAACACTCCGGAACATTTCCTAACTTAGAAAATGATCCCCTATATATGAATCTTATTCTCCGGACCATTCCGGATCTCCTCGTGATGTCCCGAATCCAATCCGAGACTCCGAACAACATTCGGTCTCCAACGCATATTCTATATCTACTTAAAACAACTTCGAACCTTAAGTGTGTCATCCTACGGTTCGTGAATATGTAGACATGATAGAGACACATCTCCTATCAATAACCATCAGCGGGACCTGGAGATCCATAATGGATCCCACATACTCAACGATGACTTTGCGATCGATTGAACCACTTACATACGAAACTAATTCCCTTTGTCTTGCGATACAATACTTATCCGAGGTTTGATCGTCGGTATCTCCATACCTAGTTCTACCTCGTTACTGATAAGTACTCTTTACTCGTTTCGTGGTATGTCATCCCTTGTGACCTAGTCACATGCTTGCAAGCTAACTAGATGACATTCCACCGAGAGGGCCCAGAGCATATCTATCCGTTATATGGATGGACAAATCCCAATCTTGGTTCATGCGCTTCAACACATACTTTCAGAATACCCAATGACACTTTTATAACCACCCAGTTACGAAGCGGCGTTTGATGTCATCAAAGTATCCATCCGGTGATGGTGATTAACATAACCTCATGGTCGAAGGAATAGGTTACTATGTATTTGAAAGCTTACAGCAATACGAACTTAATGACTTAATCTTATGCTACGCTTACTATGGGTGTGTGTCCATCACATCATTCTCCTAATGACATAACCTTGTTATTAATCACATCCTAATGTCCATGATCAGGAAACCATGATCATCAATTAATCAACAAGCTAGTTTAACAAGAGGCTTACTAGGGACTCTCTTATGTTTACAAAACACACAAGTATTAGTGTTTCCTAATAATACAATTATAGCATGTAATGTAAACATTCATCATAAACACAAAGATATAATAATAATCACTTTTATTGTTGCCTCTTGGGCATATCTCTAACAGTCTCCCACTTGCACTAGAGTCAATAATCTAGATTACATAGTAATATACCGAACACCCATGGCGTTTTGGTGTTGGTCATGCTTTGCCCTAGGGAGAGGTTTAGTCAACGGATCTGCCACATTCAGATCAGTGTGTACTTTGCAAATCTTTATGTCACCATCTCGGACATACTCGCGAATAGCGTGGAAACGTAGCTTGATGTGCTTTAGCTTGCTATGTGACCTTGGCTCCTGCGCATTAGCTATGGCACCTGTGTTGTCACAGTAGATGGCCATCGGGTCCAACGCACTGGGAACCACGCCGAGTTCAGTAATGAATTCCTTCATCCAAACGGCTTCTTGTGCAGCCTCCGAAGCAGCTATGTATTCCGATTCAGTTGAAGATTTCGCCACAATGCTTTGCTTCGCACTCCTCCAGCTCACTGCAGCACCATTCAAAATAAATACGTATCCCGACTGTGATTTTGAGTCATCCGGATCGGTGTTCCAACTAGCATCGGTGTAACCGTTTACAACAAGCTGTTCATCACCTCCATAAGAAAGAACCATATCCTTAGTCCTATTTAGGTACTTTAGGATATTATTGACCGCTGTCTAGTGCTCCATTCCAGGATCACTTTGATATCTGCTTGTTAAACTAACAGCATGTGCTATATCCGGTCTTGTACACAGCATGGCATACATGATAGAACCTATGGCCGAGGCATAGGGAATTTTATTCATTTTCTCTCTATCTTCTGTCGTAGCTGGACTTTGAGTTTTACTCAAGGTCTTACTTGACAACATGGGCACGAACCCTTTCTTGCTCTCTTCCATTCTAAACTTCTTTAGAACTTTGTCCAAGTATGTACTTTCTGAAAGCCCTATTAGGCGTCTTGATCTATCTCTATAAATCTTGATGCCTAGAATATATGCCGCTTCGCCAAGATCCTTCATTGAAAAACTATTATTCAAATAGGTTTTGACGCTATTAAGAAGTTCTATATCATTCCCAATCAACAATATGTCATCTACATATAGTACTAGGAATGCTACAGAGCTCCCACTCACTTTCTTGTAAATACAAGCTTCTCCATAAGTTTGTATAAATCCAAAGTTTTTGATTACTTCATCAAAACGTTGATTCCAACTACGGGATGCTTGCTTCAGTCCATAAATGGAGCGCTGAAGTTTGCATACCTTGTCAGCATCTTTAGGATCGACAAAACCCTTGGGTTGTACCATATACAACTCTTCCTCAATGTCACCATTAAGGAACGCCGTTTTGACATCCATCTGCCAAATCTTATAATCGAAATGTGCAGCAATTGCTAACAAAATCCTCACAGACTTTAGCTTCGCTACTGGTGAGAAAGTCTCATCATAGTCAACTCCTTGAATTTGTCGGAACCCTTTCGCGACAAGTCGAGCTTTATAGACGGTAACATTACCATCAGCATCTGTTTTTCTCTTGAAAATCCATTTGTTCTCGACAGCCTTACGGCCATCCGGTAAGTCCACCAAAGTCCACACTTGGTTTCCATACATGGATCCCATTTCGGATTTCATGGCTTCTAGCCATTTGTCGGAATCTGGGCTCACCATAGCTTCTTCATACGTCGCAGGGTCATCAGCGTTGTCCACCAACATGACGTTCAAGGCAGAGTCATACCAATCAGGAGTGGTACGAACCCTCGTTGACCTACGAGGTTCAGCAGTAACTTTGTTTGAAGTTTCATGATCATTATCATTAGCTTCCTCTTCAATTGGTGCAGGTGGCACAAAAACATCTTCCGGTGCTGCGCTACTCTCAAATCCGAGAGAAGGTTCAATAACCTCATCGAGTTCTACTTTCCTTCCAGTCACCTCTTTCGAGAGAAACTCCTTCTCGAGAAAGGATCCATTCTTTGCAACGAAAACTTTGCCTTCGGATCTATGATAGAAGGTATACCCAATTGTTTCTTTAGGGTATCCTATGAAGACGCATTTCTCCGCTTTGGGTTCTAGCTTATCAGGTTGTAACTTCTTTACATATGCTTCGCAACCCCAAACTTTAAGGAACGACAATTTAGGTTTCTTACCAAACCACAATTCGTACGGTGTCGTTTCAACGGATTTAGATGGTGCCCTATTTAAAGTGAATGCGGCTGTCTCTAATGCATAGCCCCAAAATGATAACGGTAAATCTGTAAGAGACATCATAGACCGAACCATATCTAAGAGAGTTCGATTACGACGTTCGGACACACCATTACGTTGTGGTGTTCCCGGCGATGTCAACTGTGAAAGTATTCCACATTTCTTCAAATGCATGCCAAACTCATAACTCAGATATTCACCTCCGCGATCAGAACGCAGAAACTTAATCTTCTTGTTACGATGATTTTCCACTTCACTTTGAAATTCCTTAAACTTCTCGAAAGTTTCGGACTTATGTTTCATAAAGTAGACATACCCATATCTACTCAAGTCATCCGTGAAAGTGAGAACATAACGATATCCACCACGCGATGCTACACTCATTGGACCGCACACATCGGTATGTATTATTTCCAATAAGTCTGTAGCTCGCTCCATTGTACCAGAGAATGGAGTCTTAGTCATTTTTCCCATTAGACATGCTTCGCATCTTTCAAGTGATTCAAAATCAAGTGATTCAAGAAGTCCATCTGAATGGAGTTTCTTCATACGCTTCACTCCAATGTGACCAAGACGACAGTGCCACATGTATGTAGAATTATCATTCAATTTAATTCGTTTAGCATCTATGTTGTGAACATGTGTATTACTACTATCGAGATTCAGTAAGAATAAACCATTCATCTCAGGTGCATTACCGTAAAAGATATTACTCATATAAATCGAACAACCTTTATTCTCGGACTTAAAAGAGTAACCGTCTCGCAATAAACAGGATCCAGATATAATGTCCATGCTTAACGCAGGCACCAAATAACAATTATTTAAATTTAAAACTAATCCCGAAGGTAGATGTAGAGGGAGCGTGCCGACGGCGATCACATCAACCTTGGAGCCATTTCCAACGCGCATCGTCACCTCGTCTCTTGCCAGTCTTCGTTTATTCCGCAGCTCCTGTTTCGAGTTACAAATATGAGCAACCGAACCAGTATCAAATACCCAGGCACTACTACGATTACTAGTAAGATACACATCTATAACACATATATCAAATATACCTTTCTTCTTGATGTTGCCGTTCTTCAGATCCGCCAGGTACTTGGGGCAGTTACGCTTCCAGTGACCAGCACCCTTGCAGTAGAAGCACTCAGTTTCAGGATTAGGACCAGCCTTGGGCTTCTTAGCAGGTGCGGAAGCTTTCTTGCCGTCCTTCTTGAAGTTGCCCTTGTTCTTAGGCTTGCCCCGTTTCTTGAAATTGGTGGTCTTATTGACCATCAACACTTGTTGCTCCTTCTTGATCTCCACTTCAGCAGTTTTCAGCATGGACGACAGTTCAGGCAACGTCTTGTTCATGCAGTGCATGTTGTAGTTCATCACAAAGTTCTTGTAACTTGGTGGCAGTGATTGAAGGAGACGGTAAATCCCCAATTCATTAGGAATCGATATTCCCAACTCTTGGAGCTTCTTAGCGTACCCAGACATGGTGAGCACGTGCTCGCTAACGGAGCTCCCCTCTTCCATCTTACAGTTAAAGAACTTTTCGGAGGCCTCATAGCTCTCCATGGCCGCGCGAGTCTCAAAAATTAGCCTGAGCTCCTTAATGATCTCGAACGGGTCGTGGTGCTCAAAACGCTGTTGGAGCTCCGCTTCTAAACCGTACAGAATGGCACACTGAACTGTGGAGTAATGATTTTTCCGAGTGGCGAAAACATTCTTTTCGTCATCGGTGGCATTATCTGCAGGTGGGTCACCTAGCGGTGCATCGAGCACATAGGTCAACTGACCAGCCCTGAGGACGATCTTTAGTCCACAGAACCAGTCCGTGAAATTGCTTCCATTGTTTTTAAGCTTTTCTTTCTAGGAACGCATTGAAATTGATGGAGGGGGTCGCCATAATCTACAACAATTTGCAAGTAGTTTAGACTAAGTTTATGATAAATTGAGTTCAAATTTAATTATTAAACTAACTAGGTGAACTCCCACTCAAAACAACATCCCTCACATTGTCTTAGTGATTACACGAACCAAGTCCACTACACCAAGTCCGATCTTCACGAGAGAAGATGTAGTTTCATCGGCGAACAATCTTCATGTTCATCATATCAATTATATGACTCATGCTCTACCTTTCGGTATTCCGTGTTCCGAGACCATGTCTGTACATGCTAGGCTCGTCAAGATAACCTTAGTTTCCGCATGTGCAAATCTGGCTTGCACCCGTTGTATGCACACGTAGAATCTATCACATCCGATTATCACGAGATGCTTCGAAACGACGAGTCTTAGCAACGGTGCCAACTAAGGGTGAACACTTTATTACTTGATATTTAGTGAGAGGGATCATCTTATAATGCTACCGTCGCGATCTAAGCAATACAAGATGCATAAAGGATTAACATCACAGGCAATTCATAATTAGTGTGATATGATATGGCCTTTTCTTCTTGCGCCTTTGATCTCCATCTCCAAAGCACGAACATGATCTCATCATCACCAGCATTGCGTCAAGGACAGTGGCGCCGCTTCATGGTTGTCCATCATCACCAGCAACTATTACAACTACTTGGAATAAAGCTATTACAAGATGAATAGACACGCAGGTCTTAACAGAATTAAAGACAACCATTAGGCTCCTGCCGGTTGCCATATTACAACAAGGATCATTGCATACATCAAATACAATCACAATCACATGTTGGCCATATCACATCACAAAACCCCTGCAAAAACAAGTTAGACGCCTCTAATTTTCTTTGCAAGTTTTACGTGGTTTGGGGCTTTCGCATAAGACCGATCTTACCTACGAACAAGAACCACAACGTTGATACAAGTGTTGTCAAGATGCTCATTGTAAATTGAATCTTAACTATGGTGGGAGAGACAGACACCCGCAAAGCCACTTGTGCAAAGCAAGTTGCACGTCAAGCGTGGAGCAAGTCTCATGTGCGATGACATGTAATGTTAGCCCGAGCCGCTTCATTCCACCATGCCGCAAGATGCAAAGTACACGCTAAGACACCAACAACAAAAGCATCAACGCCCACAAAAACATTGTGTTCTACTCGTGCAACAGATCTACGCATAGATACGGCTCTGATACCACTGATGGGTTCGTAGCATGGAAAACAAAAAAATTCTACCGCAAGAACAAACAAAACCTAGATCTAATCTAGATAAAAGCCAAGATCTAATCTACTAGACATGAGCAACGAGATAGATAGGAACTAACCCTCGTAGATCCGAAAGCGTTAACGAGATTAGATCTCGTGGTTCATGTAGTCGATCACTTGCCGATCTCAAGATCGTGTGGACGATCCTTCCGGCGTCGCGTTCCAGCAGCGCTTCCACAGTCGGACAAGTGGACGATCCTTCCGGCGCCGCGTTTCGGCAGCGCTTCCGCAGTCGGTCACACGTGCGGAGTCGAAGCAGACCTTCCTCTCCCCGTTCCAACGAGCAGCGGAGGTAGTAGATCTTCTCCACGGAATCCCAGCAGCACGACGGCGTGGTGGTGGTGGTGGAGTAGAGAATTCTGCAGGGCTTCGCCTATGCCTGTGCAGAAGATGGTGGAGGAGAGAGGCGGCAGAGATTGGGTGTTATGAGAGCAAGGGAGGAGGGGGCGCCCCTGCCCCTCTATTTAAAGAAGGGAGGCTCCTAGGGAGGGGGAGTCCTTGTAGGACTCCCCTCCCTTGTAGGCCGGCGGATTGGAGGTGGGGGGAGGAGTCCTCCTCCCCCACGACTCCGTATCTTGACCCACCAGGACTCCTTGATCCCTATCTTGATTTTCAAGCAAACTCCAAGATATCTTCTAGAACCTTCTGGAACATTCCGAAACCTTCTAGAATCCTCATACAAACACTCCGGAACATTTCCTAACTTAGAAAATGATCCCCTATATATGAATCTTATTCTCCGGACCATTCCGGATCTCCTCGTGATGTCCCGAATCCAATCCGAGACTCCGAACAACATTCGGTCTCCAACACATATTCCATATCTACTTAAAACAACTTCGAACCTTAAGTGTGTCACCCTACGGTTCGTGAATATGTAGACATGATAGAGACACATCTCCTATCAATAACCATCAGCGGGACCTGGAGATCCATAATGGCTCCCACATACTCAACGATGACTTTGCGATCGATTGAACCACTTACATACGAAACTAATTCCCTTTGTCTTGCGATACAATACTTATCCGAGGTTTGATCGTCGGTATCTCCATACCTAGTTCTACCTCGTTACTGATAAGTACTCTTTACTCGTTTCGTGGTATGTCATCCCTTGTGACCTAGTCACATGCTTGCAAGCTAACTAGATGACATTCCACCGAGAGGGCCCAGAGCATATCTATCCGTTATATGGATGGACAAATCCCAATCTTGGTTCATGCGCTTCAACACATACTTTCAGAATACCCAATGACACTTTTATAACCACCCAGTTACGAAGCGGCGTTTGATGTCATCAAAGTATCTATCCGGTGATGGTGATTAACATAACCTCATGGTCGAAGGAATAGGTTACTATGTATTTGAAAGCTTACAGCAATACAAACTTAATGACTTGATCTTATGCTACGCTTACTATGGGTGTGTGTCCATCACATCATTCTCCTAATGACATAACCTTGTTATTAATCACATCCTAATGTCCATGATCAGGAAACCATGATCATCAATTAATCAACAAGCTAGTTTAACAAGAGGCTTACTAGGGACTCTCTTATGTTTACAAAACACACAAGTATTAGTGTTTCCTAATAATACAATTATAGCATGTAATGTAAACATTCATCATAAACACAAAGATATAATAATAATCACTTTTATTATTGCCTCTTGGGCATATCTCCAACAATTTTTTATGGCTTTTATTGATGGTTTTCTCCTGGATTTGATCGTTTTCTAGCTTTACCTAACGCTAATACTTCGGTAGCGAAGAAAACTTGGTTTTTAATGTGTGTTTCAGGTTCAGAATGTCAACAGGAGGTTTTAACTAGAGAAACATAATATTCTGGAGAAAACAAGCATGTCTCTCTTTGGAAGCACTCGAGGGGAGCACACAGAGGCTTTAACGAGCAACTATACGGCGGGAGTATTTTTCCGACCGTATAGTTCCCGTCGTATAGTTGCCGTTGCCACTGTCTTGTCAAAAGGGACAACTTCCATGAAGGGACCAGGGACAAAAACACAACGCAGCAGCCACCATACCATCCAAAAGGGAGAAAGAATAGATCCGGAGAAGAAGGGGAAGACGTTCTTCATCTCGCTCCATGATCTTCGACCTCCTAGCCAATACACCCCCATAGCCACTACTTGTACTTGAGAGAGAGAGGGATCTTCACCTTGCAAGACTAGGGTTTGAGATTGTTTATTCCCATCTTGAATTGTGTTTGATATTTTTCTATTCTTATTGTGGATCTCCACGGTAATACAAAGACGAATTCCCTTTGTTTGATTATATTGATGATACGTTCTTCTCTCATGTGTGAGTAATTCCCTTGGGCGTGAGAGATATAGGGGATTGGTGAGATGTGATGTGCCTTCATATATTTTCCATTAGTTTGTGATTGATTCTAATTACTATATTATGTGTGCTTGATTATCCGTGGGATGCCTAATGCTTGTTGTCCACTTAAGGGCCCAGACAACATGATGCTTGGTTCTACATAGAAAAGATCTTGTTCGCTAGTGGACCGACGATCCCCGGGTGACACGGGGATATCAATGGAAAACTAGTAGACTCGAGGATAACGAGGGACCACCGTGCTTATTGCATTAGTCCGACCAAAGGAGCTTAATCGCTAAGCGACCTGAACGATCTTAATCGTTTAGTGTCTAACCATGGTTTTGATAACAGGCTAGTAGGATTATTGAAGTTGGGATGAAATCTACCAAGAGGAGTTCCGGCTAATTATGGGTTGCTCGCCTACACATATATTTATAAGATTATAATTTTTACATTTATCATTCATTCACCTGGCACAGTCACTATCACCATGAACTGAATCTCCCCGGGCCTTCTTTTGCCATCTGCAGGAAACAACAAACAGCCAAGTCGCTCTTTACTTGTATGCTTTATATTTCTGAAGTTTACATTTTAGTTCTATTTAAATACATCTCATTTAATCAAAATCTATTCTTATTTCAACACTTGCAGTCAATTCACTCGAAGACCTTTGATAACTTTAGGTGTGACAGAGACTTGACCCATAAATACTTACCTTTGGGATCCCTGTGGGATCGATATCTATACTTCGAAACTAGCTACCAACGATATGTGCACTTGTAGACATCAACCGTCGCCGCGGCCGATGGAGTTGACAGCAAGATCATCGTCACCTTGGTCGACTTTGTTGATGGCAAGCACACTGTGGCCGCCTTCGCCCTAGAAGGACTACCGTCGACGAGCTCCAAGGTGAAGTAGGACAGCCAACAGACATTGTGCTCGCCGCTGAAGATGGCAGGACCACCGTCTTCATGGTGGAGGCAGAAGAATCGAACGACATCGATCTAGATCTGATGGGTGAAAGGCTCAAGGGGTAGGTGGAATGGTGAATTTGGATTTTAGGGGTGGAAGACCGCCCTCTGTAAATAGGGAGGGGAGCAGGAGGGCGGTGAACGAATTCCTCCTGCCGGAATTTCGAGGCCGCACGCCGCCTCCCGCCATCTCCCTGCCTGCACGAGCTCGGCCGCCGCGTTCCCCTTTTTGCACGCAGCAAGGGTGGATCCAGGGAAACGACCGATTCGAGCGTTGTCCTCAGGCCTGGCTGAGGGGTGCTTTAAGGTTCGGACTCATGCGGGCCAAAAGGACATGCGGGCAACTAATCGGTCCATTTTCGTCGCCCCCCGAGCCTGGCTAGACAATCCGCAGGCTACCAAACGTGCCCTAAGTAATGGAGTATGATCAGACCCGGCTCGATTCAAAGCCTTAGCCGTTACCAAAGGGAACTTTTGTTCCCACTCAACACTGACAAGACACGATCCAGCTTCTCAAAAGTTGGAATGTCATGTGTGTTGGCCCATGTGAACTATCTACCTGGGAGAGCAATTTCTTTAAGGTCTAGGCTTTCAATTATCGCATTAAAAACGAAAGGCCAGTGAGGATTAAAATTGTTATTATTTTTGTCCTCACATCTCCACATGATATTAAAATCACCAACTAGCAACATAGGAAGCGGTTCCGATGCACACATTCGAACTAATTTCGACAAAAAATTAGATTTATGAGAGTCATGCGCAGCTCCATACACAGGTAAAAAATACAGAAGGGCCAAACCCGTAAAACTGATATAGCATGTCACTGGTTAGCGTCCATCTGTGGACGAGGCCACGGCAGATTTGGTTGCACACGTGATGTGGTCTGACAACAGAAGGTTCTTCTTGCCATATTCAGATCCGTATTGAATTCGTACCTGCCCGCGGACAACCAAAATGACCAGATCTAGATATTTGCTTTCATGGTTTCTTCTTGCCATATGTGTGTGCTTCTTCTACCCGACATACTTGATTAGTTGAACGAGATGTTGTTTGCAAAAATGACAAGTAGAGATCCTCATATTTATGTACAGCTAGCTAGAGAAGGAATGGAAGATGTACTTTGCCAGTTCGGTGAAACTTGAGTGACGACGAAGTAGTAATCCCAGAACAGAACGAGCATGTCAGGTCGTCGTCTACTACACGTGCCCAGAAACATAGCCGGTCCAACTATTTATCTGGTTCAGCACGGATTGTTCCGACCACATGCATACGGAAAGTTTTGGTGAGACCGTGAGAAGCAGATGTTATAGTACAACTCTCGTTAGGTTTAAGAGTTCGAGTCGGTTTGTTATAGGACTGGCCGGTGCACCTAGACCCTCATATATACCTCTTGTAATTGTCACAATATCGTCATCGATTATTATTCTATACAATTCTACATGGTATCAGACTTCCGATTCTAGGGTATGGCTCACCCGCCGCCGCCACCGTCCGGCTACTTCGAGCGGCGCGCCTCCATCGTCGCCGTCAAGGTCGCCGCGGCCATAGCCCCCTCCACCTCTACCTCTACTTTAGCTCTACCTTCATCAATAGCCCCTTCAATCTCCTTCACCGACACCATATCCGACATTAGCCCTACATATCCGTAACCCTAGACCTCGCCGCTCACAACTACTACCATTGGCATCACCTCTTCGACGTCCACCTCGGGCGATGCAACCTCATCTCTCACATCGGCGATGATGCTCTCACAATCCGCAGTGGGTCAAGGATGATCTCGTCATTATTCAATAGATCTACATGCGAGTCTCCACATAAATCTTCAATCTCGTACACCATGATGGTGCCTCCGCGGCCGATCTGTCGGCAGCCCTTCGTCAGCTCTTCCAGGACAACGTCGACGCTCACGCCAACAATCTCCACACCGAGCTTCAGAACACGGTGCAAGGTGATGCACCCGTCGGCGTCTACTGCCAATGCCTTCAGGCGATCACGGATGAACTCCACGAACTCGGTGATCCGATCGACGATTGGCAGCTCATCAACGTCCTCCTCGTCGGCCTCAGCGAGCGGTTCAAGAAACAGGCCTCCTTCATCCCTATGATACGTTTGTGCCCCTCCTTCATCGAGGTTCACTCGATTCTGCAATGGGCCGATCGTGCCCAAACCAACAAGGACGCTCGTCCTCAGGTCTTCACTGCTGCTCCTCGGCCCCCTACACCGCTGCCGCCGCCACCACCTCCTCCAATGGCTCCTCCTCAACCATCGGGCTGGCGTCCAAGTCCCAACTACAGGGGTCAAAACCCTAAACCGCCGCAGTTTCGTACGGCGACTGCTCCTCCTCCGCCCTCGGCTCCGGCTCCACCGTCTGCACCACCGACCGCATCACCGTCGCCCTCCGGCTAGTGTCCTTTTCCTGATCCATGGACTGGGCTATCCAGGCGTGGCCTATGCCCTGGTCTGCCCCGACGCCCTATAGTGCCCCGCCTGCCTACACTGGTGGCTGGTAGCCCGGTGCCCTCCCTCACACCGGCGCTCCCATCCTCGTGCCGCGACAGCCGACGGCTGCGTACCACGCCGCCCCCGCCTACGCGCCAACAATCTACAACGCTGCTCCTTATGATTCATATGGCGCTACAACCTCACCCTACATGTCGTAGTACAATATGTCGCAGTACAATGATGGTGGCTCTATCTATACGTCGATGCCGGCCCTACTGCCGACGCTGCCACACCCGCCAGCTCCCATGTCTACACCAGCCTCTACTTCGACTCCGAGCTGGGACCAAGCTGCTTTTCTACAAGCCATGAACAACTTTGCCGCACAAGGAAACTCAGGTACGGATTGGATTTTCAATTCTGGTGCTTCTAGTCATATGTCTGCATCAAGTAATTTGCTGTCTCCTTGCACATCGTCGCCTTTTCCATCTATTACTCTTGGTGACGGATCATCTATTCCTATTTACTGTGTCGGTCAAGCCCAAATCCAATCCCCAATCAAACCTTTGCTTCTTCGCGGTGTTCTTGTAGCTCCTGCACTAATTAAAATTTTGATTTCTGTTCGCCAATTCAGCAATGACAATCACATTTCTGTTGAATTTGACCCCTTTGGTTTGTCTGTGAAGGATTACTGGACCAAGGCCGAGATCACTCGGTTCAATAGCTCCGCTGATTTGTATTCTCTCCATGGTGTTTTGGCCACTGCCCCTCCATCGTCTATGGTGGCCTCTGTTGATCTATGGCACCAACATCTCGACCATCCCAATAATAATGTGTTATCTACTCTTCTTAGTGATTTTTCAATAGCTTGTAATAGAGATTCTCATAATTCTTCTATTTGTCAGTCGTGTCAATTAGGAAAACATCAGCCACCTCCTGCCGTCACTCCTGCTGTGGCAGTAAAAACGCCCGAATTCTCAGCCGCGGTAGCCGATCCTACCACGCCTTCTCCTTCCACCACCTCTGTCGCGGCTGCCGAAACCGCCGAAAACTCTGCCGCGGCAGACTTCCTGCCATCGCCGTCTCCACCGCCGACTCCCGCGTCCGCTTCTTCCGCTGCGCCGGACGCGTCTTCCACATCATCATCCGTCCCTCCTCCTCATGCTATTATCGTCCCAGCTCCCACTAAGGATCATACCATGCGCACATGTGGAAAATCCGGTTTCCGTTTACCCGCTAAAGATCATCTAAATCTCAATACATCTCTATCTTCTTCCTCTATTCCCAAATCTTACAAAATAGCTCTCCTAGATCTAATTGGGTCGCAGCCATGAAAGATGAATATGATGCTGTCATTCAAAATAATACATGGCAATTAGTTCCTCGTCAATCAAACACTAATATAATTTCCGGCAAATGGGTTTTTCGACACAAATTTAATTCCGATGGAAGTCTTGCACGTTATAAAGCTCGATGGGCATTTCGTGGTTACTCTCAGTAACACGGCATCGATTATGATGAGACTTTCTCTCCAGTTGTCAAACCCAGCACTATTCGTACTATTCTTAGCATCGCCGTTTCTTCTTTTTGGCTCATTCATCAACCCGATGTCAAAAACGCTTTTCTCCATGGCTCTCTTCAATAAATAGTTTATTATCAACAACCTCTTGGCTTCAAAAATTCCTCTTATCCTAATCATGTTTGTCTTCTTCAAAAATCTCTCTATGGTCTAAAACAAGCACCACGGGCTTGGTTTCAACATTTTTCTACTTATGCTAAAACAATTGGCTTTACTCCTTCTCGTTCTGACACTTCTCTCTTCACCTTTCATCATAATACCGACATGCGTATCTACTTCTCTATGTTGATGATATTATTCTCACAGCTTCCTCGCAACACTTTTTAGATCATATTATCTCTCTTCTTCACAAAGAATTTTGTGTCTGATCTAGGTCTTCTTCATCACTTCTTAGGTATTGCTGTCATCCGTGACTCTTCTGGTCTTTTCTTATCTCAACATCAGTACACCCTAGATCTTCTTTCTCATACTGGTATGCTTGATTGTCAACCGTCTCGTACTCCTGCTGATACAGGTTCAAAACTTTCTGTCGATGGTATTCCCTTTTCTGATCCTTCTCTTTATTGTAGTCTTACCGGCGCCCTCCAATATCTTATTCTTACTCGTCCTGAAATTTCTTTTTCTGTCCAACAAGCTTGCCTTTACATGCATGATCCTCGTGTTCCTCACTTCAACCATGTCAAACCTATTCTTCGGTATCTCAAAGGTACATTAGATTTAGGTCTTCATATAAACACATCATCTCCTACCTCGTTGACAGCTTACTCTGATGCAGACTGGACTGGTTGCCTCGATACTCGACGGTCCATATCCGGATTTTGTGTTTTTCTTGGTAACAATTTGGTTTTTTGGTCTTAAAAAAGGCAGGTTACGGTTTCTCATGCGGTTGCTGATACGGTTTGGTTGCGTCACTTGCTATCGGAGCTGCATCGCCCTATTGAGCAAGCTACTATTGTTTATTGTGGTAATATTTCAGCTGTTTACATGTCAGGGAATCCGGTTCAACACTGTTGTACCAAGCATATAGAGATCAAAATTCATTTTGCTCGAGAGAAGGTGACACTCGGTCAAGTTCGTGTTCTACATGTGTCTAGTTCAGCTCAGTTCGCTGATATCTTTACTAAAGGCCTAGCGACTACTCCATTTCAAGACATTCTTTTCAGTCTCAATATCGTCAAGCCTGCCGTTGACACTACAGGGGATATTAGAATACAACTCTTATTAGGTTTAAGAGTCCTAGTCAGTTTATTATAGGGCTAGGCCGGTGCACCTAGACCCTCATATATACCTCTTGTAATTGCTACAATATCGTCATGGATTATTATTCCATACAATTTTACAGCAGCCATCAAACCAAGGTACCTATTGACCTAGACGTTGGCGTGATATGGTCTCTTTCACCAGAAATGTCTGTTCCAACTACCAACGGAAGGTGGTGCTCGACCAAACTCGTGCCAAACAAAGTATGCACTGATGTCACAGCTGACAGGGTCCTTTTGGCTTTGCTAGGTATTACTCCTACTACCTACAACACATTGGACTTCCGGACCAGGTTCGTCGCTTCATCCAAAGCCTATGGTACAACGCAGAGATTTGTTCTAGCTAAACTGTAATCTCGAAAGTCAATGACCGACCGATCTAGTAGCGGCGAACTTCAACTACTACTCCATTGTCTAAACTCCGTATGCAAGTGCAGCATATGGATGGCGAGACGGTCAGAGAAGATGTCGTGATAGACTAATCACTAGGCGTGGATCGATCTGGGAACAATTATAGACTGCACAAGCACGAACTACGCAGCTTCTCTGACGGACGAACGCATTGCAACGTCGAGCTGGCTGCTTCGTTTTTGTACAAGCATGGACCCCATATCTAACTTAGACCCCATCTGCTCTGCCTATCCACGGGCGAGCGCGCGGTGTTGGAAACTGGCCCGAGCAGACATGATACTTTTCGAGAAACCATAAAAAAAATTGTGGTGCCCCACAGATTTCCCCCACAGAGCGCTAGCAAACTGAGGACTACCCGTATTTTGTCGAAGTGTTGCGGCCTTGCGGACGAGGGACATTTCAGCTCCCACCTTCTTTCATCCACGCCGCCACCGCAACGTCCCAGCGCCGCAATGGACTCCGCGGAGCACCCGCTAGTGGAAGTGCAGGTGGGGAAGTCCCAAACGACCCGCCCCTCGCTCCAGCACCGACAAAGAAACCGACGACGAAGTCGGCCTCCGCTGCCCCTACCTCGCCTGGCCCCGGCTGTAGCCGCCGCAACTCGTGCAGCCGCTGGTTCACGGCCGAATCCAACCGCGATCGGGCAGGAGCTGAATCCCATGGGAGCCAACAGCCACGTCGTTCTTGGCGACACATCCGTGGCCGCACCGCTGCCTCTGGTTGCGCCCTGTCCTGCCTATCCCAAGAAGGTTACAACCGACAGGGCCCGCAAGCCCCGTCCCACCCTGGCCGCCATGGATAGGTATGAATTTCTCCCTTTCCTACGCGGTGAATTTTGGAGATTTTCAGTTGCCAATGCGTTGTTCATACTTGTAGCGTTGATTCGCAAGGGACATCTTGATGAGGGAGAACATGCAAGCAAAGATGGCCATGACCGAGAAGAAGCTGGAAGAAAAGAGGGCTACGTGGCAAGTACTACGAGACTTTTTTTTTTGAAACGAGGCAAAAAAGCTTTTGCCTTATATTGATATAGGAGGAGCAAACAAGGGTTTGTCCTAAGCCATCAAAAAGGGAAAAAACAAGGGGACAGAAAACCTGAAGAAAAACTCAGATAACAAGCTCCGCAAGGTTCTTAGCACCGGCCAAAATCCAATCCTTTCCTTCCTCCATGATCTTATGCATGACGACCGAAGGCAAGGAGGATTTGTTGTTGAAGACTCTCTCGTTTCTTTCCTTTCATATCTCCCAAGTGATGAGCATAATGGCCGTCCGGAGACCCTTGAGGGAAGAGGTGGGAGTCCTGGCGATTGCATGCCAATATTCTAGCACCTTAGGTCTCCCAGTCCCAAGGCAAAAGACCAGGTCCGGGCAGGAAAGCCAAGCCACCGCAGCCGACCAGATTCTTCTAGAGAAGCAGCACTCGAAGAGGATATGACGTGTCGTCTCAGAGACGCACCTACATAGCTGGCAGAAGGGCTGGTGTGGCCATCCGCGTTTCGCAAGACGATCAGCGGTCCAGAGGCGATTTTAAACGGCGATCCTAGCGAACAAGCGACCTCATGGTCTGAGACTTTTAGGAGATGAGAGTCAAACTAGAGGAGACGAAGGCAATGAAGGACCTCATGGTCGAGGAAAACAAGACCTTGATGACGGATCCAACCAAAATGGACTCATATCCATTGAAATGGTGGAAGCTAGCAAGAATGGAGATTTTGGAGAGAATGAAACAATCTCTTCTACGCGGTGGTGGTGTTCCGGCTGGTGGTGGTGGTGGCGGTGGTGAGCCTTCCATGAGTCGTGGTGGTTCCTTCGATGGCGGTGGTTATGTTTGATCTCCCTCGGTGAACTCGGTTTGATGTGGTGACGGTGAAACTTTTTGGATCAGTCGATGCGATGAAGAATTGCCCATATGTTTGGGTCATGTTGATTGGAACAATGTGATGTTTAAACTGAGTAATTTGTTCGATGTTGAAATTTCTAAAAATTAATCAATTTAAGGTATAGGGCTAGTGGGATCATGTCGAACAGATCCTGTAAACAAGTTTTTCAATGCCCCGTTTACTCGTTTTTATGTTTCACATTTTACGGAATCTGTTAGAATTGCTCTGATGACCCACCAAGTCTAAGTGAATCGCTCAGGGTTCTCGGGCAAACCAACTCTATATGATGCGACTATATATCGCCGGTAGCGTCCTATATCGACTCGACATGGGCCGGCCCAATTAAGTGTTTCCTTCTGTTTTGTATAGCGAGATGTATATCATCGGGCAGCTGCTCCTCGTGTGTGGATTATCAGGTTGGATCGAGTCAGTCGGGATATGGGCTTTTGATGCAATGGTTTTGCGAGAGAGTTCTACCAGCGCAGTGGCTTTTCTTTTCGTTTTGTTTTTTCTATTTCTGTTTATATTCTTTTTTTTCGGGTTTCTATTTTTATTTTTCTGCAACTTTAATTTTTATGATTTTAAATATTAAAAAATATCTGATTTGTAAATTGTTGGGATTCCAAAATATATTCACATTTCATAATTGTTCACACATGAAAAACTTTCGGATTTAAAACTTGTTTAGATTAAAAATGTTTTATACTTGAAAATTGACCTTTTTAAATCATGAACATTTTCAAATTTTGGTTCATGATTTTTGAATTTGTGCATATTTTTTGAATTTTGTTCATGATTTTGGAAATATGGTTCACCGATTTCTAAATTTGGCTCATGATTTCCCAAAAATATTCACGATAGTTCAAAAATAGTTATGTAGTTTTGAAAATTGGTTCACGATTTTTGAGATTTTGTTCATGGTTTTCGGATTTCGGTTTATGATATTTTTAAAAGTTGTTCAAGATTTCTAGAAATAGAGAAAAAGGAAAGCGCTGATAGAAAAAAAAAGGGGTACCACCTAGGCTAGGGTGGACGCTCTTTTTAATGGTGAGCTGGCTCGTTGCTCCTTCCTGGACGCGCCCTTGGGCAGGCCCATGTATCTAAATAAATGACATGGAGGCGACCCGAGCGAGGTGAGTCATCCGACTCGCGCGAGGCGATACATAGGATGACCCAACCTTATACGACCCGTTATTAGGGAGCTCCTCGACGCTGCTCTTAGCGACATGGAAGCGACGTGCCGCTGAGGATTTAAAGTGGGCCGGCCCACTGTCCTCCACGCCGCTCCTGTTTTTCCCCTGCTTCTTCGCTGCCTTCCAACTATTCACATTCACATTGTTCCTGTTTCTCAAATCTGAACAATCTAGTATCTGGACTAATTTCAAATCTGACATTGGAAAACACAATCTGTTTTTTCCTGTTTTGGGAAGGTTCAAAAACCTTTTGGTTCGGTTTTTTGGTTCTTCCGGTTCAGTTTTTCAGTTTTTTTCCCTTTTTTGTTATTTATTTTCTATTTAAAAACTGAACAATTTTTAATTTGGATTTTTCCAAAAATCAACCATTTTCAAATTTGAACAAATTTAAATTTGAAAAAATGATTTTATTTAAATATAACAATTTTTAAATCTGAACATGGAAAAAATATCAAGCTATTTCGGTGTTAATAGCGCATTATAGGATATTTGGAGAGTCCACGCTAAACTAATGAGTGTACAATGTCTCGTTAATAGCATGCTGTACCACGATATAGCACTATTTTTCTAGAATCTAAACAATTTTACCTATTTAAGCGATTTTTAGATCTGACCATTTTTCACATCTAAATGTTTTTTCAAAATCTGGATAATTTTTAGCATGTGGAGCGGAATAGGCTGGAAATAGGGACACCCATCGACAAGGATGGCACCAGTGGGGTATGGGTACGAGTGGAGCCATTCCGTACCCATATCCATCAACTTCATTTTTACACAACACTAGTACCCATACCTGATAAGGGGTACAAGTTTTTTCCATACCCTCCACTCGTCAAGTTAAATGGATACCCGTAGGTAAAAATACATGTGTTTGCAATACATCAAATTGAGCGAAAAATATCCATAAACAACAATATAACCATAATTTACAAACAATGCCACATTATAAATATTAACACGTGCTTGTTCATAAAAACAACATATCATAAAAGGTGAACAACAACACATAACCATATAAAACAACACATAGTCATACACTTTAAGTTCACAAATTTAAAACAAAGTAGGTAATTTGATCGTAAATTAGGCCACAATATATGCATTACAACAAAGTTTCAACGCCATAACAAGTTCGATCAAAATAAAAGTAAGTGATCCAATAGCGAAAAGAAAAAGATCATGCACAACACTTATTTAATCTTGACGGGCAAGCATGAGGTTCCGCCTAGCTAGCGGTGCATCAATGCGAGATTAGGGAAAAATTAAGTACTTTAGAATATTAAAGAGAACACTTGTCAATTTTTTGACGGATACATGAATACGCGGATATGAGTTCTTCGATAACTCGATGGGTATGATATTTTTCTATTTGCATAACCATGGCTATTTTTTATCGCATATATGTACTCTTTATGGGTTTTTACCTGCTGGGTACACGGGTAATGTGTACCCAACTGGGCCAGCCCACTACGGATCCCTACGTCAACATTGTAACCGTAGCCCACTCCTTCGATGTCATATAGGGATGAATCCTATTTGACGCCTATTTCGTTAAATAACCGTTTAGCGCGTACTTTTTCTTACTCGGCGGGTGTATTTGGGTCGGCCCATCCTTTTTCCTTTTCAGGCTGTTTATTTCTTTGGGTGCATTGGCTTCGGTTCGAAACAACGGTTCATCTATGATATTTCTCGTGTTTCCTCGCGTTCTTCTTGATTTTGTTCTTCTTTTCTGTTGTTCATCCTTTTCTTATTTCTTTTGTTTTCTATTTCTCGTTATACTTTTAAGTTTATTGTTTCTATCCTATTTTTATTTATTTTTTATATACATAAATATTTCTTACCTTTTATCTTATTATTATTATTTATTTAAAATTTGTAATATTATATGAATATCTTTTACGTAATATATGAACATTTTTATCTTGTGCCATGTGAATAAATTATCTTGAATTGTATGAACATTTTATTTTAATCCTCGTGAAAAACTATCCTAAACTTCATGAACATTATTTTGATCATCCTAAACAATTACCCCGGAGTTCATGAACATTTTATTTGACCCTCGTGAACAATTATATTGGCCCTAATGAACATTTACTGTAATTCTCGTGAACCATTATCCTGAGCTGCATGAACATTGTTTTGATATTCATAAACAATTATCTTGGATGGCATAAACATTTTATTTGACCCTCGTGAGCAATTATATTGACCCGAATGGACATTTATTTTAATTCTTGTGAACCACATGAACATTTATTTTTAGTCCTCATGAATAATTATCCTAGACGGCATGAACATTTATTTTGACCCTCGTGAACAATTGTCTTGACACACATCAGCATTTATTGTAATTCTCGTGAACCATTAGACTAGTCCCGATGGAAATATCATAGGTAGTATTATATCATGTTGGCAAAATTCTGACATGGCATGCTAATTAATGATGAAAAAGATTGTGTTGGTATCATAGGTAGATACGGTATTATAGCATGTCGAACTAGAATAACCAATTTCAAATAAATCTTATACACAAATTTACATTGAGATTCTACAAAACAATAAATATACTAAGACTATGATACTACTACATGATACTATGCATTGTGGAGATGGTATCATATATTAGTATTATACATGATACTATATGATACTCTCCATTATGAATACTCCCTCTGGTCAGTTTATTAGGCATGCACGTAGTTTAAGAACAAGTTTGACCGTCAATTTTAACCAATAAAATATGCAATATATGTCCTAAAAAATATACCATTGGAAAGTACTTTTAAAGATGAATCCAATGGTATAATTTTTGTGATATATTATGTAAAATTTGTTGACCAAAACTAATGGTCAAACTTGTTCTTAAACTAGGTGCGTGCCTAATAAACCGGACCGGAGGGAGTAGTCCTAGACTAGTCATAGTGGGAGTAACTTGGTAGTACTACCTCTGTTTGTGATTATTACTCCTAAGGATAAAGTTGTAAATACGAAGACACTCCATAACTCTCTCGCATTAATCTATGCATGCATCAATAGTTTTACATGCACGAGAGAAGTGAGAGAAAAAATAGAACATGCATTGGACCAGAGAGAGTAATAAATTTGATAGCCCTTATAATCTGAAACAATATAAAAAAGCTCTCCGGATTTATAATCTCAAACAGAGGTAGTAACATGATCCTACATGTATTGCCAACTAAGCATTTAGATGACCTGACATGCAATTAAATGATGAGAGAGAGTCTTGCGGTAACTAGCTATGTTACCGTAACATCATACATTTCAAGACAAATTGAGTCTACATTGCAATAAATGAGATTTTGCATGATACCACACATATGTTATTTTCTACTATGGAGATAGTAACTAAGATTAGTAACATGTGTATGTTACTACTCTAAATTACTTCCCGCTATGAGCAGCCTTATCTTTAAAATGCATGAACGTTTATTTGGAACTTCGTGAACAATTTGTTGGAATTTGGTGAGTATTTGGTTGTTGGCCAAATTCTGAAATTCTCTTTAGCCTATTTGTGCATGGTAGCATATGGTTGTGCTAGTGGCGCTAAATTTTAGTCCCACATTGCTAGTTGAGTGAGAGTTACACCTTCTTATATACTAGACTGTTCCACCTCCTTATATACTAGACTATTCCACCACTCACTAAGGTGTGAGAAGAAGAGAAGCTCTCGCACACTCCTCCTCCGATGCCGCTCACCTCGTCTCGTCACAACGCGCGTGCGCACTGAGGAATCTCGTCGAGCCGAGCTTTATTTTTGCTGGTCAGGAAAATTAATCATTGATTAATTACGAGTCATTAACGGATGTGTTAATTAGCCAGTCGTTTCCAGACTTTCTAGAATATGGGTTGTTACCGACTCGTACGTGGGTTGAGCCCCACGATCTCCCCTAACCTGCACTATATAAGCGTCTGCGTTAAACCTAATCGACATCTACCTATCACACGCGTTTATTTTCAGGCACTTTTGCCGCCATCTTCGTCTTCCCCATCCGGCTTGCGGCATGCACCGCAGATCGGTATAGTAGGCCTCCGGACCCCCGCCTCTTGTGAACCTATACAGGTGAGGGGCGTTCAGGTTTTTAGGGAGCGCTCAAGCGCGACTACTGACGACATCATAGACGACTCCTTCCTCGGCGACTTCTTCCCGAACATCAACAGCCTCTACATCGACGACATGGCTGACGATGATGCTGCCACCATATGCGATCTCAATCCATCTCTTTCAAATTATGCTAGAGTATCTAGTTCTAGTGCTTGGTATAGATGTAATAGGTTTGTCTTGTTTAGATATAATTTGTTCATCTACTCCGTTAGTTTGCATGATCTATTTAATTGTTATATGTATGATCATACTTTGTTGATTATTTATTCGGATTAAATCATATGGATTACTGCTTATATTTTCAACAATCCAAAAACCTGATTATAGGCAACTGAAATATACGGGTGTAGCCGTAGCTACTAGGCCGCCTTCTTTTGATGGTATGCACTATAAGAGATAGCGCGCGAGAGCAATTCTATGGTTTAAAAAACTAAACTGCTATAGCGCCACTCTTGACAAACCTGAAGGAGATCTTTCTGCTGAGCAGGAAGCGGCCTTTAAGAAAGTCAATACCATGTTTCTAGCGGCTCTGTTCAGTATTTTTGGAGACAACATTGTTGACCCATACATGTCATTTGATAATGGAAAAGACGCGAGGAATGCGTTCGAGGCCAAGTTTGGGGTTTCAGACGCTGGCACTGAGTTGTCATGGAACAATTCTATGACTACAAGATGGTTGATGAGCGCATCGTCGTTGAGAAAGCTCATGAAATACAATCACTTGCCAAAGAACTTGAGCAGTTCAAGTGTACCTTACCGGACAAGTTTGTGGCCGGAGGCATTATTGTCAAGCTTCATCCCATGTGGAGAAATTTTGCTACTTCTCTGAAATACAAGAGATAAGAGTTTTTCGTTATGGATCTTATTGGGTCTCTTTATGTGGAAGAGAAGGCGAGAGCAAAGGACACACGTGCTCGAGGATTTGAGGGAGCTTCTAGAGGTGGCCTGATGGGAGGAATCAGGGGTACCACCGACTGAAGGAACAGGGAGTCCGGTGTCACCGTCAGCACATTGCTTGGGTGTGCTCGTGGTAGTGAGGGTGGCAGATTTGGGGATGACATGAGCCGGGAAGAGTGCGGCAGTTCAAATTGTGTCCAATCGCGTGGCGATGTCCCTGCCCAATCGGATGTCTCACACAAGTCTGTCAGAAATTCAAAATATAAGATGTTTTAGCTCCGTGAAAAAAATGCATCTAGACCTCTTGTAGTGCCTACACACTAAAATGAGCCTAGATACAGTTATTTTATAAAGCTAAAACATATTATATTTTGAAACGGAGGGAGTACTGTGTTTCTCTAGAAGATAAATGTTGATGGAAATAACCTGAAACTAGAGTTCTTTAACATAATGCAAATTAGAGCTAGTTGTCTCAAGTTTAGGGTTGAGTCATAGGCAAAATTTGTTAGTCTAGTTTAATTTTTTAAACAAAATTAGTATATATAGTTTGACGAAATTTCGCGGGGTTTTACGGGTTGCCACTTTGCAACCCTACTCGAGTTGGAAATGTGTGGTTTCCATACGTGTTCCACATGCAAGTCGTGAGGTGTTTTTTCAGTATTATTAGTAGTCCGGTGCGGACAGAAAGTTATTTAGGCCTCGTTTAGTTTAATCCCATAGAGATTGGGTTTAGCTAGATTGCGGCATGATCATGGTTTTCTAGCCTCGGGAGAAAATTTTCCAACCCAGCACATTTGCTACTTTCGTTTACTCCGCAACGGGGTTATTAGCCCAGCCCATCTCGTCATCTTCCACTAAGCAGGTCTGAAAAAAAATTATCGCCATTCGTGGAACAATTTCCACGACGCAAGACAGTGAAAGAAACGTGCAAAGAAAGCCCCGGCGACGGTCGGCGGCGACGTGAAAGAAAGTGTCTTCAAGATTCTAGCGATTTAATCCATGCGTGGTATTATAAGGTTTAGATTGGGTTTACAACTGAGATTGTATTGTATGACAATCGTATGACTGCGTTTGTGTATTGTTCACAACAACAGACCGTGAACGACGAGCCGTGTCGTAGTGCCATGCTTAGCCTTAGGACGCCTGTGTCAATGTTTGGGCAACAAAGCCAAAAGAGGTTAAAACGAGCGTGACGAGAAAAATAAAATGGATGGAACAATTTGTCACCATACTTCCGTTCTTCCTTAGTATCCATCGGAACCATTGGAGATTTGGCTTTCCGTGCTTCCTCTCCCGTGGTATTTTACTAGTGAGTTTGGAGCGTGACCAAGAGAACAATTTAGCACAAAACCGAGATGAATGCCAATAGTGAGGTGTACCGCAGACCCGTGATGGCTATATCTTTTGAGCCCATTTTAAACAGTGCAGAACGAAATAGTAACCGGCTGAAATCTTATTAGGATCTCCTCATGGGCCAGTCCACTTAATATTTAGCAGGCCTTGGCTGAGCCTGATTTCTACCACGGTTTTTGTGGTCGTTAACGGTGGTAACTGGGCGTTAATGGTGTTTGCCACGTGATATTTTGCATGACGTCACCATTCAACGCGGCTGGCGAACAGATCTACGATGGAACAAGTTTTCGTGGCTGAAGGGTGCGATCTGCCACGGTCGGAAAAAACTGTGGTAGATTCATTTGTGACGGGCTTTTACCACGAAGGACATCCGTCGTAGAAGACTTTTTTGCCACAAAAATAGGCCTTCAACCACGAAAATCGTCCGTTCTAAAAGCAAACTTTTCTTGTAGTGACAAGGGCACCGCCCCGAGTGAAGTTCTTCGTCTGGCTTGCCTGCAAAGACCGATGCTGGACTGCTGAGCGGCTTGCGAGGAAAGGCTTGGCCCACCCCCCGCACTGCTCCTATGTGACCAGTCGGCTGAGACCATGACTCATCTCATGACCGGTTCTCCTAGGCAATTTGGCATGAGGTGCTCTCATGAATTTGATCCACGGCCACACCGTCGGACGGAGAGGGAGACTTAGTGGACTAGTGGCTACTAGCATTGTCATCCACCCCCCAAGTCTTGCGTAAAGGGACATCTTCGCTTGTCATGCTGACGGCCTGGTGGAACTGGAAGAAGAGGAATGCGGTCATTTTTGACAATGTGTCACCTAACATGAGTAGCCTTGTTGAAACAGTTCGATCTGAAGTTCGTTCCTGGGCTGTGGCGGGAGCACGAAGCCTAAGCGCTTTGATGCCGATGGGCCCGTAGTTCTAGTGGGTTGAGTTGTATGGGGTGTCGGCTATCCGGAGTCAATGTATATATTGTACAGAACTCTCTTTTTCTATCAATGAACCAAAACACAATGTTTTCTTGCGTTTTCACGAAAAAGTATATCCAATAGTGAGGAAAGCGACTGAGACATAACTAAAAAACAGGAGCCTAATTTCTAGCAAAACGGTTTCTAGTTATATGTCGGTTTGCAAACTGAACTATTCATAGTTATAAGGAAAATGATGGACATCCCCTAGACGATGCATCGTCCGGGTCGCTCGCTCCGCCTCACGCACGCGTTCCAGATAGGAAAAAAAAGGCGAGGTCATCATCCCAACCAGATCATGGCTTCCTCGATGGCCTCGTGCGCCACTCCGCGGTCCTGCGCGAGCTCACCGTCCAACACCCTTCGCCCATCTTCTCTCCGCGTGCCCCGGTGACCTCCGCCTCCGTCTCCGGTGACCTCCGCCCCGACGATCTCCGCCTCCGTCTCCGGCGACCTCCGCCCCGACGACCTCCGCGCAGCACAACCGGCGAGCCTACTGCTCCTCCTCTGCATCTAGGCTGCCGGCATCGAGGACGGGAGGCCCGCTCCTCTACCTCCATGGCCTAGGGTTCCTCCATAGGTGGCGCTACGGCGCTGCTCCATTGGTAATTTTTGCTACTTGCGGTGGTCAAATTTGCTACATACGGTAGTCGGCCTTGCTACATATGATGGACTATTTTGCTACATAGCATGTTTTTGCGACAATGTTTTCGGTGGATTCGGATTTTGCTACATGTTTGTTATTTTTTTACTACATTTGTTTTCTGATTTTGCTATAATATCTTAAGTTTTTTGCTACGTGACATCCCGGTGAGGCCTCCGACGAGGTGTCAAAAGTCTCCGTCTATGTCTCTCCCGAAGTAGATTTTTTGCTACATTAGAAAAACTTTTTTGCTACAACCGGCGTGTGGTCTTTGCTACAACAGTGTCAACTTTTTGCTACAAGGTCTCCGGCGAGTCACCGGCGACTTTTTTCCGACGATGTTTCCGGCGAAGTCGGTTTTGCTACATTAGTACAATTTTTTGCTGCATGGTCTCCGGTGAGGTCTCCAGCAGGCCGTTCTATTTCTAGAACGAACCGTTTTTTCTTCAGAAACAAAAGCGGGTACATTTATAATAAAAATAGGTGTTTTGCAGCAAAAATATGATTTAAGACGATTTTGAGAACACGTGACGCGCGGGGAAGCAGGACGACGGAAGCTCCCAACGTCCGGGGGACGCCTAGCACACGCCTAGTTATAAGTCGGGTTTACAACTGAGATTGTATGACAGTCGTATAACTGCGTTGTGTGTTGTTCACAACAACAGACCGTGAACGACGAGCCGTGTCGGAGTGCCATGCTTAGCCTTAGGACGCGTGTGTCAATGTTTGGGCAAAACAAAGTCAAAAGAGGTTAAAACGAACACGTGGCGAGTAAAATAAAATGGATGGAACAATTTGTCAGCAAACTTCTGTTCTTCCTTTGTATCCATGGGAACCATTGGAGATTAGGCTCTCTGTGATGCCTCTCCTGTGGTATTTTACTAGTAGTGAGTTTGGAGCGTGACGAGAGAACAATTTAGCACAAAACCGAGATGAATGCGAGGTGTACCGAGGGGCACAAGCACAATACGTGTTCATTGTGTACAGCGATGGAGTCACAATCTAGGAGCAGCCAGCGAGAAAACACACGGACTTTAGTTATGCCGTGGACGAGAGCCACACACAGCCACAGCCCACAGACACACCTAAATTAGCCCACCGATAGAAACTCCTGTTTCTACTTGAGAGCAACCTGGTTTTGTTCCTTTTCAGGGTTGGTGGATGCCCTTTCCACACTTTGCATTTTGCTCCTCACTAGGTGTCTAGGTCGTTTAAACCTCTTTTGGCTTTTCTGCCCAAAGAGTCTTTTGATGTTGTTGTGAGCAACACACAGCATCTTCACTCGTAACCCCGTACGGGCTCCGGCGTGGCCTTTTTTTTTGCTCCTATGGGGAAGTGCCAGCGCGATGTTGCCAAATGGGTGGGGGGGGGGGGGGGGGGGGGAGCCGGTGCCCCCCAATAACGAAATTTAAATATTTTAAATTTAGCAGAAATTTAGATAAACAATTCAAAATTCACCAAAACATAGACGAACAGTTTAAATTTACAAGAAAAAAAACGCCATCTAATGGTGGCCACGGCCGATCCCGAGGGAGAAGAAGAGGCGGCCAAAGCCGTTGGCCGCCGCGCCATCGTAGCCCGCCATCGCCGAGGAAGAAGAAGACGACGCTTGGGGGAGGAGATGGTGGAGCTCGCCGTCGACATAATGATGTGCGGCGGCAATGGAAACCGCCGCGGGGTTTTATAATGGAGAGGAGGGGGAGGCGAGCGGTGGTCATTAACGCCGTCCTGCCCCTTTGACGGGACACGTCGGCTGCACCGCCCGCTACCGTTCGCTGGAAAGGCTGCAGCGAGCAACGCCATTACTCGGCGTTGATGGCGAGGAAGAAGACCGGCTCTATGCGGCTGCCATGCGGGCCAGCTTTTACCGGGCGGTGCAGGCGCCTTCTCTTCCCGCCACCCGCCCTGCCACACATCTATACAGCGCCCCCGCTCGCTTCCCTGTACATTGGGTTTGGCCTGGGGCCGCTCGAAATTTCGCGTCCCCCTCCTCCACCCCCCCCCCCCCCCCAAACCGCTATGGGGGGCCTTTGAGGCCCCCGAGTGGAGATGCTCTAAGCGTGTTAAAAGTGTATATCATCTCACCAGGTAAATCCTTCTGGGACCTTTCTCCCAATATTTAACCCACCAATTAAAATATGTATGTTTTAAGTGAATTACACTTCTACCATACCGTTGAACATATGTAATGGGTTTTACCACATTTAAAATTTATTTTCACACTTTTATCACCTAGTTCTCACATTGTGTCACGTTTTACCTCTTTTAATATTTTTTCGACAATTGGACACAATGATTGAAGGAATCATAAATGGAAACATCAATGTCTTCCCTAAATGCCACTAGATCCACCACACCCACAACCACATCCATATGCCTTCATTTGGTTTCTTCGGGCCAAGCCGGTTAAAGTCGTAGAATTATCGATTTGGCTAGATACTAAACCATGAGTGACAAGAAATACGAGTCAGGTAACGACCGGATCTATTTACAGCGATGAACACTGAGTCATGACCTCCCCCCCCCCCCAATGGAACACATAAACCACCTCATCAAAGCAACTTTGTCAGCTACAGCTGTCATGCCACGCACAATGTTGTAGTTGGTTCTGCCGCCCTTGCTGTAAAAATCCATATGCCTAGAAAACATGAATCGAGTGGTTCTTCTAGCTTATTTTCATGGTGTGTGGGGGCAGGCGGGGAAGTATGTATTCTTATCTCAATGCATTTCACTGCTCCACCAGAAATTCCCTCTATCCCTACCGTACTCTAGCTTGGTAGTTTCTACCGCAGGTCCAGGGTTGAGCCCTAGGATTTTACGGTGGACTTGAAAGGCCACCTTCATACGCTCAAAACAGCTATCCCTAGCATACACAAGGGAACCATAGACAGACAAGCAAAATCCAATCCACGAAATAATTTGATCCATGGACATCATCATTATGGTAAAGGTTGTAATTCTAGAGAAATCATTACTGCGAGGCATAGAGGGAGATGTCATAAGTGCCTATATCGTAAAATCGATTTAGATAGAATCAAAAACACATATCAGGTAGAGTCATAACCATAGGATACGACCCTAACCGAAGTGCATACATTTGTCTCATACACTATAAGGATGATGAGAAGAGATATATTTTACATCCCAGAGGGCTAGCTGTGGATACGTGGGTCGGTGCAACATAAGAAACGCCAAGGATTTACGTTCCAATTTGGTGTCTATTCGTCATCTATGTGGGCCCAACTTGTCGCAGTTGCACGGGGAAGTATGTCAGTTGCAGATACGTGGATCGGTGCAACATAAGAAACACCAAGGATTTACGTTTCTAATTTGGTGTCTACACGTCTTTTGTGTGGGCCCAACTTGTCGCGGTTGGGCAGGGAAGTATGTCAGTTGTGGGTCCGCGGGACCCAACCTGTCTTGGTTGGGGCGGGGAAGTAGGTTAGCTGCGAGTACGCGGGTCAGTGCAACATAAGAAACGCCAAGGTTACGTTCTCATATTTGGTGTATAATCGTCATTTGTGTGGTCCTAACTTGTCACGGTTCTTGAGTGAAACTAGCTAATACAACATATATTATCTCGGCGCATTGTATATACCAAACCCTAGAATATCGCTACATATCTTGTTGTATAGAAAGATTTGTTAGGTTTATTACGCTAAGCCTATATGTGTCTATTATTTCTGACTTAAATGGCATCAGATATCGAGTTCTCTTCTTGAGTCATCTCTTTCTTTCGCCACAAACCCTAGCCTCAGCCGCACCTCTAGCTGCCGCCACCACACCCCTAGCCACTGCGTGCCATGAGTTCTAGCGCTATCTTCAAGGCCTCCATCATCAATCCCTTCGCCAACCCTACATTGGCTACCTTCTCCACCGCCACTCTCTTGATGATTGTCATCCACAACTACGTAGGTGAGGTGCTCAATCTCTTAATGTCCAAATCCGCAAAGTTAGTCCTCCTCGACCAGATCGGGGACTCCACTGATGCTCGCCTCATTGTCGGAGATGTCGAGTGGGCGCGCATTGAGCACACCATTGTCTTCTCATGTACAACAAGGTCTGTTGCAATATCCATGACTTGACCCTTCGCCCCTCCGACACCGCGTACGGATGCTTTGTCACGAGATCTATCCTTTCTTGTTTACAATGTGTGATAAAATGTGACACAATGTAACACCTTAGGAGGTAAAATACCATAGCAAGAAATCTTACAAGGGGCTGATAAAATGTGTAGACATATATGTGTGCGCTTGTCAGGAGTATGTTTGTATGTTAGCTAATTTGTTAGTTGGTTAGTTTGTACAGCTAAGCTAGCTAGATAGATACGAATCAATATGTTTAAGAACTGTTTCTATTGTGGTAATAATACTATAAAAGCTAAGCAAGCCGCATGCTAGAAGTAGTGCCGATCACATCCAAATCTCCCTCTCTACCTTTCATTTTTCGTAGGCTTCCTCATCCAGTTGAGTTGGGCATAGTTTCTCCCTTCATCTTCCTATCACCAGCAACCAGTACAAGCAAGAATGAAAGATTGAAAACCCTGCACCCCATTCTTGTTTGTGTTGTTTGTGCTTAAATGACAGATCTGTTTATTTTGACGTCTTACAGAGTATCTACCAGAGATCTGTGAGGTACACTGGAAAATCATCTGGAATAAATAATCGGATGTACTAAAGAATGGAGGATTAGAATACATTGATTTTAAATAATAAATGCAAGGGAATTAAAGCAGCAAACAAATTAGGATTAAAAAATAAATTGGGCAGATCCACCGTATCATTCACCAACCAGCCCACTAGCTAGCCAGTAGGCAGTGCAGCAGAGGAGCTCGATGGATAGGGTCCTCCTCCTCCCCCACCTAAACCCGCCTACCTCGCTACCCCAGCGCTATTTAAGCGTGCCACTCTGCTCCCATTTCCCTCCAAGAAGAGCTCCTCATCACCGTCTCTCCCGGCTCTTCTTCCACTCTCCTGCTCCTACTCCTCCAGCCACCAGCACCCACCACCACCACCTAGCAATGGCAGGCAACGGCCCCATCTGCGAGAAGGACCCGCTCAACTGGGGCGCTGCGGCGGCCGAGCTGACCGGCAGCCACCTTGACGAGGTGAAGCGGATGGTGGCCCAGTTCCGCGAGCCCGTGGTGAAGATCGAGGGCGCCAGCCTCCGCGTGGGGCAGGTGGCCGCCGTGGCCCTGGCCAAGGACGCGTCGTCCGGCGTGTCCGTGGAGCTGGACGAGGAGGCTCGCCCCCGCGTGAAGGCCAGCAGCGAGTGGATCCTCAACTGCCTCGCCGGCGGCGGCGACATCTACGGCGTCACCACCGGCTTCGGTGGAACCTCCCACCGCCGCACCAAGGACGGGCCCGCCCTCCAGGTGGAGCTCCTCAGGTACGTAATTCACCAACTTATTCACCCCACCCTACAAAAATCTCTAATTTTCTGCATCTTAATAATCACGTTGATCAGCATCTACAGAGAGATCCATGCACTTTTGTTATATTCAGCTGTTCGGCATGTCTACTCGCTCCGTGCATGGGTCCCGCCGCCAGTTGAACTAGGAAGCCTTTTTCGTGTTTTAAAAGGAAACAAAAGTGTGAGCTTTTGCCTGGCTGGTGCTTCCTTGGGATTCCCTGTGATGTACAGCCAAGAAAAAATACAGGCATGGCAAAAAAAAAAGGAAACAAAATACCACAGTAAATACGCCCCTCACATGGCAGTAGCCAGAACCGTTACAGTGTGTATACCACTGTAGACAGATCACAGTAGGCATTTAAAACCGAAGATTTAAACTGCGTGCCACATTTGATACATAGACGGTGACAACACGGAGAGATTCAGTGGTGAAAATAGAAAGTACCAGTGCCAGATCTAACTACGCGGTGGCTTGTTGCGTCGCGTACTGGATCGCGTGCCTGTGACTCGCCGGGAGGCCGGGACGGCGCGTTGCATACTTGCGTGATGCCAGTCATGCGTCCCGGAAATACGAGTCACGCGTAGGACACCTGCGCCTGTGTGCCGGGTGGATTCACATGGTCAGAAGAAGAAATCCAGATCAAGATCTGTTCTACTCCTGACATTGAAGTTTTTCTGTATCGCAAAAACAAAACAGATGTATTTATGTATGCAACTAATCCTAGCCGAACACAGAAGAATTGTCCACTACTTCCACAATTGTTTTGTGCATTTTATGTTCTGACTTCCTGATTCGCAATCCTGATCCACTAATGACTTCGCCAGTTCAGCATTTTGTTTCTGTTCACCTGCAACTTGCTAGTAGTTCGGCACTAACGAACCACGTGCGCGTCGCTGTCTTCCTCTTCCCTGCAGGCATCTGAACGCGGGGATCTTCGGCACCGGCGGCGATGGCCACACGCTGCCGTCGGAGGTGGTCCGCGCCGCCATGCTGGTGCGCATCAACACCCTCCTCCAGGGCTACTCCGGCATCCGCTTTGAGATCCTCGAGGCCATCACCAAGCTCATCAACACGGGCGTCAGCCCCTGCCTCCCGCTCCGCGGGACCATCACCGCGTCAGGCGACCTCGTGCCGCTCTCCTACATCGCGGGCCTCATCACCGGCCGCCCCAACGCGCAGGCCACTACCGCCGACGGCAGGAAGGTAGACGCCGCCGAGGCGTTCAAGGTCGCTGGCATCGAGGGCGGCTTCTTCAAGCTGAACCCCAAGGAGGGCCTTGCCATCGTCAACGGCACGTCCGTGGGATCCGCGCTCGCGGCCACGGTGCTCTTCGACTGCAACGTCCTCGCTGTCCTCTCCGAGGTTCTGTCGGCCGTGTTCTGTGAGGTGATGAACGGCAAGCCCGAGTTCACCGACTACCTGACCCACAAGCTCAAGCACCACCCTGGCTCCATCGAGGCCGCGGCCATCATGGAGCACATCCTGGCCGGCAGCGCCTTCATGGGCCATGCCAAGAAGGTCAACGAGATCGACACCCAGCTCAAGCCCAAGCAGGACAGGTACGCGCTCCGCACGTCCCCGCAGTGGCTCGGGCCCCAGATCGAGGTCATCCGCTCCGCCACCAAGTCCATCGAGCGCGAGGTCAACTCCGTCAACGACAACCCCGTCATCGACGTCCACCGTGGCAAGGCGCTACATGGCGGCAACTTCCAGGGCACCCCCATCGGTGTGTCCATGGACAACACCCGTCTTGCCATTGCCAACATCGGCAAGCTCATGTTCGCGCAGTTCTCCGAGCTCGTCAACGAGTTCTACAACAACGGGCTCACCTCCAACCTGGCGGGCAGCCGCAACCCGAGCTTGGACTACGGGTTCAAGGGCACGGAGATCGCTATGGCTTCCTACTGCTCTGAGCTGCAGTACCTCGCCAACCCGGTCACCAACCACGTCCAGAGCGCGGAGCAGCACAACCAGGACGTGAACTCGCTCGGCCTCGTCTCGGCCAGGAAGACCGCCGAAGCCGTGGACATCCTCAAGCTCATGTCCTCCACGTACATGGTGGCGCTGTGCCAGGCCATCGACCTCCGCCACCTCGAGGAGAACATCAAGACCTCAGTGAAGAACTGCGTCACGCAGGCGTCCAAGAAGGTGCTGACCATGAACCCGACCGGCGACCTCTCCAGCGCGCGCTTCAGCGAGAAGAGCCTCATCACGGCCATCGACAAGGAGGCGGTGTTCAGCTACGCCGACGACGCGTGCAGCGCCAACTACCCGCTGATGCAGAAGCTGCGCGCCGTGCTCGTCGACCACGCCCTCACCACCGGCGCCGCCGAGGTCGAGGGCGAGGCCACGGTGTTCTCCAAGATCACCAAGTTCGAGGAGGAGCTGCGCTCGGCGCTGCCCCGGGAGATCGAGGCCGCCCGCGTCGCCTTCGAGACCGGCACCGCGCCGATCCCGAACCTGATCAAGGAGAGCAGGTCGTTCCCGCTGTACCGCTTCGTCCGCGAGGAGCTGGGCTGCGTGTACCTCACCGGCGAGAAGCTCCTGTCCCCCGGCGAGGAGTGCAACAAGGTGTTCCTGGGCATCAGCCAGGGCAAGCTCATCGACCCCATGCTGGAGTGCCTCAAGGAGTGGAACGGAGAGCCCCTGCCCATCAACGTCTAGAGCGCGCGGTGGCCGGTGGTCCGTGCGTGCGATCGGGGAGGCTACAGAAGAGGAGAGTACATCCAAGAATAAGGCGCTTCGTTAATTCCTGTGTGTTCGTTCAGATCATGTCGTGTTTGTCATTTTGTTCGTGCGTTGGTGTTGATCGACGTGGGGCGTTGTTGGTGTAATTGTGTCGTAGCTGTTCTGCCATGGCGCACGCCTTGGCCGGTCGGGCAGCATTTTCCTAAGATATTGTCTTGTTGTATTTTGGGGTTGAAGTATCTGCTACTCGATTGCTTCCATTTTCTTGTCCTGATACCAGAATGTCTTGCTCCTGTAATCAGTAGATTTGTCTGGGTGAATCATTGTTGCTTATGATTGCAGAGATCTAGCTTTTCAGATTTCCTTTATCCATGTTGTTGGTCGGGAATGATACGATGGAAATTATCCAAGTCACATGGTTCATCGCTGTGATAGTTAGAAACGAAGTGATCTTCTCTTTAAACCGTAAGATCATATTAATCACTGTCTCCGGAGGATGTCTTGATCACACCAACCGTCATGTCCGTAACTGGGTGACTACAAAAGTGTGTATTGGGTATTCCGAAGAAACAATTGAGGTATATGCATCAAGATTCGGATTTTTCCACCTGCGTGACGGGAAGATACACTAGGCCCACTCGGTGAGATTGTATCCAATAAGCTGCAGCGTATGGCTAGGTTATGGGGATACAATATAATGATAACGAGTTAAATAGACTTATCGGTAATGAGATTAGTATGTTGATGCTAAAGATCAACTATCGGACAAGTCATGTATCAGAGAGACAAAGATAATATGAAACAGAGTTTATGGTTCGAACACGATAGAGTTTCATGGAATGCACGAGCATCATTATGGATATCCCGGTCCCGCTATTGATCATTGATCGGAGAGTGATCTCGATCATGACTGTGACACTCCCGAACCGTGGGGTAACACACTTAAGGGTTTGGAGACCGTTCTAAAGATCTCTATGGAAGCCAAGGGATCACCGATGAGAAAAAAAGATCAAAATTGTTGCGAGAAAGGATTATTGGAATAGTTCCGAAGAGGGTCCGAAGATGTTCGGAAAAAAGATAAAATTGAAAGGTGTTTCGGATAAATACCAATTTATAATATGCATATGTATATATTAATTATGAATTAATATTTATGGGGCAACTTCCACTATAAGGCCAAAACCCCGGAGGGAATCGTCCCAGAAGAAGCCACCCCAAAACGGGCAGCACACAGCCTAAGCAGCAGGGCCACGCGTGGCCCACACGGGCAGGCGGGCGCTGATCGTCGCCGCTGCCAACGGGCCTTTGCCGCGGCCCACGCGGACGCGTGAGAGCAGGCGCGGGCTGGCGCGCTAGCAGGCCGCCAGTGACCCACCCGGCCGACACCGCCACCCACCTGGCCACCGCCTCCTGGGCGCTGGGCTAATCTGGTGCGCGCGCGGGAGGCCCACCCGGCCACCGTGTGGCCCAGTCGGTTGTACCCCCTCCATTGCCTTTTTTCTTTATCCCCACATGGGGATTTGAGAGAAGGGAGTATCCCTTTTTCCCTATATAAAGATGTGTATATTAAGGGGAAAAAGCACACAAAATATAAGAGGATTTCCTAAGGCTATTTTCCTTAGGAAATTTTGTCATATTTATCACTTGATTCTCACGAGTGCGGTTCCGTGAAGAACTGTGCACGAGAGAGTCGACACCACCAACACGTTGTCGCATTGCTGGATCCCGTTTCAGAGGGTCTACTTCCGTATCCCGGCTAGATCGTGGAGAACGGGAGTTGTCATCAGACACCGTACATATGCGATACCTCGGGGGCACTTCCACTTGTGCCGTTGGGCTATCGTGCAAGGACCAGGAGGAGATGAGCGAGGAGCTTCGTGACCTTGAGGTCGGAAGAGTACGACTACTTCATCCACGTTCCCCGTGGAACATTAATCGCGTTTCTATCTAAAAGGGTATGTAACCGAAACTTTATCCCGTTATTACAATAACTCATAGATAGATCCTGGCTTCAAGTGTTGCGCTAGCTAGTAAATTTTTGTTTTCTGCTGCAAACCCTTTTAGTGGTATCAGAGCCGATCTATGCGTAGTTATGCTAGTACGCATAGACCACATGTTGAGTGCGGGCATTTATCGCTTAGTTGTTACCCTCCTATGTGTACTTGTTCATACCGCGGCACCATGAGATGAAGCAGCCTGAACCAACTTTACGCGTAATCGTAGGTGAGACAGGTTCCACGATTGATATATGGCTTGTACCGTATTAGTGGTCGATGGGTGTTTGTCTCTCTTATAGTATTTGATATGGAATTTACAACAGAGGGCCCCGATAGGGGTGTAATAGAGATGACTACTTGATCAATGTTTTGGTTAATATTCGTAGTTATGAACGGTTCTATCTTGAAAGCCCCTAGCATCCATGTAAAACTTGCGAGTAATAAAGTAGAGGTGTCTAACTTTATGTTGCGGGAGGGGTATGTGATGTGGTCAGTGTCATGAATATACTTCATGGACAACCAACTGATGGCGCCATGAGATTGGTGTCATGCCAGCGGCGCGCAAGATGAAGATCAAGGCGCAAAACACTGTGGCATATCACAAGTTACAAATTGCATGTGATGTTATTTTGTGTACATCTTGTTTGTGTTTAGTTGTATTAGATCCGCGATGGTAGCATTAATAATATGATTTCTAATATAATAGCAATATTAGTGTTCTCCCTAATGTGTGCACCACCAAAAAAGTTCGTCGTTATGAAGTAGGTCATGATGATCGGGTGCTAGACATCTTGGCGTTCGTATACGGTGGATGCAAGCCATGTATGCACTATGAATACACTTAGGTTGAATTGGCGAGCCTAGCATGTACAAACATGGCCTCAGAACACGGAAGATTAAAAGACCAAGCATGAGTCACATGAATGATGTATCGACGGATATAGCCCACCCTGGCAGTTGTGTCAAAGGCTGTGATCATCGGGGATGACACAGTGTAAAGGGATCGTTAATCCCTAAAACTATCTTAGGGATGATAGTTTTAGTGGAAATTCTTATGATAACATGATTATAAACTAGAATTCATGTTGTGAACTTAGTCTTATGTATTGCAAATGTGTTTGTAGATTATGTCGCTTCAGTCAGCATTTAAAATGAGCAGAGTGATGTTGCTAGAGGAAAAGCTTAAGTTAGATAGGTTCAACTTCATAGATTGGTATCTATGCTTAAGGCAAATCCTCATCTCTAGTGACCTACTCTTCACCATACCGGAACCACTGGGAGAACTTCTGGATGATAATGCAACTGAGGATGAAGAAGACGAGTTTTGTGTGGCTTGTTCATCTACATCACATGCACCATACGATGGACAATGGTGCTTCAGCTACAAGTGCACTTCCCATAGATCGAGCCATATGATATGATCGATGGACTAAGGGTTATGTTCATAGAACAAGTTAGACTTTTGAAGTTTGCTCTACTGGATAAATTTATTTCCCAAAAGATGGAAGAAAACACGTGCCTGGTTAGCCACTTGGGGATCATGCATAAACTTCATGCACGTCTAGTGTACGAGGTTGACTACTAGATGGAAGACTAATTTGCGATAGATGGGTGTTGTGCTCGCTTGCCCCCAGCTACAAAGAGGTCGTCCATAGTTATGTGATGAGAGGTGACTCGCTCAACTTTCATCAATTCCTGCAGGAGTTGAGAACTGTGAAGGTGGAGCCCATTGCTGGAGAGATCATCGACCGAGTAGGTATATATGATATACAGTTTATAAATGTGTTTCTCACAAAACACTTATAGAAGTTTCATCAAGTATAGTGATACTTGTTCTTGTTTTATGAAAACAAGACCGTCTACTTGAGCGTTACGTGGAAGAGACAAGGAGACACGGTGCATTGGAGGCATACAGGATGCGATGGATAGCGTTGCTTCTTCTTCTACATTTATCTTCTGGACTTATTAGAATTATATTGGAACTATTTGTAATCGATTTTAGTTTGTAGACCTATTAGTGTGTCTTACATTTTGCGAGACGGTTATTCATATATGTATATGTACCAAATCAGTTGTTCTACTGATATGAATGATTTCTATTATGGTGACATTTCTAGTTATGAAAGTGTTGTTCTTGTGGGGGTCTTAATGCTAATATGTATACATTTATAATACATGAAAAACTAAAAAAGGTATCCAACTTGATGATAATGCATTAGTGTGTATGACACTGGTGATTTAAGTCATAAATAAGTCGTATGCATGCAATGTATTTATACCGATGGATAATTAGAAACCGTTAGATACTTGATCTATCGGCACATGCTAAACCGTGCCTCATTTGGCAAATATGACTAAAAAGAAATGTGTTATGGTAAAGTCATAATTTATTTCTTGTCATTAATATTGATATTCGTAGAATTATAAAAATGAACTCCCAAATATAGCAGGGCAAAAGAAATCTAATTGCATATCAATCATGTAAAAATTAAATGGATAAACGAAGGTTCCAACAGAGATACAAGCATTGCAAAGAAATCCATGAGATTGATGCAAGGTTCTATCTGAAAGCATGATGGTGACATCTGTAGGCTCTAGTTCTAGTTCATCAAGGTAATAATGTAATCCCTCGTAGATAGAGTAAGGCATAATGTTTATAGAAGAACTTAGATCACAAAGTCCTACATAACTATATTCGCCTACATGAAAAGGGATTTTCTGTTTATCCTTATACTTACCATTAGGCTTACCTTCAATTATATCAGAGGATTCTCTACTTATCGCCATTACTTCATTGTCAATAATCTCAAGCTCTAGCGGTTCTTTCACCAAGCCGATACTTATTTTTACACTCCCCAGATCTCTGGTTAATTTTCCTGTCCTTCCTGTACCTTCATTTTTTCCTTTTTCCTTTTTGTTGGGATAGTTTCATCTTCAATTAGCAGTCTCTTCTCCATTCACAAAAAATGTCCTTGGGATTAGTCTGGGGGGCTTTTCGTTACAAGGTGGCTTATAATGTTCCCAATCCTTTGGGATCTACAAATGCTCATCATAGGTTTTAACAATTTAAACAATCATACGAGGATTGAGGTTGAAGTTTCCAAGTAATTTCTCTACTTTACTAGATTCTAGAAATTTCCTTAAATAGTCATACTCTGTATGATTCTCTGCTTTATTAAGTTCAATTTCATTGTGGTATTCTTCCATCCTATGAACTATATCTAGCAAATTCCAAGCTCTTTCAATGCTAAATTCAGTAAATGACCCATTAGAGAGAGAGTATACATGATTTCTATTATCGGTACTTAGACCTGCATAGAAAGTGTAAACTACCAACCAAGGTGGGAAATTATGGTGAGGGCAACGGTCAAGAAGCCCACTATACCTTGAGTACCCTTCATAGAGGCTTTCCTCGGGGCCTCCTTTAAAGTTGGTGATCATGTGTCGAGCTCCAAGGGTTTTCATCCTATGGAATAAATCAATTAAGAATGAAGAGGATAGCCTCTCCCAAGAGTTAGTAATTTTTGTAGGACATTGAATTTACCAAGAACGGGCCTCATCAATAAGAGTTTGGTTAAGCAGAGTAGATTTAACCTCATTCTCAGTAAACACATTAAGGTAAAAAGTCCTACAAGTTTATTCAAAGAACCCTACATGCTCATACAGATCCTCCGTATTGTCCCCTGCAAATCATTTAGCATGCAGAAGATCCAGCAGCATGGAGTTAATATCATACCCATCAAATTTATTGGATTTTAAATAAGCGTCCATGGATGGACCGAAATTCTTTATGGCTTCGAGCTAAATAATATGTCACTATTTTCCCATGGTGTTTACCTAAAACTAGTAAACAACTTTAGTAATCAATTAGTAAAATTAGAAACTACTCCCTTCATTTCATAATATAAGATGTTTTAGCTTTTGTGAAGCGAATGTATCTAGACATCTTTTAGTGTGTAGATTCGGAGATACATTCGCTTCACAAAAGCTAAAACATCTTATATTTTGAAATGGAGGGAGTAAGAACAAAGACCAAAGTCGCTTAGCTCCCCGGCAACGATGCATAAAATACCTTGATGACTACAAGAGTACAGATCGATTTTAGCTAGTTTCTAAATAAGAGTATCGACCCCACATAGAGCTATTTGGTTAAGGTCTTTATGCCCCTCGTCACTATCTACCAAAGGATACTTGTAAGCTGTCTTTGATTTCATGTAAAGGGTGTTTGAAAGTTTTTTGTAATTGAGTGCAAGAAAGTAATAAAATCAAGAAAAGTAAACAAAAGTGAAAGCGTTAGGAAACAGTGTTGGAACTCAATAAGCTAAAGCATTCTCGGGGATGTAGGATACACCACTAGCATAAGGTAATTATTTGTGATTAGGATCATCTATTTCTTATGTCATGACATGTGTGGAGAGAGCTCAATAATAAGATGTTCACTACAAGACTTGTGAGCAGTCGCTTCTTGAATTAGGTACTAAGGTCATCTCTAAATAACCACTGCGATGCCTGAGAGCAATAACTCATACAAACCACCACAATTTAGGGTTTCTCCATGGATATCGTAATAAGCTTAGTGAGTCCCTCTTAATTCCCCCTTTTGACCGTGCAAGTTATAAGCCAATGCCTACTATCATAGCTTTGCACTATACATACTCCCACACACGTCCAAAAGGGTATCTCCCTCTCTTTAGTCCCGGAGGAAAATGATATATGGTCTACTTCACATACCATCTAAAGAGAGAGATCTAACATAATATCATAGATCAATGGATCATGGACAAAAGTAATAGATCATCTTTATTTCATTTCATAATAAATCTAGGGTTTCTCCATCTCCCCAAGAACAAAGGAAACTACGCACACATGGAGGCAATAAACAACATCATCATATTCATATGGATGGGTAAAAGTATAAAGATAGGTCTAATGCAAACTACAATTGTATTTGGAATTACAACAATATCTAATGTATGAAGAGGGGAAAAGTAATGGTGATGTAGATGCATATATTGATGATCAAAGGGATGATGTGATGTCCTCCGATGATCTGTGAAGCAGCAAAGATTCGCTCTTCTCCTAGTTCCTCCTCCAGATCCCTCTTTGGTGTGGTGTTTTGAGGCTAGCAGTTTCTGTGAATGTCGGATCTCTCTGCCATCTTTGCGAGGCGAGAGTATTTGATGTTGCGGACGCACTGACAGGTGGTACCGGTAAGGGTAAGGTCCACCCATACCGATGGTTGTTAAAGCCTCTCTAGCCTTTCCTTGCATCCTCTCTTCTCCCATGTGCGTGCAAAAATCATTTAAATGATATTTATCACTTAGAAATATCATATTATTGCATAACATGATAGTCCCAATTGATATAATCACAAAAGACTTAATGATTCAGGATCTTGTTGGAACAAGGACAAAAAGGTGCACGCGAGCGGAGTAAAATGCCAAAAATCCTACTCTACTTATGCAAAAAACATAAGGTAAATATGCTTCAAAAAGGGACTCATAAAACACCATAAAAGATATGGCACATTCGAGTTTCTAGAGACTTTTTGATAAAAGTCTTTCCGAATACAAGTCTTTGTAGAATATTCATAGGCAACTGTGGATGTGCTCTTTCATGACCAAAGGACAAATTGGCTATTGTCAAGGGGGCATACTTGTTAAGAAAGGTTTCATGACAAAATGCTAATGGAAGAAAGTGAAAGTTCGAAATCAGTATGTTCGATCTTACCCCAAATGTTGAATAGCGCAACAAAATATGTTCCGTGAAATGAAACTCTGCAAAAGGAGGTGAAACTAATGATCGTGATCATAGCATTTTGGTTAAGAACTTGACTTAAGAAAGTAGGATTTAATAGTGAATTTAACACTTGGTGGAAATACATTATTTACTTATCATATTGAATATGATATACCTATGAACTACAAAGAAGTGATGATGGACCTAAATACGAGAAATGACTAAGAGTCATGAAATCCATAAAAAAGGTTGCATTTAAGATTAAAGGAGTAATATGTTACTCAACCTTATCAAAGTAAGAAGTTACTTGATCATTCCTAAATAACTATCAAGTTATATGGAAATAATGCAACTTTAGAAGACAAAAGCTTTATTTGTTAGGAAGATTGTCTTGACAAATTCAATGGTTGACTCCAATTATGTAACAATGCTTAAGTCTATGGGTTTATGTTTAGTAATTGGATGCTAAATCTCATAATGAGAAAACTCGCAATTTGATAAATGATCAAATGATTTTGGAAATTGCCAAAATCTCAAGAAGACCAATACTTATGAAGTATTTAAGTGGGAGTTGAATAGTTTTCTACATCAAATATGTGGATGACATATTTGAGTGGGAGTTATAAGGATAGTACAAAAGTCTCATATGAGGATGACATTTTGAGTGGGAGTGTGACAACGTTCATATATCTATGTGTTTGACATATAATGAATGAAGTAGTTGATATTAGTAATATTATGAAATATTGTATGGATGAAGTTGATCAGAGTATTAGACTTTGAAATCTATGGAGATAGATTGCTATGATTCAACATTTAGAGTCAATATGTTTCTGTTCAGATTCTAAAAATGAAGTTCGGAATGTACTAATTTGGATTCTGAAAAATTTCAGGATGAAACAAGAAAGAAGTGGTCTTACTTGCAAAACTAGATGAAACACTGGGTAAAGAAAACAATGGTTGAGAAGAAGAATTTATAGTGTCCTCAATCCCTCTTCTTTTTTCATAGGTTCTTCTGCACAACCATGCTATACACTTGAAAAAAATGTGACCCACGTTCTTGGACAGAAGAACTGGTTCTTAAGTGATTCGAATCACTGAACCAGGATTAAGTGCATTGTCGGGAGCATAGTAGGATGTAATGATCTACATTGATATTTATGTAGGAAGCTACTTCAATGATAGAAAAGTACGACATGTTTGGTTAATGAAGTTTGACTTCAACTAAGTCTATTGCTAGTATATATGACAACAGTGAAAGTTCTCATGACTGATCAATTGTCATTATAATACTAAGAAACAAAGTCTCACTTTGTCACAAAAAAAATACTTCGACACATTATGAGATAATGGTGTGAATGTCAAGAGTAGGAGACACTAATGATTTTCAAACACATATGGATTGGGTAAAAAAATTGAAAGACAAGACATTTTTCCACGAGAAAGCATGATCTAAAACACATGTGTTTATGATCAATAAACAAATGCAACTTATTTGTACTCTAGTGCAAGTGGGAGACTGAAGGAGATATGCCCTAGAGGCATTAATAAATGGGTTTATTATCATATCTCAAACTAGTTTATAATAGTTTCATACTATGCTATAATTGTAACAAGAGGAAACATTGATACAACTGTGGTATGCAGACAAACTTGGTCCCTAGTAGCCTCTATTCGACTAGTTCCTTGGGCAACTGATGATCATGGTTTCCTGATCATGGAGCATTTATGCCAATTGATAATGAAGTCATGTCATTAGGTAATGATATGATGTACATTATGCACATAAGTATTACAACATGATCTAATCACTGGTTCATCGTTCTGATAGTTAGAAACTAAGTGACCTTCTCCTTGGACTGTGAGATCATATTAATCACTGTCTCCGGAGGACGCTTTGATCACATCAACCGTCATGTCTGTAACTGGGTGACTATAAAAGTGTATATTGGGTATTTCGAAGGAACAGTTGAGGCATATGCATCAAGATCGGGATTTATCCACCCGCGTGATGGCAAGATAAACTGGGCCCACTCGGTGAGATTAGATCCAATAAGCTACAGCGTATGACTAGGTCGTGGGTATACAATATCACGACAATAAGTTAAGAAGACTTGTCGATAACGAGATTAGTATGCTGATGCTAAATATCAAATATCGAACAAGTCATGTATCGAAGAGAAAAAAAGGAATAGGAAATAGAGTTTGTGGTTCAAACACGACAGAGTTTCCTGGAATGCATGGGGGTAATTATGGACATACCGGTCTTACTATTGATCATTGATCGGAGAGTGGTCTCAATCATGAATGTGACACTCCTGAACCTAGGGTAACATACTTAAGGGTTTGACCACATTCTAAAGATCACTATGGAAGCGAAGTGATCAACGACGAGAAAGAAAGATCGGAATTGTTTCGAGAAAGGGTTATCGAAATTGTTCCGAAGAGGGTCCAAAGATGTTCGGAAAAAGGATAGGACCAAAAGGTATTTCAGATAAATAGTAATTTATAATATGCATTTGTATATATTAATTATTAATTAATAAATATTAAATAAATATTTAAATTAATATTCATGGGGCAACTTCCTCTATAGGGCCAAAACCCCGGAGGGAGTCGGCCCAGAAGAAGCCGGCCCAAAACGGGAAGCACAGAGCCATAGCAGCAGGCCCATGTAGGGCCCACACAGGCAGGCGAACGCTAACGAACGGGTGGGCGGGCGTTGGTCGCTTCCGCTGCTAGTGGGCCTTGGTCGCGGCCCATGCGGAGGCGGGCCGCTAGGCTGGGTGCTGGAGGCCCACTCAGCCACCGCCCGGCCTAGTCGATTGTGCCCCTCCTTTTCCTTTTTACTTTAGTCCCACAGGGGACTTGAGGGAAGGGTGTACCCCTTTTTCCCCTAAAAAGGTGTATATCGAGGGAAAAAGACACACGAAAACAAAATGAGATTTTCTAAGGCTATTTTCCTTTGAGAATTTTCTACATTTTCTCAGTTGATTCTGACGAGTGCGGTTCCGCGAAGAACTGCGCACGAGAGAGTCGACACCACCGACACACCGTCGCGTTGCTAGATCTAGGATCCAGAGGGTCTACTTCTGCATCCCGACTGGATCAAAGAGAACGGGAGTCATTGTCAGACACCGTACGTGTTACATCAGGGGCGCTGCCACTTGTGGCACTGGGCTGTCATGCAAGGACCAGGAGGAGACGAGCGAAGAGCTTCATGACCTTGAGGTCGGGATAGTACGACTACTTCATCCACGTTCCCTGTGGGACGTTAACCATGTTTCGATCTACAAGGATATGTAATCAAAACTTCATCACGTTACTACATTAACTCATAGATAGATTGATTCTGGCTTCGGGTGTTGCGCAAGCTAGTAATTTTTTTGTTTTCTGCTGCGAACCCCTTCAACTTTCATGCCTCCCTCCCATCACATGTGACCGTCCCGCTCCTCCCCTCCCATCCCCTCCCCTGCGCTGATTCCCGTCGCCACAGCCCCTGTGGGCCACCCTCCTCGTAGATCTGCCCTATTCCCGCCGAGCCCAAACCTGCGTGTCATTTCCCCATTGATTTCGGCATCTGCCGCCCAACCCTAGACACTTCCATAGGTAAGATGCCCCCTAGATCTCAATCAGTTTCTTCGGTGTCCGCGAGCGGCAGTCCAGATACTTCGTTGGTGAAATCACCGCCGATAGCGAGCGGTTGTGGCTCAGCATGTTTGAGTCGACGCACAAAGCCGCCTGCGCGTTCATCGTTGCCGTGTGGAGTTACGGTTATCCGACTTCCGGTCTCTACTTTCCGGAGATTGAGTCCGGCCATGACTTGCAACGCGCGAAGAGCAGAAGAAGCACGAATGCGCGATGCGAAAGACTGCCATCGCTGAGGCCGATGTGCAGGCCATGAAGAAGCATGCGGAGGAACATCCTGAAGATGTGCAAGGTGAGTTGGACTTCTACGATGCTATAGACGCACAGAGGAAGGAGGAGATGGCCAAGAAGAAAAGGATGAAGGCCGAGATGGAGAGGGAGCTAGCCGGTCCCTCGAAGATCGACCCCAACTCCAACAGATGTTTGGACCTCTTTCTCACTAGTAGCGATGGGGAGTAGTATGGTTTAGTGTCGATGATCTTAGCTTTCTACTTCTAATGTTTGAATGTATCGAATTATCTATGTTTGAATCTATGGAAGTTTATGTGTAATGCCGATCTAAAAATATGCTTGTCATTTTGCCAAGATTTCAATTCATATGCTATGGTTGTATGTTGATTTTGCAAAGATTTCAATTCATATTTTGCAAATATGAAATACATAAACACAGTGGTGAGATGTTGCTATGTGTATGGTGCCCTATTTAAGGGAATCTGGAATCTGGTTGTGCCCTATTATATCATCTGAAAATGGCCGCTGTATACTTCGTACCCTAAAACTACAAAAGTGATGCCCTGTCCCAGTTGTATTGTGTCCTATTTTAAGCCAAATCCGTTGGAGATGCTCTTGTAATAATCTAAAAGAAGCCCACTTGGCTAGGCTAGAAAACTTCTTCCATATATGTAGCAAGTTGCACGAGCGATAATGATTTCCAGTTGCTAGTAGTGGGCAAGAACAACTGCGCAATACATTGCGAAGCCAATCACCCATGGTCTCGCCACTCCTACCTACCGCGCGATGAGACAACAACTTGACGAGAAAGAATTGTGGCGAGCTAACTGCTGACGCACTTGGACAATGCTTAAATCGCTTTCAAGCATTTGTAAACTCTGAAGTCGTAAGAGTATCTCCACTCGTAACCTTCGTATGGACTCCGGCGCGGTCCGTTTTTGGCCCGTACGGGAGGCCGCCGGCGTGAAATTGGAAATGGGGGGCGCCGCCTTCCCAACCGTGCCCCCAAAGAAAACACATATTTTAATAAAATAATATTTAAATAGGGAAAACCTAATTTTATTACATAATAAAAATAGAAAATTAGTCATAATTGTGCTTCCTGTTGTACTCGTCCTCGCAGTCGTCGTAGGAGTCATCGTCTTCGTCGTCGGTCGACGCGCGCTCCAGGCTCGGCGGCTCGGCGGCATTGCCCTGCCACGATCGCGCCACATCGAACGATCGTCGAAGAGCGATCGCTGCTTTGGGGACCGGCGGCCGCAACGGATGCAGCCTTCGCCGTCGCCTCCGCCGCATGCACGATAGGCCTCCTCCTCCTTCTGCCACCAGGAGTCCCCCGGCGGCGTTGGTTCGAGCGACGCGCGAATGGCCACACGCTGGCCCGGAAATTCGACGCCTCTGCTAGCGCGCCGCCACGGCGTATTCCAGAGGGACCACCCACTCCAGCCGAGGCTCCGACTGAGGCTCCTCCAGCAGCCGGTCGAGGCGTAGCATCGCGCGCGGGGCAAGAGGATCCCAGAACACCACGCGACCTCCGCCCTTTTTCCGTGCGCCCTGGAAGTGCGGGTACCGGAGGTGGGGATAGTCGCCCGCCATTATGTGGTCCATCACGCCGTCAAGAGTCCGGGCGCCCCACCATAGCCTGCGGCCCTCCTCGTTGTTGTTGACGGGCGGCGGACCGTCCCCCTCGTACATGGCAAGCTGCCGCTCACGACGGTTCGCGAAGAAGGCGTTCCAGGTGGCGGCATTGTCGGGGTCCCAGTTGGTGTCCATCCGTTGCTCCGGTGTGAGCTCGCCATAGTAGTGGTTGGTGATGGCCAACCGGCGGGCAGCACCTTGAGGGACGGACGGGACTGGCACGCCACCGGCGCTCAACCTCAGCCCGGAGGGCACCCGTACCCCGACGGGCAAAGGTAGTGGGAGGCGCACAGCGCCTCCGCCTCGGCATATGTTAGTGCGGGGAGATTGGGGGATGACATTGCGTGTAGATCTGAGCTATGGCAATGGCGGCCGTGGCCTATGTAGCCGGAAATGGCAGAAAGTTGAGGCGGGAAGCGATGGAATTGGCGAGAAAGAACTGGCGGGAACGCGGTGGCGGCCACTTCCGGCCGCCGCGTGGCCGCCGAAGGGCGCGTGGCTTGACAGGGCAATATGTTATTCCCCTCCGCCCCCTCCCTCCCCCCCCCCCCGCTTGCCTCCCTGTAGATAGGATTTCGCCTAGAGCCACCGGGTTAATAATTGGGCCGCGTCGACGGAAATTCTAAAATGAGGGCCGCGGCTGGACGCGTTTTTTTGGCGCTGGCGGCCCTCATAGGCCTTTGGGGGGCTTTGAGGACCCCGAGTGGAGATGCTCTAATCAAAGGAAGCAACTTGACTCACCATGCCCTACTTCCTTTCTCCGGAACTAAATAGTCGTGGCTTTCTACAGGGTTAGATGATCTCCACTCGTAACCCCCATACGGGCTCCGGCGCGGCCCGTCTTTTGCCCGTATGGGGGGCGCCGACACGATGTTGCCAAATAGGGAGGGGGGGCACCGGCTCCCAGCCATGCCCCCCAATAACAAAATTTAAATATTTTAAATTTAGCAGAAATTTGGACAAACAGTTCAAAATTCACCGAAACATAGACGAACAATTTAAATTTACAAGAAAAAAATGCCATCTAATGGTGGCCATGGCCGATCCCGAGCCGGCGGTACATCGCCGCGGCGTAGTCGAACAAGCCGTCCTCGTTGTTGTCGTTGCTAGGCGGCTCGTCCTTCGCCGGCGGTAGGCGGTTGCACCCCTCGCCGCTGGTCTTGCGCGCCGACCTCGTGGAAGGACCATCCGCCCCCTTGCCGTCGTTGATGTGGACGACGAGGCCGTGGCGACTGGCGCGCTCGGCCTGCTCCCGCCGCCAGTCCTATGTGGACCACCTGGCCGCGAACTCGTCGGTGGCCGGCAAGACGGCGTTGAAGGATGCCTGCTCCAGCATCCTCTGACCCGGAAATTCTTCTGAGTCCTCGCCGTCTGCCAGCTGGAGCGCTGCCGCCTTGTACTCCGGCGGTGGCGTCCACTCCTTCTTGGGCTCGGGCTTGGACCTGCCCAAGTGGAGGCGGCGAGGGAGGCGCGCGGCGCCTGCGCGGTGGGCTCGCCTGCTCGCCCTTCACTGGTGCGAGCAACCCCTGGTAGCGTGGCGAGGAGTACGGTGAGGAGTACGACGAGTACCGCGCTGGGGACGCCTACGAGCGCGAGGAGGAGGAGGCCGACGGCGCGCGGCGAGGCCCCCAGCAGTTGTTGGCGGTTGCGCGGGAGACACGGCGGCATCGCCAATGGCGGGTTGTTGCCGTTGGCGATGTGGTCCAGGACCCAGGAGAGGGTGCGTCCCGGAGCGCTCCACCATCTCTTCCGGCCTTCGCTGTTGAAGTTCGCCGGTGGCGGGCCAACGTCGTCGTAGGCCTTGATGTGTTCGTCACGCTGCCGCGCGAAGAAGGCCACCCACGCATGGATGTTGTCGGGATCCCACTGGGGGTCGTTGCGCTCCTTGTCGGTGAGCGACCCCTAGTAGTGCTCGTAGATCGCGGCTCTGCGGGCCGTGCCAGTGGGGATGGGCGGCATAGGGAGGCTGCCGCGGCTCACCGCCACCCCGTCGGAAGCCGAAAAGTCGGCGGGATGGGGTAGCCGGCGCTCCATAGCGCCTGCGCCTCGTCGACGTGGAGCCAGAGGCGGCCAAAGCCGTTGGCCGCCGCACCGTCGTAGCCCGCCATCGCCGAAGGAGAAGAAGACGACGCTTCGGGGGGAGATGGTGGAGCTCGCCCTCGAGATAATGCGTGTGCGGCGGCAATGGAAACCGCCGCGGGTTTTTAAATGGGGAGGAGGGGGAGGCGAGCGGTGGGCATTAATGCCGCCCTGCCCCTTTGACGAGACGCGTCGGCTGCACCGCCCGCTGCCGTTCGCTGGAAAGGCTGCGACGAGCAGCGCCATTACTCGGCGCTGATGGCGAGGAAGACGACCGGCTCTATGTGATTGCCATGCGGGCCAGCTTTGACTAGGCGGGTTTGGCGCGCGCGCTTCCGGCTTCTCTTCCCGCCACCCGCCCTGCCACGCGTCCATCCGGCGCCCCCGCTCGCCTCCCTGTACATTGGGTTTGACCTGGGGCCGCCGGATAAATAACTGAGCCGCTTCGGTGTCAAAAAAAATTAGAGCGCGCGACTGAACCCGAAATTTTGCGCCGGCGTCGCTCTAAAACCCTATGGGGGCCTTTGAGGCCCCGAGTGGAGATGCTCTTAGGCCTGAAACTATGGACTTCAGTTAAGTTGGTCGATTAGTGAGTGACACTTGACGCCCAAGCTATACTGGTGATGTTTCGGTCTGGTATTAATGTACACCCTCCGATCCATAATAAATGCGGATCGGAGATCGAATCGAACAAGGTAGCCCCATGAGCAGATTTATTTCAGTTCACCTGGATTGGTATTTCAGAGACACGTATTTGGTCATGAACTCATGTTCTGATCCGCAAACTGTCAGTGTAATGGACAGTTTCTTAAGCAAAAAAAACTTTCTCCGGGTACTATTGCAGGCTGAGACAGCAACCTACCGGATCTCGACATTTTTAATGTTTACCTACCACGGTTGCAACCCCGCATCAAATAAAATGCTCCAATGAGCACAATATGGCGAATAAAAGACGATGGCACTAAAAAAGTAGGTATGGGAGCAAATCATGTTTTTTGTACTAGGATAATCATGCATACAGATGGGAAGTTAATTGACGTTCCAACTTATTCTAATTGAACAGCCCGGACCAACCTTACGTTGTCCTTTTCAGCACGAACTAGCTAGTGTGACGATGCCAGTGCCGGGCACCAAGAAATGCTGAAAACAACACAATTTTACAATATGGAATCTACCTACCACGGCTTGCTTGCAAACAATAACAAGAGCTAGTATTAGTCAGTGAATAACTCAAACAAGCTACCGACGAGGCGACGACATACATACTGCTTGAGGTGCCCTCGACAGTACGACCTGTTCTTCTGACCAAGTTTTGAGGTAGACAGTTATTACAGTTTAAGTTTAAAAATGTAATGGTGAGAAACACATTTGGATAATTCAACCAGTAATAAATACATAATACTCGGATGCAACAGAGAGGTGATTAGCCTGTCAAAGTCTTGGTCAGTGCCTGGGTGGCCTACTTATTGTTGGAAGAAGGTACATAGAAGTCACACACTCAAAGACAGCTATTGGTACATGTAGAGCATCATCTAGAGGCCCCTGATTCGGATTATTGAAACTGGAGATAAGCATTACCATGTGCATCCATCCATGGGAATCCTACGACCAACTAGTGTGACCCCTGAAGAAAGAATTGTCTCTTCAGTCAGACAGAAATTAGGGGATAATGATTCATTTGTATGGTCCAGTAACATGCTAGAACATGTATTGCATCTTCTGAACCCGCAGCTAAGCAGCATACCACTACTCGAATCTGTGTGCTCTCTGAGATTGAATACAATACAAGAACAATTGATTGACTTACAACCCTTTGAAAAAAACTATGCTAGTCTGTCAGAGAGACTCGTACAGAGCACTTGTCGATCGTGATGGGTGTCACGATGCGCATGTTCAGATCGGGTGCCTCATGTTCCCCCGTTGAGTCGACATATTCAGCTAACCAATCATCTCGGTTGTTAACTAGCAGAATGCATAATGTTTCTTAATGTTGCAGCAAAGCTGGATTAAGAATGCATAATGTTTCTTAATGTTGCAGCAAAGCTGGATCTAATCCTGAATTAACAACAGTGAGAAGCAGGGGTCTTTTTTTCAAAAAGGAAGAAAAAAGGACATTTCAAGTACTTTTGCCTTTGGTTATGATTACGAGAGGAAGAAACGGGTTAGAGCATCTCCACTCGGGGCAAAGGTAACGGGTGCCGGCGGCCATATCTGGCTCTCCCGACCGAGAACCCAACCCGGGGGAGTCTAGCGGGGGCGCCGGATGGAGTTGTGTTGGCAGCGAACGAGGGCGTGAAAAAACACGGGAAACGACTGGTCTTCATGGGGTGATGTTCGGCTGTGTGCATCCTAACTATGCAGAGACCAGGTGTAATATTTAAACCTCTTGAGTAATAAAGCGCCCTTTATCGAAAAATGGGCCAATACTGTCAGTAGCCGCGGACCGTCCGGTCGTCTTCTTCAGCTCCTTTCGTGTCGTGTTAATGGCCTGCCTCGCCGCGCCAGCTTTGCAGCAATGATTGGCGGCATGCATCGACGCGTCCATTTGATGGCGTTAATGCCTTCACCGCACCTCTCCCTCCCACCATTTAAAAAGATCCTCGTTGTCGTTCCTTCCCTAAGCTAGCCGCTAAGAAAAACCCTCTCTCCCTTCGTGCCATCCACCTCCCCCTAGCGAGTTCCCCAACCCGCCATCTAGCGCTTCGCTGAAGATGGTGCCACCGCCAATGGTTTGGGAAGCGCTGGCTGCTCGTCGAGGAGGCGCGGGCGCTATGGAACACGCGGTACCCCGTCCTGCCGGACATTCACTCTCCGTCGGGATGGGTGCTCAGCGTCGGCGGCCTGCTGGTGACGAGGAGTAACCTTAGCAATGCCCATTGTTATGGATTTAGGGTTTCAGGAAAAAGAAAGCGATGGTGATTTCATCGGCTTATCAGACAAACAAGGGAGTCGATGCCCATCCTATCATTATCGAAGAAGATGATTATAGAGTCGTCGGTTATCTAGATGCAATCTAACTCACGGTGGGTTGTGGTTTTCTGAAAGCTACAGTGCTCTCTCCGTCGGCTCCTTTCAGCCTTTATATGAGAGGCTGGATCTCAGAGTGAAGTACGGATTACAAGTTGGAAATACAGCTATGACTATGTCGGTTTAGGCTTCTTCCTTGATCATCACGTCTGGTTCCTGGGCTTCGGATGCTTCCAGTACTCTTGGTTCCTTGTGGGTCTTGTGGGCCGTAGTTCAGGTACGTACGAGGGATACCAATCACAGGAACCTGATAAGTCATACCTATGTCAGCCAGTGCCGCCCGTTCCTACAGGGATGGCACGCATCACGGCCATCTATGACCACTACTGGTCGGTCCTCACGCCGGAGGAGCGCAACGACCCGCAGTGGCACCCCAACAACAGCTAAGCGTGGGTGGCCTTCTTCGCCCAGCAACGAGAGGACAGGGTTGTTGCCACCACAGAACTACAACAACAAGGGGCGACAGTGTGGTGGTGGAGCGCCCCTAGGAGGAACCTCGCTTGGGTCCTCGACCACATCACCAACGGAAACGACCCACCATTGGTGATGTCACCGCCGCCGATGACGACAGCGGGGTCAGCCCGTCGAACTGGCGCAAGCATGGCCACGACGACGGCCAGGGCTGTAGCAGCTGGCCACCATCGAAGCAGGAGCCTAGAGATGATGACGACGACACCATGGACTATGTGGCGGCCATATACCGCCGCCTGGGGATCGGTCGTGGACACCAGTAGTTGTTTTTAGGTTTTCCGTTATTTTTCTATATTTTGTACAAATATCACCGAATTACCTATGTAGTTGTTGTTTTTGACAAATTCTGATCATACTCGAATATTCAATATTTTTGTATGGGGGGCACGGCTGGGAGCCTCCCCCATTACTTGGCACACGTCGGCATGTCCCGATACGACCAAAAAAGGGTTGCGCGGGACGCAGTATGGATGGAACGAGTGAAGATGCTCTTATGATGTACATTTCTGGTCTAGCTTATAGATTTTGGTTGTAGGGGTTTCCTGTGCAGGAAAAAAATGTTGCCTTACACATGGGATGTTTACAAGTCTTCCGTTGGATGTGTGGGAAAAATGTCGTGGTATTGTCGATGAGTACACCATGGAGGGATCCTCACAGAGACTGTTTAGAGAGGTGGGGGAAGGAGGTGAGTTGACGGGTACGAGGTAACATAGCTTACCTAGGTTCAGATCCCACGACGGTGACGGAAATCCTACTCCTGCTATAAATCACTATAATGGCAATACGCCGAGTTACAGGGATTGGTTCGTTATGCGAGGTTGTGATGTTCTATGAACTTGTCATGCCCTAAAGGCCCCCATAGGTCCGTCTTATAAAGGCGCTAGAACCTAGGATTATAGGGAAAGATCCCTGTCGGATAGGTCACATAGTCCTACACTAATACTAACTAGTCTTCGTGTCTTTCGCTCCAAGGCTCCAGGTTGGTAGGTGACTATATCGTAGTCTTCCTTCTCTAGGCATGGGTCTCCCTTCTAGATCTGTCTAGCTGGGTACCCAGCAGGCCATAGGCCTTTCTACCAACTATGGGCCACCCGGGTTAGCTGGATTAGAGACATGAAATTGTGATACCCATTTAGCATATCCCCAATAGTAGCACCCGGAGGACTTTGAGATCTTGCGTCGTCATGCCTTTTAGTCTTGAATGATCCGTCTAGGTGATGTCAGCAATTCGGCAAGCAATATCTCGAAGTTTTCCCAAAAAACCCTGCAATCTTGTCTGTCTTCAATGTGTAAGTCGGAGAATCTTCAGTTCTCCAGTCTTCTTTTCCATAGTCGGATAGAATCCATCCATACTGGAATCTTCAAACGTGACTACTCCACTGATACTACCAGTAGGGTGACATAGGCTACATCCTACGCTTCCTCGAAACTCACATATGGCAGTGGTTAATCATAGTGATTGTCTCGCGTGTGAAATCCGAAACGTTAAGCATCAAATGGGGGACGTGGCGAAATTACCGCGCACGTTCGCTCACATATTTTCAATGCTTTAACCGTTAGATCCTTTGCACACGAATCTTGACGCCAGGGCTTATAAATATTTACTGAGGCCAAAGATAATTCCTTTACCCGCATTCGCCCTGCGTCTTCTTCTTCCTCTCGACGAGCGACTCTTCGAGCCCGAGCGAAAAAACCCTAACATAGAAATCCCATCTCCCATTTCCTTCCAATATAACTCAATGGAGAGCAACAACAATGCTCCATCGATGGTGGTGGTTTTCGAGGCTTCCAAGGATCCATCAAGGGACGTCCACGTACACCAGAGGGACTAGTGATCCCGGTCTCCGCCATGGTGGAAACCACCGGCGGTGACCAGAAACAGGCGGCACTTGAAGCCATTGAGGAGGAGTTTGAATCCCACAAGGGAGTGTGGCGGGTCTCTGAACTTACTACAGTGCACCTAAAGGAGCTCACCGACAAAAGATATCTCCCCTTGACGGAGGGGCTAGTCTAGCGGCCGGCACCGACCCACGAGGTCGTCCTTTCTCCCCAAGCCGGCGAGAAGGTCTAACTCAAAGCGCAGATGGTATGCGGTGTTGCCTTCCTAGTCTCCGAATTCTTCCTTGAGGTCCTGAAACACTTCCGGGTTCTCTCTCACAACCTTTTTCCCAGTAGTATCTTAGCACTTAGAAATTACGTAGATTTGTGCGAAGGATGCCTAGGGATTAGACCTAGGTTAGACTTGTTTATCTATTTATTCACCGTGAAGAGAGAATCCGGAGATTCCAAGGATGAACTTTGGAATTGCATAACCATTCGTTTCAAGATCCGTACTGGATGGCGATTCCCCGACATCGTTGGTCATGAGTCTTGTAAGAATTGGTATAAAACTTACTTCTACAGGCACGACATTCCTCTGGTCAGCCGACAAGGCTCATACCCTGACTTTGTCAATAGAGCTGCCGCCGAGGCCACCACATGGAGGTCCCTAGCCATTCTTTTCTCTGATGACGAAGCCCCTCAAGCCGCTAGGCAGATAGAGTGGCTTATAGATGAAGGTTTAACCGGCTTACACCTAGCCATCTGCTGGTTCATAAGGCGGATCCGGCCTCTACAACACCGTGTCCACATGATGCATGAGTATACCAAGGAGAGAGATGGTCCAATGAGAATCTCCAAGGACAACTTCTCCAACGACTCCATCAAGCTCCGGCTTAAGGACATCGTCAAGATAAAAGATAGGAAGCATGGCTTCACTATCACCTTCGACATGTTCGAAAGTGGTGAATGCCTAGAGGTAACCATGTTTTCTTCATTGTTTTTGCATCTACTCTAAGTTCTCCGTCTTTGATGCATCAATCATCTAACATGTTTCTATCCCATCAGCTGGCGAGCTTGGCCGAGGAAGACATGGCCGCTCAAGTTTATGATCCCAAGCTGAAGGATGTGCAAGTTTTATCCAATGATGATACCTCCAAGGATCATCAATCTCCGGCATCATGAAAGCAGAAGAGCTCCACATTTGACGCTGCTATCGAGGGCAAGAAAAAGAAGAAACTGGAGAGTGGAGTCTCCAAGAAATCCACTACCGCCTTAGAGGCGGAGAAGAGAAAGTCTACCAGCATCTCGTTCACCAAGGCACGTGCTGTTGTGTAAGAACTTCTCTTTTCCGACTGTGATTTGTACTTACTCATTCTTGTACTTATACTTTGTACGTTTTAGGAAGAAATCATGTATTAGTCTGAAGCACACCTCCAAAGATACTAGAGGGTCTAAAAATATTCGTGATATGTTGACCAAGTCCTCCCCTGTCGTTGCTTCCCCAACTACTGCCGTCAAGCCAAACCCAGGCTCTACCGGAACACCGTCCACCGCTATACCCGAGGCCTCCGCCATGGATCTAGACATCAATCATGTATAGGATGTCTCAGGTTCTGCCGGTTTGGACGTAGCTCTCGGCACTCAGACGACGCAGGAGATCACCTCCTCTCAAATGGATGAAGCTTCGGCTAAGGATTCCACCGAAAAAGGGAAGCAACCGGCGTTGGGAATAGATGCAGCGGAAACAACAAAAACAACAACCAAGTCGGGGACTTCTACGCTGTCCACTACTATAGTAACACAACGGATGACTAGAGATTCCTCTGCTCCCTTGGCTGGTGCGCCTGCAATGCCTTGGACTCTTCCGACATTAAGTCTGGATGATTGTATCCAGCAAGCGGATGTTATTCGCAATAATGCCAAGACCTTCCACGATGCATACACCACTGTAGCAAATAATCTCAAGATTATTGCTATCGTAAGTCTTCGATCTTTACATTTCACTTTATAATATATCCCACTATAACCCCCGAGCTCTTAGATGCAAAACCATAAGTTATTGTCCTGGGTGCTCTAAAAGGAACTGTGTGTAAAACATGATAGTGTAGCCCCCGAGTTTCTAGGTAGAATGAATAATTTCGGCTAGATACTCTAAGATAAGCATACATGGTTAAAATCTGATACTGTAGCCCCGATTCTCTAGGTGAAACTGAAAAGTTCTGGCTAGATGCTCTAGAGAAACTAAGCATGTTTCTTATGCAGAATGAGAATAACTAGAGGAAGGCCCCCAATGAAAGGTTTGCCAAGCTACAAAATGAACTAGATATTGAAAAGGGTAAAAGAGCCTTTCTGAAGGAACAGATCAAAAACAACAAGCGTTTCTTTTGTTCCAACAACTCCCTGATCCATCATTTGTATATAATTCGTCCGAATACTCATAATGTTTTATTGTTTCGACTTGCAGATGTTGTTGCCAAGGCCAAGAGCATTGCTGAGCAATCCAAGCACATCCAAGAGTTGGATGATGAGAACAAGATCTTAAAGAAAGACCAGGTTGATGCTCTCAAAACGCATGAAGATGCAATGAAGGCCCTGTAAGAATCTACAAACATCGAGATGGAGTGCATGAAGGAGATTGAATAGCTCAAGGAACAGAACCAAGTTGTCGTGGAGCAGAATGCTCGGGGCCTTGAAGCATTCAAGAAACTTCAGAAGGATCATGATATCATGGCGGAGACCTGTCATCAAGCTAAAACCAGCATCTTTGGTAACTTCCCTCCATATTTCTCAGTTTATGTAAGTCGGATACTTTAAATTGTTGCAATACTCATGATCTTTATCTCTTACAGAAACACAACCCCTAGTTTAACCAACATGGGTGAAGATGCTCCGGATTCAAAGGAATGCATGATTCTTGCCGGCAACTTCATCAACACTGTCATTACTCAGGCCAAGGAGATAGCTTAGCCCCTAGACATCACCATCAAGGTGTTAGACTCTGTCGCCAACTACTCGGAAATCCTCCATCGAGCCCCTGAGAAAATAAGAGGCTGGAAAGAATCCTCCATCCAGGTCGGCACCAGGATGGCCTTTTCCTTGGTGAAAGCACACTACAATGACGCTGACATGGATTTTATAACCTCTGGTGTGCCAGAGATTGACGAAGAGGGCCATGAAGTTGATAACACTGTTATCTGGAACTCCCTCGCCGGCTACGATACCAACGTTTCCAAGTTAGTAAAGCAGATGTATTCGTGCCTGTCTAGGAGATGGATGACGAGCCGGCGGCATCATATTCTTCCCTCGGGACTTCCGACCTTGATGATATCTACAAGACCATTTCTCCTGTTGTTGATGATGCAACATCAAAATCACCTGCAACAGAGCCATAAACACTTGTTGTATTAAATGTTTCTCTGCGTATTTTATGTGTATGCAAAAAAACAATGTAGAAGTAAGGCGGAAAACTTGGTTACAAGCCTCTTACTACTTTTTTATATCCAGCATGTACATATTTAAGCAAGTACTGGCTTATCCATTATTCTGGTTTTTATGCTTGACCTTTCATGAGACGGCAGACTCATAACATAGAACCATGTCCTCGGATGATGATGCTTAATAACACCGTCTAGAACCTAGGGACCAAATCGCCGGCTTTGAGTACCGAAATGTCAATACTCCGGAATCCACATAAAATCAATAGAAAACATGTAGACCATAAAACTTAAGATAGAAAATATAACCCTAAAACCAAAAAGACAACAAGCAAACATGGCCGAGATTTAATGTACCGGAGGCAGGGGCAGAGGGCATCAACCATTGCTTGGCGTCTACCGTCTGAGGATCAGTGCCTGCTGGCGATCGATGACGATCGAGTCTCCGGCCATCCAGCACCATGCATCCAGGCCCGCGTCTGTCTATCGTCTAATCTGGACCGAGCTGGAAGAGCAAAAGAGTCAGGAGGAGGGTAGAAGGGACATCGATAGGTGTGTGTCTATGTGTTGATCGCAACGCGATCTGGTCCCCTCCCATCGTGACTCGTGTGCTGACCAAATAGACAAATACATATATGCCAAGTCAGATGTACTACTATATGCCTAGGAAGCGACCGTTGCGGCTTTGCAAAAAAATCCAAGGAAGATGTATATGTCGCGGATATACACTGAGTATATATTTTTGGGCCCCCCTTTCCATGGGCCCCTAGCCATTGCTAGGGTCACGGTGTCCTAAAGACGGCCCTGATCATTATAAGGTACTTATTACATAATAGAAAATATGCTAAGTGTAAAAGGGACGTAGTTGTGCTATGTTGCACGGTCGATCAGTCTCCAGATAGTCATCATTGGGGTCACGTCTCTTATGCTTGCAATCTTTACCTAGCATATATTTCAACTCGTGAATATCGACGAGGTAATAGGAACCATTGAGCAGCGCTTTGCTTATGATGAATGGTCCTTCCTAAGGCGGGGATAGTTTGTGTGACTTTTGCTGCTTGAGGCAAAGCACAAGAACCCCATCTTTAAACGAGCGATGCCTAACGCGGCGACTATGCTAGTTGCGTAGCTTCTGTCGGTAGATGTTGGATCTCTATCATGCCAAGACGTGTTCTTCCTCGAGCAGGTCCACCGATAAGCATCTGGATTCTTCAGCATAATGTTTTTCATAGGCGGAAACTCTCGGCGCATTATGGAGGATGTCGGATGGTAGGACTGCTTCTGCTCCATAAACCATGAAGAAGGAGGTCAAGCCAGCGGATCTATTGGGGGTTGTTCGTAAACTCCAAAGACAGATGGTAACTCTTCCGCCTAGGCCCCAGCTGCTCTTTGTAGTGGTTCCTCTAAGTGTGGCTTGATTCCTTGTAGAATTAGTCCATTGGCCCTTTCAACTTGACCATTAGACTGTGGGTGTGCCATAGATGCTAGGTCAAGCGGATGCCTTTATCGTGATAGTAAGCCTCTACTTCTCTAAGTGATAGGTTACGGCCATTGTTGGTGATGATGCTATTCGGGAGACCAAATATCACCACTAGATCCCGGACAAATTTCAGGGTTGTTTCCCCATCGAGTTTTCTAATGGGTTTAGCATCAATCCATTTAGTGAATTTATCAACTGCAACCAGCAGATGCGTAAACCCACAAGGCGCCATATTCAAGGGACCAACCATGTCAAGCCCCAGACTGCAAACAACCAAGTGATTGGTATTGTTCACAATTCTTCAGCTGGAACATGTGGTTGCCTTGTATTGAACTGATATCCAACACAAGTCTACACCAGCTTGTCGGCGTCCGCCTTGGCAATCGTCTAGTAGAATCCTTACCGGAAGGCTCTGGAGACCAGTGATGCCTGCAATCTCTGAGATGAATCTCTCTAAGGATTTCAATACCTTGTTGCTGGGAGATGCACCATAGGAATATTCATGAGGTGCTTCTTTTGTATATCTAGCCATTTATTGTAGTATAGCATTTTGATGTGGGTACTATCTTCTGAGTTTTGACTTCGTCGTCAAGCGGTGTTTCGTCTTTGAGGTAGTCCATGAAAAGTTTCGTCCAAGCTGGAGAGGTCACTATAATGGAGTTAACAAATGAATCAACTCTATCCGGGTTGTCAGGGTCTGCTCCTTTCACGGATGGTGTCCGTAGATGCTCCAAGAAAACGCCTAGTGGAATTGGTTTACAGGCTGATCCAAGCTTTGGCAGCAGATCTGTCGCCTCATTATCCTTCCTTTTGACATACTTGACTTCGTAGCCGTCAAAGCACTTAGCTATCTCGTCTACTTTTTCTCAATATGCCACCATCATAGGGTTCTGTGCGTTTCAGGTACCAGCCACCTTCTAGGAAACCAAGTAGGAATCTCCATAGAAAACTATGTGCTTGATGCCAATACCCTTGGCTACACGAAGTCCATGAATGAGAGCTTCATATTCCTCCATGTTGTTGGTAGTGTTGAAGTAGATCTGCAGGACGTACTGCAGCTTCTATCATGTTGGTGATTGCAACAATACACCAGCCCCCTAGCCATTGAGTAGCTTAGATCCATCAAAGTGCATGACCCAAGACTCTGGCTCTAGCACAAAAGTATCAGCTGGTAGCTCTATCCAATCTGCGATGAAATCTTCGAATACTTGTGATTTGATAGTGGCGCGCCTCTTGTAGGTGATTTCTAAGGAGGCAAGCTCATTGCTCCACTTCGCCACCCTACCTATAGCATCTTTGTTGTTGATAATGTCAGACAATGGAGCTTTGCTCACTACTGTAATGGGATGCTCCTGGAAATAATGCCTTAACTTGCGAGAAGAAAGGAAAACTCCATAAGCTAACTTCTAGTAGTGCAGGTAACACTGCTTGGATTCCATCAAGACCTCGCTCACATAGTAAACTAGTCGTTGAACTTTGTGCTCGTGCGTTGGATCCTGCGCTCCACCACGATGACGATGTTGATAACCCGGTTGGTTGCCGCCATGTATACTAACATTGGCTACATTGACTCCAGTGTTGCAAGTATTGGTGCGGTGGAGAGTATTCTCTTCAACTCCTGAAGTGATGCATCTGCTTCGTCTATCCATACAAATTTGTCCGCCTTTTTGAGCAACTTGTAGAGTGGCATTCCCTTCTCTACAAGTCGACTGATGAACCGTCTTACTGATGCAACACATCTTGTGAGCCGTTGGATGTTCTTCAAGCATGTCGGGTGTTTGGTGTCGAGGATGGCCTTGATCTTCTCCGTCTTTCCCTCGATTCCACGATGTGAAACGTTGAAGCCTAACAATTTTTTAGTTGGGACCCCAAAGACACACTTCTTGGATTGAGCATCGTGTTGTACTTCCGGAGGTTATCGAAGTTTCCCTGCAAGTCGGTGATGAGATCGTTTCTTTTCTTTGACATCACCGTGATTTCGACCATGTAAGCATGCACGTTGCAACCTATTTGGTCATGTAGGCACCTCTGCATCGTCTTCAGGTACGTAGAACCTGTGTTTTTCAGCCCAAAGGGCATCATGACATAGCAGTGTGTGCCATAATGTGATGAACGAAGCACACAATTGGTCAGACTTGCGCATCTTAATCTAGTGGTATCCTGAGTATGCATCCAAAAACACAAAAGTTCCAAGCTAGCCGTTGATACATTGCAAATGTATCTATAATTTTTGATGTTCCATGCTTGGTTTTATCCACTTTCTTGTGTTTTGTTCCAACTTTGAAGTACTTTTCTTATGATTTCTTGGACTAACCTATTAACAAGAGCCACAGTGCTAGCTGCCTGTTTTCTGTTGTTTTTGGTTCCAGCAAAGTCAGAAAATGAATATTCTCGGAATTGGACGGGACAAAAGCCAAAGTGCCTATTTTTCCGGAAGTGATCAAGTGGCAGAATACGAGACGGAGAGGGACCAGGGGCCACCAAAACACCTGGCCACGCGGCCCAGCCTGGCCCGCGCCAGGGGGTGGTGAGGCCAGCCCTGGAACCCCTTCGGCCTCTCCTTCTGACTATAAGATGCCCTCGGGACGAAAACCCTAAGTACCCGATCAAAAATCCACGAAAGAGTCTGTAACCGTCGTCATCTCCATCCCTAGATCGGGAGGGATCTGAAGCTCTTCCCGGCACCCTGCCGGAGAGGGGAATTCACCCTGGAGGCCTTCTTCCTCACCATGACTGCCTCCAGTGTGATGCGTGAGTAGTTCCATCCCTGGACTACGGGTCCATGTAGTAGCTAGATGGTCGGTTCTTCTCCTTTGTGCTACCATGTTTAGATCTTGTGAGCTCCGTTCATGATCAAGATCATCTATTTGTAATCTTACATGTTGTGTTTGCAGGGATCCGATGGATATTGAGATGCTATTTCAGATTGATTATTGATTCTATCATGTCTATATTATTTGTGATCTTGCATGCTTTCTGTTGTGAGTATCTATCTTGGCCAAGTAGATGCCAGCAACTCCAAGAGGGAGTATTTATGCTCGATAGTGGGTTCATGCCTCTAGTAATCTGGGAAAGTGACAGAAATCTCTAAGGTACTAGATGTGTTGTTGCTACTACAGAGAAAACAACAATCCTTTGTCCATGGGGCAATCGTATTGTTTACTTTACATGCAGATCGTAAAGCAATAATCTGTTGCTTGCAACTTAATACTGGAGGGGGTTCGGATGATAACCTGAAGGTGGATTATTAGTCATAGATGCAGTTGGATGGCGGTCTATGTATTATGTTGTAATGCCCAATCAAGTCTCAGAGGAGTCAAGATGTTTAGTATATGCATGTATTGCTTTCTCGGTGTTTGTCAATTGCCCCGCTGTAATTTGTTCACCCAGCATGTTATCTATCTAAGGAGAGCCGCCTCTAGTGAACTATGGATCCCGGTCCTTTTTCTTTACATACAATCTATAAATTGTTTCTTCTTTGTGTTTACTTTCTGCAAACTTTCACTTCTTTCCATTCGATACGTTTAATCCTTTGTTTTCCGCAAAACATGGTGAGATTGACAACCTCATCGCAAGTTGGGGACAAAGTTTTGTGGTTGTGTTGTGTAGGTCTCCACGTTGCTACTAGCACCGGTAGTGCGCCCTGCCAAAGCTCAGCTGGTAACACCTTTGGGGTGTTTTCTTGCTCCTACTGGTTCGATTAAACCTTGGTTTCATAACTGAGGGAAAACTTACTGTTGTGCTCATCATACCTTCCTCTTGGGGTTCCCAACGAGCTCTACGTCGAAAGTCGGGCGCATTAAGATCTTTTCTGGCGCCGTTGCCGGGGAGTCAAGGACATCTTCACAAGGGGAGTCCCTCATAACCAATCTCTTTACTTTGTTGTTTTTGTTTTGCTTAGTTTTCTTTTTTGCTTTGTTTGCTTGTTTTGTTCTTCAAAAACACAAAAAAATTAGTTTTACAAGTTTGCTTTCTTATTTGAAAAACACAAAAAAATTAGTTCCTATCCTAAGTTGTCACTATGTCTAGCCTTGCTCCAATCACTATGTCACCCGAGGACATTATTTTCACTTTTAAACAAGGAATTGAGGAAAGTTTTAAGGAAGCTTGGTCTAGAATCTCCGATCTACATGAAAAAACTGAGCCTAAAATGACTCAAAGCTTGTTCCTTAGCAGTTTTTACCTTGGAATTGCTCTTTTCTATAGATATGCTTTAGATGCTGTTGTGGGAGGAGATTTCCTCCATTGTAATGAGGATGATGCTATTAATGCTATAAAGAAATTGATCCTCACTTACAACTTGCCTAGCCAAACTAATACTTCTTTTGCAAAAATATTTGCTAGGTTGGACACTCTTGAGGCTAGCATTACTAGATTAGAGAGTTGCTATAATACGCTTAGGGAGCATCACGATTATGTTCCAAAAAACTCTGAACCATCAAAGTGATTCCCTACAGTAAAGATTGAGATGAACACTGAAACTTTTCAAGCTCGCTGTGATATCATGTCTGAATTTTGCCTTATGCCCAAAGATATTTATAAATCTATGAATACTTGGGGGCTCACTGAAGGAGGAAAAGAAATATATCTTACTAATAATACTACCATATTACCTCTTGGAATAGCTGAAGGAGTGTTTACAAAGATCCTTGGGAAAACGATTTATGTTGATTATCTTGTTATTGAATGTGCAGGAAAGGGACAAATTACGCTTGGAAGGTCCCTATTAGAATTCCTTGGAGCAATAATAGATGTGGGAAAGGGGACCATGCACCTTTCTTCTCCACCAAAAATCATATTTTCCCCAAGGTTAAGAACAAAAGTAAGAGAGGTAAGGGCAAGAAAGTTGGTTTTAATGCTTCTTCATTTGAGAACACTTGATTCTTTCTTTGCTTCTTATGCCTAACTTAAAGGCGTTAAAGAAAAGTACTTATTGGGAGATAAACCAAAAGTTTTAGATGAGTCTTGGAAGTTATTACCTCTGTAATAACCTCTCCTTATCCTTTTTATTTTCTTTTTGTGCCAAGAGTAACCTCTAATGAGAGAGAAGTAATGATTGGGAAAGTTGATGTCCCGAAACAGATTTCGGTGCTTCACCGTAAAAATTCGTGAGAGAGCTCTGTATGTAGAATTGAGCTGTAATTGTTTGTGATTCTGCCCCATGTTGTTATCTAACTTTCGTTATTTCAACACTTTTTCATTTGAGCAACAGAAGGTCTTCTAAAAATTTCGTCTTTACCTGCTGGTCTGTTTTGACAGATTTCTGCCATTTTCTGCATTTGCTTCTTGTTAGTTCCTTCTTGAGTTCTTTTGGGGTATTGAGCTTTTTGAGGGAAGTGATACAGTAGCTAGTGTTCTAATGGAAGTTTATTTGGTGTTAGAACTGAACCTTGAGACTTATTTATCTTAAGTGCACTAATGTTGCTAATGAGATTGTGTGAAGTTTTGTATGAAGGAAATTTTCACGTGTATGGAAGGAATAAGTAATGAGATGAAGGATGGACTAAAGCTCAAGCTTGGGGATGCCACGTGTGTCACCCCAAGAAATATCCAAGAAGTACAAGCATCAAAGTTTGGGGATGCCCAAGGCATCCCCTTCTTCATCAATAAAAATCCTAGGTTCCTTCCAAACGCTTCATTTTTATTGTTTCATGCACAGTTCTGTTTTTCTTGGAGCGTCTTCTTTTTTGTTTTTGTTTTGGTTTTTAGTTTGCTTGGTTTGCTTAGTTTTCTGAATAAATTGGTTGGACCCCCTCTTTCATACATTTGGTTTGCAAATAGTTTTGTTTGGTTTGGAAAAGAGTAGGAAAGTTCATGCTTATGTGGTAAAAAGAGCTCGTTTTTGACTGTGGCCTATGTTTTGTCATGCCATGCTTGATATTGTTTTGGATTTATGCTTAGTATTCTTTGCTGTAGCATGACTTGTTATAAACAATTGAGATTTCTTAATGTGCCTTGGATGAATCATGCGTTGTTTTAGCATATTAAAGCATAGTATAGTGGTATTCTCCTTTGATGCTTTATTTGGGTTGACTTGGCGCATGCTCACACCATGTTATGACTATCCAAAGTCACCATAGCATTTATGATCCTTTAGTTTTAAACTTGTAGTATCACTTTATGCTTTGATCAATGATGTTTTGTTGCTCTGCATGATTATGGCCATTATTGCTCTCTTAGTTTGTCGCTCCCAGTCTTTTGCTAGCCTCCACAACAAAGTATGAGTTCCACTCATGCATCCAACTCCCTAAACCAAGTTATTCCAAAGAGTCCACCATACCTACCTACTAGCTTATGCTATTTCAAGTATATTCATGCTTTTGTTTACCTTCCACTTGTTATGATAAAACTAGTGATTAAAGCTCTCACGAACTTGATGGCACACTTTACTTTTTTGCCTCTAATAAACTTGAACCATTGGGTCCTTTTTTGTTGCGTATATGCTTGCGCTTTATAAGTTGAAATTAGCAGAACCATGTACCATGGGGAACGCTTTCAACATTGCACTTGTACTGTGTACCCCGTTGATATCATGTTCTTTTGCTTACGGATCCCGGCGGTGTGAAATAAAAGTGGAACTTGTAAGATCATGAAGTTTGTATGTGTGTTAGAGAAACGCCTGGGCCGCTAGCCTAAGCCATGCCTAATCATGGTGGAAACTTGCAGCATCACCATAATGAGCACTCTATGAAGCATCCTCAATAAAAACCTATGCAAATAGCAAATAAAAAGATCGCTGAGATGCTCATTGTCTGCTTGTCTTGTCATTTTGATTATGGGAAAGCTCCCGTTGGCGGTTCTTAATGATACACATATACTTACAATGACAAGAGCTTACTCGTGACTAAAGTTGAGTAGCATGAGGATCGGTCTTCGTAAGTAAGGGGCATGAGATTTCGGTTTATAACTTGTCAAGCATATCCTCTTAGTTGTGTCACTTTAACCTTAATCACCTTCAAGATGCTTATGATAGGGGCAATGAGAGCTGAAAACTACAAGTACCATAATTTTTGGAAGCTCTTTATGAGACTCGAATCCCTACTTCCTTTTACAAAAGGCCTTTCTTCCACCATTATATTGAGTCTCCACCTTCTATCTTTATGCACCTACTTTGAGAGCATAGTGGCCATTCTTAGTTCTATGTGCATTGTCCCAAGACTAGTTGATTGATGCATAACTTGTTATTGCTTGTTTTAAACTATTGTATCTAGTCACTCTTATGAACTTTGAAGGTGTCCTATGCATTTATATTTGCTACTCTATTGAGGGACAAGCTGAATACTATTATGCTATGTTTTATTTATGTGAAACAAACAAACGTCTTGCAAAGCATTGTTATTCATGAATCTTTTGTTTGTGCCTTTTCATGTTGCATCATAGTTTCTTTGCTTATTGCTAGAACTTTGTCTTTCATGTTATGATTGAAGTAATATGATCCCAGCTTTGAATGTTTTGCAAATACTTTGATCAAGTTTTTGATGGTGCATGTCACCTCAAAAATTATTCTTTCTTTTTATCACTTACATACTCGAGGACGAGCATGAGTTAAGCTTGGGGATGTTGATACATTGCAAATGTATCTATAATTTTTGATGTTCCATGCTTGGTTTTATCCACTTTCTTGTGTTTTGTTCCAACTTTGAAGTACTTTTCTTATGATTTCTTGGACTAACCTATTAACAAGAGCCATAGTACCAGTTGCCTGTTTTCTGCTGTTTTTGGTTCCAGGAAAGTCAGAAAATGAATATTCTCGAAATTGGACGGGACAAAATTCAAAGTGCCTATTTTTCCGGAAGTGATCAAGTGCCAGAATACGAGACGGAGAGGGACCAGGGGGCCACCACACCACCTGGCCACGCGGCCCAGCCTGGCCCATGCCAGGGGGTGGTGAGGCCAGCCCTGGCACCCCCTCGGCCTCTCCTTCCGACTATAAGATGCCCTCGGGATGAAAACCCTAAATACCCGATCAAAAATCCATGAAAGAGTCTATAGCCGCCGTCATCTCCATCCCTAGATCGGGAGGGATCTGGAGCTCTTCCCGGCACCCTGCCGGAGAGGGGAATTCACCCTGGAGGCCTTCTTCATCACCATGCAAGCCTCCGGTGTGATGCGTGAGTAGTTCATCCTTGGACTACGGATCCATGTAGTAGCTAGATGGATGGTTTCTCCTCCTTTGTGCTTTCATGTTTAGATCTTGTGAGCTCCGTTCATGATCAAGATCATCTATTTGTAATCCATACATGTTGTGTTTGCGGGGATCCGATGGATATTGAGATGCTATTTCAAATTGATTATTGATTCTATCATGTCTTTGTTATTTGAGATCTTGCATGCTTTCCGTTGTTAGTAGCTATCTTGGCCAAGTAGATGCTAGCAACTCCAAGATTTAGTATTTATGCTCGATAGTGGGTTCATGCCTCTGGTAATCTGGGGAAGTGACATAAATCTCTAAGGTACTAGATGTGTTGTTGCTACTAGGGAGAAAACAACAATCCTTTGTTCATAGAACAATCGTATTGTTTACTTTACATGCAGTTCGTAAAGCAATAATCTGTTGCTTGCAACTTAATATTGGAGGGGGTTCGGATGATAACCTGAAGGTGGATTATTAGTCATAGATGCAGTTGGATGGCGGTCTATGTATTATGTTGTAATGCCCAATCAAGTCTCAGAGGAGTCGAGATGTTTAGTATATGCATGTATTGCTTTCTCGGTGTTTGTCAATTGCCCCGCTGTAATTTGTTCACCCAGCATGTTACGTATATAAGGAGAGCCGCCTCTAGTGAACTATGGATCCCGGTCCTTTTTATTTACATACAATCTATAAACAGTTTCTGCTTTGTGTTTACTTTCTGCAAACTTTCACTTCTTTCCATTCAATACGTTAATCCTTTGTTTTCCGCAAAACACGGTGAGATTGACAACCTAATCGCAAGTTTGGGACAAAGTTCTGTGGTTGTGTTGTGTAGGTCTCCACGTTGCTACTAGCACCGGTAGTGCGCCCTGCCAAAGCTCAGCTAGTAACACCTTTGGGGTGTTTCCTTGCTCCTACTGGTTCGATTAAACCTTGGTTTCATAACTGAGGGAAAACTTACTGCTGTGCTCATCATACCTTCCTCTTGGGGTTCCCAACGAGCTCTACGTCGAAAGTCAAGCGCATCTGCCATCGAGTCAATGACTTGGTCAATGCGAGGCAAAGGAAATGGATCTTTCAGGCATGCTTTGTTCAAGCCGGTGTAATCAACGCATATTCTTAATTCTTTGGTTCCCTTCTTGGGCACAAGTACATGATTAGCCATGCAACGGGTGCGAATGACTTCTCGGATAAAACTAGCCTTAAGTAACCTAGCTAGCTCCTTTCCAATGGCTCATCGTTTTTCATCACCGAAGCGTCGTAGAGGTTGTTTCACCGATTTTGCTTTAGGATTGATGTTTAAGCTATGATCGGCAAGTTCCCTAGGTACACCTTTTATGTCGGCATGTTGCTAGGTGAAGATGTCCTTGTTCTCACGACGAAACTCGATGAGCGCGCTTTCCTATTTGGGATACAGGTCCATTCCAATGGCGGTGGTCTTGGAGGCATAGGCTTTCACAAGTTGCACCGGCTTGGTCTTAGTGGTAGCCTTGAAGGCGGGTTCGGAGCCAGAAATCTGCTTCTTCGAAGCCGGCATCTTTGAGGCATCGACCTGGCGCTAGATCTCCTTGAACTCTTCACCATAGAGGACGGCTTCAGCATAGGCGGCTTAATTTAGCTTGTAGTCCCTTGCCTTCTTGAAGCTTTCGGCAACGGTGATGATACCGTTTGGTCTGGGTATCTTGATCTTGTTGTAGACAAAGCATGGCCTAGCGTGGAAAGCATGGAATATGTCGCGTCCGAATATGACGTGATACACGCTCTTCAAGGGCACCACTTCAAAGGTCATGCACTCTTGGTGGTAATTGTTAACATCACCAAAGGCGACCAGAAGGGTAATGCAGCCAAGTGACTAAGCTTGCCGGCCAGGAACGACGCCATGCAACATGGTGTTTCTCCGCCTTATATGGGTCTCCGTCAAGTTCATCTTGTGTAGAATATCGGGGTACATACTTCCACTGTCCATGAGGCACTTGGTGAACTTGATGTCGTCAATCAGAGGGTTGATGACCATGACATACTGGTTCTCTATCGGGATGAGGTCTGAGTGATCCTATCTATCCCAAGTAATGGTAATCTCTGACCACTTCACGAACTGGGAAACTTGTAGGAGGGTGGCCATCACTATCCTCAAAGAGGTTTACTGGTCCCGGATAGTAGGGGTACCAAGGAAAGTGTGGTAGACTAGAGCCTTCTTCTCAAAGGGATTTTTACCCTTGCCATCGCCCTTGTCAGTGGGTTTGGGGTCCACGTCTTCATCCATATCATCTAAATCCTTGGAATCTTCCTCCTTCTTCCCTTTGCCCATTTCACGGGTCTATTCTTCCGAATTTGCTTGTAGTCAGACTCAGGGTCTTCCTTGAGGTCATTGATAAACTTGCACTGGCGGTTGGTATGAGTGGCTTTACCGTTTGCGTCAATATGGATGAAACACTGCATATCATGGCACTCCGCGTACGTCTGGGAAACACGGGGCACTATAGGTCTAGTTTCACTCCGCTGCTGACCACGACCAGCCCCCTGCCATGACCATGTTGTCCGCTTTCGCCTCTGCCAACAAAATTCATGGCGACCATGTCAGCTGCTTGCTTGTCTTTGGGCGGATTCTTCCGCTTGTTATTGTTCTTCTTCTTGGCCTGGGTGGGAATAGCCACCGCAAGTAAGGACCCGCGAGCATCTTCGTCGGCAGCAGCAAATTCGCTAGCCTCAGAAATCATTGAGTTGAGATCAAGCTTGACCTTGTCTTGAGTGCACTTCAGCATATGTCGGAGTAGTGTTCCCTTTTCTAGACCATCGATGAAGGCGGCCATTGATCGTGTACTCCCGCGCATGAATTTTTCATATCAAGCCAATAGGATAGGTAGGCACGAGATGACTCGTCCTTCTCTTGCACACACCATTGTAGGTCACTGACAGTGCAGGGACATTTGTATGTACCCTCGAAGTTCTTGGTGAATGCTTCATGCATGTCTAACCAATTGCAGATTGATTTTTCTGACAAGTCGTCGATCCATTGTCATGCGGTGCTAGAGAGCATTAGTGGGAGGTACTTGAAGGTGACATTGGGGTCCCCCCTGTGATTTCTATTGCTTCGCGGTAGTCCTATAACCACGTGGTTGGCCTAGTAGTGTCATCATAGGGCTTGATAGACTTGTCAATCCAGAGGCCCCTAGGGTAGGTTGTGGCCTAGATAACCGGTCCAAAACAACGTGGCCCCAGGTATGGCTCTCCCCAAGCTTCATGGATCTTATCAATGCATGAACATGCATCGTACGACTCCGGTTGTTGCCTGTGCTAATTTTTGCCATGGGGAGGAGAGTTATGGTGTGAGCCATGAGACCTGCACGATCATCCACCATGGTGGCTGTTGGGTGGTGACGGTGGTGGTCGCGGCGGTGGGTTAGCTTTCTTGATGTTCTCTCCATGTGTATCGTCATGTCTGTCGCGGTTTCTTGTCGAACGCGGAGCTTCCTTGTGTGATTTACTCCTTTGTCTGTCATTGCCGATGCACTCTCCACCATGTCGAGGTTGCTCTCCCTGGTCGCATATTACGATGTCACCTTGAGGGTGTCTAGGAGGTGACATGCTCGTGCGGTGGCGCGACTGCGGGTCGTCATGATGTCGGGACTGCGGGGGAGTGATACGTCCATTTTGCATCACTATTCTATGTCATAATTCACTGTTATTCATTGATATATTTCATATTGAGAGGTGATACTTATGTTATTTCATCTGTTTTTGCATGGTTGATGACTTTTGGAGCATGCACCGCTGCAATCAGGATTCTGATGGAAAAGGTGCTATTTGGAGGAAAAACTCGTGAAGATCAGAAAATCCAGGAAAATATACGGAAAATCCTATTTTTCCAGAAGACGAAGGATGCCAGAAGAGGGAGTGGAGATGGGCCACAGGGGGCCCACACCACCCCCTGGCGCGGGCAGCCCTAGGTCGCGCCAGCAGGTGGTGTGGCCGCCCTGGCCCACTCCAGGCTCTCCCCTCTGGCATATATCATCCTCCCGAAACCCTAAGACTCGGGGAGCGACCACAGAAAGATTCTGCCGCCTCTGCAGGGCGGAAAACACGGAGAGATAAAGATCTCTCCGGTAGACAGATTTCTGCCGGGGGAATTCCTTCCCGAAGAGGGGAGATCATCGCCATCAACACCACCATCAAGCTAGACTTCATCGGGATCATCATCTTCACCACCATCAACACCCTCATCACCATCTCCATATTGCTGTAACAATTGAGTTGAATCTTGCATAGTTCATAGGGAAAACTTTCCCGATGTTGATTACTATTTGTAGTTGATGCTATTGAGTGAACCATTGAATTATTGTTTATGTTCAGATTGTTATACATCATTATTCCATCTCTGATCATGATCCATATGATGTCTTGTGAGTAGTTTGTTTTGTTCTTGAGGACATGGGACAAGTCATGTTGTTAGTAGTGGAGTTGTGTTGAGAAAGATTCAATGGTTTGATATTTAAGTTGTGGTGTACTTTTTCTAGTGGTGTCATGTGAACATCGACTACATGACACTTCACCTATATGGGCCTAGGGGAATGCATTGTGTATTTGGCTACTAATTGTAGGGGTTGCCAGAGTGACAGAAACCTGAACCCCCGTTAGGAAACCATTGCACAAGGGACGTAAGGGTCTTAGAGTCTAAAGCTGTGGTTAGGTTTCTACCTTAATTACTTTCTTGTACTTACGAATGTTTGCAAGGGGTATAATCACAAGTATGTATTAGTCCTAGGAAGGTCGGTACATTAGCACAGGTTCACCCACACAACACTTAGCAAGCTAAAGGAGATTAATCAACTATATGAAGCGAAAGCACTTGGCAGTCTTCCCATGTGTCCTCGAGAATGTTTGGTCATCTTAAGTAATACAACCGGCTTGTCCTTTGCTACATAAAGGATTGGGCCACTTGCTGCATTTATTCCAACTGTCTTTTGTTTACTCGTACTTTGTTTACTTGCTTTATCAAAAACCCCTAAAAATCTGTTTGTTAAGTATTTGCAGAGAAGTCCTGATCCATACCACTAGCCAGCACCTTCTGCTCCTCGTTGGGTTCGACACTCTTACTTATCGAAAATACTGCGATACACCCCCTATACTTGTGGGTCATCAAGACTATTTTCTGGCGCCGTTGCCGGGGAGTGAAGCGCTATTGGAGAGTGGAACTGGTAAAGGAAACTTCTACTGTGAGTATTGTTTACTTCTGCTAGTTGCTTTATTTTTGTTATGGATAATTCGCTGAGTTTCTTATTTGGTATTGCTACTACCACTGCTAAGGTAGTAGATAAGCCACCACCTGCTGACAATGATATTTTCAAAATACCTACAAGAATTATTGATTGTGTTATGGATAACTACTATGTTGGGGATGGAACTGTCCATCCCGGTGATCATTTACTCTTTATACACGAATTATGCGGGTTGTTCAAGTGTGCAGGTATTACTACAGATAAAGTTAAGAAGTTATTCTCATTGTCACTGAAAGGAAGAGCTGAGGAATGGTATAAGCTGCTGAAGAATGGTCAAGCTCTGGAATGGGAGGAAATAGTGCCTCTCTTTTATTCAAAGTTTTATCCTCCTAGTGAGATTCATAAAGATCGGAATCAAATATACAACTTTTGGCCTCTTGATGGAGAGAGTACAGCTCAAGCTTGGGGGAGATTGAAGTTACTAATGCTCAAATGTCCCATTCATGAGCTCCCCAACAATATTATTATCAATAACTTTTATGCAAGGCTTTCTCTTCATGATAAGGATTTATTGGACGCTTCTTGTGCTCGATCATTCACTCGTATGGAAGAATAAGCTAAATGGGATCTTCTTGACCGTATTCAAGAAAATGCTGAAGCTTGGGAGAATGACAAAGGTAGAAAGGCAGGTATAAATTATGATTATGAATGCATTGAATCTTTTATGGGAACTGATGACTTTCAAAATATTAAAAATGCTTATGGTCTAGACTCTCAAGCTATTGCTTCTTATTTTAAGGCTTTTGCTTCCTACATTGAAGTGCCTAAAAAGAAGTGGAATAAGTATCATGAACCTTATAAAGATATTTCTAAGAGTGCTCCTGCAAGAAATACTGAAGTTTATACTGCTAATCATGTCTTTCCTGAACCCTATATTGAGAAAATGTCATTCCCAGTTAAGGTAAAGGAACATTCTATGATACCTAGTATGGTTGATGAAAGTATGAATGAAGCTATTGAACCTGATAAACAAATGGTTGATGAACCTATAATAGCAAATGTGAAAGACTTTGTTACTAAATATGAAAAAGAGGGACACACTATCCTTTGTAAGGATACCTCTAATATTGTTTCACAAAGTAGTGTTATGAGAGCTAGTATTCTTGTGTTTTCTATTAGAATAAGTGATCATTGTTACGATGGTCCTTGTGATAGATATATTGTTAAGTTTATGCATGATACTGAAAGTTATTATGAGAGAGGGAAAAGTGTTCTTATGTATCTCAATAATATCAAGTTTCCTCGTTTTATGCTGAAAGTTTTTATGTTGCACTTCTTTTGACTTCTTATGCATGTGGCCTCTGGCTTCAACAACTTGTTTGTTTACAAAATTCCATTGCATAGGAAGTGGGTTAGACTTAAATGTGTGTGTGTTTTTTCTTCTTAATGCTCTCTTCCACTTCAATTCGTATTCCTATGTGAGCATCTCAAAAATTATCACGCCCATCTTAATGGCTATAAAGAAAGAGCTTTTTGGGAGACAACCCAGTTTGTTTTTGCTTTCAGTTTGTTTTTGTTTTTTGAGTCTTGGAAGCTATTATTTCGGTAATAACCGCTCCTTATCCGTTTTGTTTGGTTTTTGTGTCAAGATCAACCTCTAACGAGAGAGAAGTAAGATTTGGGGAAGTTGCTGTCCCAAAACAGATTTTTGTGCTTCACCGTAAAAATTTGTGAGAGATCTCTGTATGTCGGATTGAGCTGTAATTTTTTGTGCTTCTGCCCTAGGTTGTTATTTAACTTTCGTTAGGTTTGCACTTTTTGATTTGAGCAACAGAAGATTTACGAAAAAAATTGATCTTTACCTGCTGGTATGTTTTGACAGATTTTGCCACTCTTGCATTTGCTTCTTTATTCGATTTACTTTTTGAATTCTTTTTGGGTTTTCGGAAGGAGTTGCTACAGTAGCTTATGTTTTGATGGTTTTCAGTTGAATTTGGACACAAAAGGTTTTACCACTTCACTTATACTAATGTTGCTAATGAGAACTGTGTGAAGTTTTGTGTGAAAGAAATTTCTAGGAAGTGGAGATAATGGTGTAATAAGGAAGAGAAGGGTTTTATGACTCAAGTAGTAAGTGTATGAAAATGAAGATATTGATGCCTTTCAAGGATCAAACTCAGAGACCTGCAGAGTCTATTTTCGAATAGGTAACAGTTCTGGTAAGAAAAGTTCCGCGAAAATACAGTCCAACTATATTTTTGCAGTTTTCAGTCAATAAGGGAAGTTACGAAGCGAAAAAGTGACGGAAACAGAGCCAGGGTGGCCCACACCACCCTATGGCGCGGGCCCACCCCTGGCTACACCACTAGGTGGTGAGTCCACCCCGGACTCCGCCTTCGACTCGTTTTCTCCCAGTACCTTCCTTTTGTTATGAAACTTCGTAATATATAACCCCTCGGATCCCCCGAGGTTCGTATATCGTGTTTTCGTCGTGTTTTTGTTTCGATCTGTTTCTTCCAGGACATACTCTTTGAAGGTTTAGAAGCACAATGGTGTCCGCCGAGGATAAAGGGAAGGAGCCTATGGAGGAAGATCTCCAAGACCCCAAGCAGGGGTTCTTGCCCCGCATCAACGGAAGCCCTACGAGTCATGAAGGAGTTTTGTGACAAGTACCGAGATTTGAGGAGGAAGGTGGACATGCTTCAATGGGAGAATAATAGGCTTCGCAAGATGCTGGAAGATTTCCTCACGTCAACTAAGAAAATATTACCACCACCACCAAAGGAGTAATTCGTCATCAGGTTTGGCATCCCCTTGGTTTGTTCCAAGCTTGGGGGAGTGCCGCGGTATCACATCACTATCTTCTATCTTTTTACCTTATTAGTAGAGTCATATCATGAATAGAGAAGTTATTATGTAGTATGGTTTGCATTATGGAAGTGTCCCCTCTCTCGTTAGATATGTATCCCTTGGTGTGGGTTGCCGTTATGGAATATTAATGAGAAGTTCTATCATTCACTTTTTTGCATAGCTTATATTAGTTTTCAATTCGTGGTTATATGATTGATCTTGTTGTTAGTATTGGTATCACTTTGGGATCATCGAGTTAATTTAGTTGGTTTTGGCAAACCTGGCTCGGTCAGTAGCAACACTATTTTTGAGAGTTGAATGAAAAGATAGAAGTACTCTAAAGAAATATAATTTCATCATCTTTCTTTCTTGATTTGCTCATAAGTCTAGTATTCTCTAGTTAAGATATTTTGTGCTTCCAAGGAAGATTGCATGTTTGTCTTTATCACTTGTATGTTTGGTTGTTTCCTTCAACTCTTATACTTGCTACCCAGCCTTGCTAGCCAAAAACCTATACTGAGAGGGTATTCTTCTCGTGCATCCACTCCTTAAAACCAAAACCTTTGCCATTTGTGTCCACCATACCTACCTAGTAGCATTATTGCTACTCCAAGTAAATTCTTCTTTTGTCTACCTCCCAAATTAAACTTGTTATGTGAAAATTAGTGATTAAAGCTCTCACGAACTTGATGGCACACTTTACTTTCTTACATTTAATAAACTTGAACCATTGTGCTCACCTATGTTGCGTATATGCTTGCGCTTTGTAAGTTGTGAATTAGCAGAACCATGTTGTCATGGGGAACGCTTTCAACATTGCACTGGTACTTTGTACCAAGTTGATATCATGTTCTTTTGTATATGGATGTCGTCGGTGTGAAATGAAAGGGGAGCTTGTAAGTCCATGGAATTATGCATATGTGTTAGAGAAACGCCTGGGCCGCTGGTCTAATCCATGCTGACATGGTGGAAACCTGCAGCGTAACCATAACGAGTATCTGTGAAGCATTCTTCTTATAAACAAGAGATAGAGATTGAGAAAAAAAGAAAAGAAAAAAAAGATATTATGAAAAAAGGAAAGAGAGAAAAAAGCACCATATTCCCATGGTAAGTAAGAAGATTGCTGAGATGCTTGTTGTTTGCTTGCCTTGTCATTTTGATATGGGGATTCTTCCGTATCATCGGGCAAGGGGTACCCCGTTGGCTGTTCTCTATGATACACATATGCTTACGATGACAAGAACTTACCGGTGACTAAACTTGAGTAGCATGAGGAGCGGCCCTCGTATTCAAGGGACATGAGATTCTCAACTTACAACTTGTCAATGCATATCCTCATATTTGATCACTTTAACCTTAATCACCTAAAGATGCCTATGATAGGGGAAATAAGAGCTGAAAGCTAGTAAGTATCATAATTTTTGGGAGCTCTTTATGAGACTTACAATCCCTGCTTCCCTCTTTGAAGGGCCTTTCCTTTACTTTGTAGTTGAGTCAGTAAACCTACTCCCTTCTATCTCAGCAAGTATTTTGAGTTGTTGTGTTTCATTCATATGATGATTTATTCAATCATGTGTATTATGTTCCTTGTTTTAAACATTGCTCTTATCTTGATATTTACTACTTTGAAAGCTATCATTGAAAACCAGCTATTTGTGAACTCCAGCAAATTATCAACTATTCTTCGACCAAGAGCTAAGTTTTCCATTACCAATTATGATTTACTTTATGTATCTTTATTTTGTTTCCTTTACTCATTGCAAGTTAAGTTATATAATAGTGAGTTGTCTTCTGTTATGTTCTATTTATTGATGAATGTGATGCTTCTTGTCCGTATTCTTTTATCGACTCTTCACTCCATAAACCCGAGGCCATGTTTATTGAGCTCAGTTTCGCTTGGGGACAAGCGAAGTCTAAGCTTGGGGGAGTTGATACGTCCATTTTGCATCACTATTCATGTCATAATTCACTGTTATTCATTGATATATTTCATATTGAGAGGTGATACTTATGTTATTTCATCTGTTTTTGCATGGTTGATGACTTTTGGAGCATGGACCGCTGTAGTCAGGATTCTGATGGAAAAGGTGCTATTTGGAGGCAAAATTCGCGAAGATCAGAAAATCTGGGAAAATATACGGAAAATCCTATTTTTCCAGAAGACGAAGGATGCCAGAAGAGGGAGTGGAGATGGGCCACAGGGGCCCCACACCACCCCATGGCGCGGGCAGCCCTAGGTCGCGCCAGCAGGTGGTGTGGCCGCCCTGGCCCACTCTGGGCTCTACCCTCTAGAATATATCATCCTCCTGAAACCCTAAGACTCGGGGAGCTACCACAGAAAGATTCTGCCACCTCTGCGGGGCGGAAAACACGGAGAGAGAAGGATCTCTCCGGCAGACAGATTTCTGCCGGGGGAATTCCTTCCCGGAGAGAGGAGATCGTCGCCATCAACACCACCATCAAGCTAGACTTCATCAGTATCATCATCATCACCACCATCATCACCATCAGCACCCTCATCACCATCTCCATATTGCTGTAACAATTGAGTTGAATCTTGCATAATTCATAGGGGAAACTTTCCCGGTGTTGATTACTATTTGTAGTTGATGCTATTGAGTGAACGATTGAATTAGTGTTTATGTTCAGATTGTTATACATCATTATTCCATCTCTGATCATGATCCATATGATGTCTTGTGAGTAGTTCGTTTTGTTCTTGAGGACATGGGAGAAGTCATGTTGTTAGTAGTGGAGTTGTGTTGAGAAAGATTCAATGGTTTGATATTTAAGTTGTAGTGTACTTCTTCTAGTCGTGTCATGTGAACGTCGACTACATGACACTTCACCTATATGGGCCTAGGGGAATGCATTGTGTATTTGGCTACTAAACGTAGGGGTTGCCGGAGTGACAGAAACCTGAACCCCCATTAGGAAACCATTGCATAAGGGACATAAGGGTCTTAGAGTTTAAAGCCGTGGTTAGGTTTCTACCTTAATTACTTTCTTGTACTTACGGATGTTTGCAAGGGGTATAATCATAAGTATGTATTAGTCCTAGGAAGGTCGGTACATTAGCACAGGTTCACCCACACAACACTTAGCAAGCTAAAGGAGATTAATCAACTATATGAAGCGAAAGCACTTGACAGTCTTCCCATATGTCATCGAGAACGTTTGGTCATCTTAAGTAATACAACCGACTTGTCCTTTGCTGCATTTATTCCAACTGTCTTTTGTTTACTTGCTTTATCAAAAACCTCTAAAAATCCGTTTGCTAAGTATTTGCAGAGAATTCCTGATCCATACCACTAGCCAGAACCTTCTGCTCCTCGTTGGGTTCGACACTCTTACTTATCGAAAATACTGCGATACACCCCCTATACTTGTGGGTCATCGGGGAGGTGGCAACGAGCGACAAGGTGAACCTTGTCTCCGTGGTCGGAAGATATTGGAATGGCACCAGTCATGTTGCATGTGTCCCTCTTCTTTGTTCTGTGGAACCTATGCAAGATCCGACATCATGAGGAGATCTTGGTCAGCGCTGGTTGTTAAAACTAGACTAGCAAAACTCCAGGTTGGACTCAATCTTCTAAGAGGTAGCCTTTTATTGTTGCTTGACAGCCTTGGAGATAAGGTCATAGACCTAATCCAGTGTTGTAGGTGATCTGTCCTGCTCGAGTAAAGTTTTGGCGACGACCATGTTGAGGGCAGAGGTTGGCATGACTTGATTCCTAGCCTTATCAATGCAGTGGTAGCTTTTTCCGGTCTGTACGTAGCCCACCCCAAGTTGCACTGAATGCCAGGATCACGGACAACGTGAGCTGGAGCTTTCTTAGCTTTATTCTTCTTGAGCAGCTGCTTGTACTCAACTTCTAGTGCTTTTGGTGCCTTGATCGAGTCGTGTGCATTGGCAATGTCCTTGTCCAGCTCCACGCCTTGCTCCGCAATGTATTTGGCCTTCGCGAGGATTTCCTGGCATTTGTTGTCAAGTTGTGTAACGTCTCCAATGTGAGAGACAGTTATTGGCTCGACGAGGATTTTGCCATAGATCACCTTATCGGCTAGAGTAATAAAGGGATTTCCGGCCACTAACGTGGATGGCAGAGGCGGTAGATATGTTTGGTTGGCCGCACTGGGTCCAGTGGCGAGTTCCTGCAGCTACTGCGGGGGGATAGCCAGAGGGGGCATGGCCTTATCTAGATCCAAAGGATCGACAATGTTTTTACCATTGGTCACCGCGTTTCTGGCATCGGCCGCTGCTGGCAGAGCTCCTCCGGCTCCCTGATCCTGCTGATCTTCTTCAATCACATTCTCGATGGCCACCAACACCTAGAGGGAAGTGACAGCTTGCTCAGCACGCTCCTCACGCTCAAATTCCTCCTCGATCTCTTTTGTGGCAACTTAAATTTCCTTCGAGTTGACTAACATGCTACCGCAATCCATGCTGATGTCGGCATAGAGTGTGTCCAACACTGAGTCGGAAGGAGCGTCGGCGTTGTCGGTGGTAGAGGCTGAGCCAGAGGCAACGTGGCCGATGAACTTGGATTTTTTGGCCGTGGTGGCGATGTTAGCCTTGGCTTCCTCATCGGCGACAACGAAACTGTTAGCGGTCGTGATTACCTCGTTTAGAGTAGGTAAACCAGTGGCCTACCGCCACCTAAGCGTATGCCTGGCATGAGCCCTTCGATGAAGTGGTACACTGCATCATTGGTGCGGACTCCTTCCACGGGGGCCCTCAGCCTTAACCATCTGGCGAGGTACTCACGTGGGGATTCCCCCAACGTTTGGACGCAGCGAGCCAAATCGAAGATGCTAACGACGCCGACAAAGTGTGACCTCTGCTTCTGTAACACTTGGGGGAGCCAAGCGGATCTGCGTTGGTCTTCCACCACTATATCCTGCATAGAGGCAGTTTGGGTGTGCCTTGATTTGTTCCGATTTAAGCCGGTAAACTCCAAAGAGAGATCCGAGCTCGATCCTTCCGCAAACGTGTCATGCCCATAGGAGGTCCCTGCGGGCCTTGATGCGTGCCCGACTTCCTAGGAGCTTGATCCGGAGCCGGTTTCACGATGAAGAGATGGATGCCCCCGATTGGAACAATGGAGCAGTGGGTGGGTTTCGACTTCGTCGGGATCCAGAACTCCTCCGAAGGGACAATCGGAATGTTGCCGGAGAATAGAATGCGCCCAATGGCTACTCTGTCGCTGATTCCTGCAAAGATATTAGACCTCACCTGGTGTAGAGCTCGAAGCGCCTCTTGCCCCACGGTGGGCGCCAACTGTCGTGGTATTGCCGACGAGTACACCATGGAGGGGTTCTCAAAGAGCGTGTTTAGAGAGGTGGGAAATATGGTGAGTTGGCGTGTATGAGGTAACACAGCTTACCCAGGTTCTGATCCCACGACAGTGGTGGAATCCTACTCCTGATATAAATCACTATAATGGCAATACGCCGAGTTATAGGGATTGGTTCGTTGTGCGAGGTTGTGATGTTCTATGAACTTGTCGTTCCCTAAAGGCTCCCACATGTCTGGCTTATAAAGGCGTCACAACCTAGGGTTATAGGGAAAGGTCCTTGTCGGACAGGTCACAAAGTCATACAATAATACTAACTAGTCTTCGTGTGTTACATTCCAAGGCTCCGGGTTGGTCGGTGACTACATCTAGCCTTCCTTCTCCCGGCATGGCCTCCCTTCTGGATACTTCTAACTGGGTCGCTCAGCAGACCAGGCCTTGCTACCAACTGTGGGCCACCCCGATAAGCTGGATTAGAGGCATGCAATGGTGATACCCATTTAGCATATTCGCAACAAAAAACACTGTCATGATAGTTTCATTATTCATGTTTTCAGGAAATAAAATCAAAACAATAAATCAAGGAAAGCTTTAATTAAAGCTCCCATCAATCACAATGCTGTAGCTATGCTTGCTTCTCCAGTTGGCTAAACAAAACCAGGAGGCATGTGTTACTTTCGCCCACCAAACAAGGACTACTCCTTGTCCATGCATGAGCCCACTTCATTGAACACCAGTTAGGATGAGATGTGAGGTGCGCATCTCTCTTTCTTTCTTTCTGGTGAGGTTGGTGAGACAGAGATCGATCTCACGGTTGACCTAAAGCTTACATGGATGATGGCTATTGCTTAACTAGTAGAAAGTTGGTTCCAACCACTGCACTACTACACTATCAGTGAGGTAGTAGCACTACACAGCACATTGTTCAGCTAAAACCGTTCATGCATGCGTGCTCTCTTCCCACCAAACATTCAGATAAGGTCACGGACTTGTTCCACGGAAGAAAGTCTTGATACCCATCCACTTCCACATTCCATTCAAATAGCGACTTGCTTCACCCACACGCTTCTGGTTTGGTGTTTTGAGTGAGACAATTTGACTACTAGAAATAATTTAGACCCAAACCCTAAATTTGAACACTCATTAAACTAGATCAAGAGTCTCAACTTTATCCAGTTTGCTGACAGTCTGGAGTTAAAGGACTTAATCAAAGATCGGTTGAAGAAAAAGGCATGTAGGCTGAGAATGGTTGGTGAGAAAACCAAGTGCGGAGAAAAGGAGACCACTTTGCAAGTTGGCGTGCAGCCGAAGGTGGTAGATGTAGTCATGTAGACCACGTACAATTATACAGCTGACGACAAATACGGGTAGCGAAGTTATGCCTCCAACAACGATGGGAGGGGGTAAGGTACTCCTTCCGTTCAGGAATATAATATGTTCATATACATTAAAATATCTAAATACATTTGATTTATAAAGATAAAATATTTTATGTTTCTAAACGGAGTGAGGGAGTACGTGCCATTGCGATCTACCAGCCTGCTAGGCGAAATTTGATGGCGATGCTGAGCGGACAAATCAACAGAATTCAGGGACCTTGCTGGCGGTTCTGCCGCCTGCCAGAAAATGATTGGACTGGTCTGTGGAAAACAGACGCCTTGTGTCTTACTGTACTTGCCTGGACGTTAGCTAACATGCATATGGTGCTGGGTAAAAAGACGTGTTCAGAGACGCCCACTCTGTCAAACAGAATTCCGCAGTGATGTGCGCGAACTTGGCCTGGATAACTTTGACAGTGCCGTTTCAAAATTCGCACGTGTACACTCGTTACAAAAACAATTATATAGATGTTTTAGCTTTGTGAAAAGATTTTAGTGTCTAGATTCACTCTAAACCTAGATGAACCTAGACACTAAAAGAGGTCTAGATACATTTTATTTACAAAGCTAAAACATCTTATATTTTTAAACGGAGGGAGTACATGTGTACGACGGGCTCAGGTACACATGACAATGTGTCGTGCCATACGCTGAGAAGTTACCGGTTGGACTAGTCTCTATCTCTATATTAAGAAAAGGATCCGGGGCTTATTCCGGTCATCTATACAAACTGGAGATGATCGGGGTGTAGTGTTGCAACTGCTGTGAAACCGTGTGTATTTTATACACAGTCCCTATCAAACCACTGTTTTGATCTTAGAATTTTATTCTGACCATCTTGAGAAGATTGGCATTTGGCAGAAAGATACTACTACCATCACAACTTGTACCTGGTATGCCCTCCTCAGCTGCACTTTGCTAGGTGTTCTTTGTAGAGAACGTGTTTGTCTAGGAGGAACGGTCGTGCCCTTTGGGGTCGCCGGTTGCGTGTTATATATCAAGGAATAGGCCTTATGTGGCATATTCAGAGTTGGATACATATACGTTGGTGTACTATACCATACATATGTGTATCAGGTATTACATCTCTAATACCCCCTTAATCTAGATCTAGGAGAGGTTTAGATTACGCTTAAACTCATCTAATTTCTTAGTACATAACACTTTGGTAAAACCATCTGCAATCTGATCCTTGCTAGATATAAACCTAACATCAAGTTGCTTAGTGGCAACTCGTTTCCGAACAAAATAAAAGTCTATCTCAATATGTTTAGTCCTAGCATGAAAGACTGGATTTGTAGACAGGTAGGTGGCACCAAGATTATCACACCAAAGACAAGGTTTCTCCTTGAGTGAAACACCAAGTTCGCGGATCAGAGCTTCAACCCAAATAAGCTCGGTTGTAGCATTTGCAAGAGCTTTGTATTCAGCCTCTGTACTTGACCTGGACACAGTAGGTTGTTTTCTGGCACTCTAAGAAATAAGATTGGGACCAAAAAATATAGAAAATCCACTAGTAGAACGTCTATCATCTAAATCACCTGCCTAGTCGGCATCAGAATAAGCACTAAGAAGTGTTGAATCCGACCTCTGAAACGTGAGACCAACCTTTCTTGTGCCATGAATATACCTCAATTTTTTTTAACAGCTGTCCAATGGGCAGTACTAGGAGCATGAAGATACTCACATACCTTGTTAACAGAAAAAGAGAGATTAGGACGAGTAAGGGTCAGATATTGGAGGGCCCCTACAATACTCCTGTAGTGTGTAACATCTTCAGAGCCAAGAGGGGAACCATCTGTTAGGTTCAGAGTATCTGTAGTAGAGAGAGGTGTTGGACATGGAGTGCAAGAACTCATACCAACACGACTCAGTAAATCTGCTGCATATTTCTCCTGATTTAAGAGCAAACCATTGGACTGTTTATGTACCTCAATGCCTAGAAAATAATGAAGATCACCAAGATCTGTAAGAGCAAAAACAGAACTCAAGTGATGAAGGAGAGCTGTGATGGTCGAATCAGAAGAGCTTGTAACAATGATGTCATCGACATAAACCAGAATGAACATGGTAAGCTCTGACTTATTATAAAGAAACAATGAGGTATCAGCCTTGGATGGAAGGAAACCAAGAGTATGTAACTTTGTACTAAGACGAGAGTACCAAGCTCGAGGTGCCTGTTTCAAACCATAAAGAGCTTTATCAAGTTTACAAATATAATTTGGAGTAGCGGAAGACTCAAAACCAGGTGGTTGTTTCATGTAGACCTCCTCTTCCAGAACACCGTGTAAAAACGCGTTCTTCACATCTAGCTGCTGTAAACTCCATCCTCTAGCAACTGATATAGACAGAACAAGCCTGATAGTAGCAGCTTTAACAACATGACTGAAAGTGTCTTCATAGTCTATACCATAGCGTTGTTTGAAGCCTTTTGCAACAAGACGTGCCTTATACCTGTCCAGAGTACCATCAGCACGTTTCTTGATTCGATATACCCACTTGCAGTCAATAATATTTTTGTTAGAGCTTGGTGGAACAAGGTGCCAAGTATTGTTAGCAAGAAGAGCATCATATTCCTCTTACATAGCTTGTTTCCGGTTGGGATTAGCTAGAGCCTCAGTGAGTTTTGTAGGTTCTCCTGTAGAGGTAAGCAAAGCATATCTAACCGTACCATCAGTATATTTTTTTGGGTTTCGTATACCTTTTTGAAGACGAGTTTGAACTCCAGGTGCATTTACATTCGAAACTGCAACATCGAGTGGAGTAGAAGATCCAGCACTGGTACTATTTCCATCATCATTAGCGGCACCAGCTGATGCATGCAGTGGCGGGAAAAGTACGCCCTGGCGCGGGACAGGGGCCTGGCACGCGGGCCTGGCGAGGGCGAGGTCGTCACGTGTTGGGCGGGAGGCGTCGCTGGCGATGCGGGAGTAGACAGCTGACGCGACGCGGCGCCCGGGGACTGGCTCGCGCCAGGTGACACGCGCGCAGGAGAAGGGGTGTCGCCATCAGGTGCTATTGGCGTAGAATTCAAGGGGGATTCCGGCATGATATCTGCCTCGGGATCGTTGCCACTGCTGTCGTGTTCAGATGTACTGATTTCCAACTCTGTTTCATTATCGGATGTGCCATTTTCAGCATCGTCTTCGAAATTTGTGTGAGCATCTTCAGCAACAATCTGAGAAGAATCAACAGAAGGAACAAGTTGCAAATAATGGTCATTAGTATGCACACCCCTATCATTGCATGCCGAAGATGAATTATCTATTGTAAGGAGAAGAATCTCGTCACGTAAACGACAGCCAATATTGGGATGAAGAGATGCAAAAGGAAAGACAGTCTCATCAAAAACAACGTCGTGAGAAATATAAACATGGTCAGTGGAAACATCAAGACATTTGACCCCTTTATGATGAGGACTGTAACCAAGAAAAACACAACGTGTGGAACGGAAAGAAAGTTTGTGTTTGTTGTATGGACGAAGGTTGGGCCAACAGGCACAACCAAAAACTCATATAGACTCATAGTTTGGTTTAACTTGGAGAAGTTTTTCTGTGAGAGACTCATAATTGAGAACTTTGGTAGGAAGCATGTTGATAAGAAAAGTGGCTGTGATAAAAGCATCATCCCAATATTTGAGAGGCATAGATGCATTGGCAAGTAAAGACAGGCCTACTTCAACAATATGACGGTGTTTTCGTTCAGCGGAACCATTTTGTTGATGAGCATAAGGACATGAAACATGATGAATAATGCCGACATGTTGGAAAAAACTATTTAGTTTCTCATATTCACCACCCCAATCAGTTTGTATGGTGAGAATTTTGCGACCAAATTGGCGCTCAACATATTGTTGAAAATCAAGGAAAACTTGATACACTTCAGAGCGTTTCTTAAGCAAATAGATCCAAGTAAACTTGCTAAAATCATCAATGAAGCTTACATAATATGCATGTTTACCTACAGAGAGTGGAGCTGGACCCCATACATCAGCGAATATTTGTTCCAACGGAACTGTGGACACATTAGTTGAATAGGGTATGGTAACTGATGACTCTTGGCCTGTTGACATGGATCACATACGTAAGGATTTATTTCTGGAGAATACAAAAGTTTATGCTTCTTAAGAATTTGATGAACAATAAACGAAGAAGGATGGCCTAGACGACAATGCCATGTAGAGGATGAAGACTTGACGGTGACAAGAGCATGCTTGGAGGACTCCGAAGACACTAGAACTAGAGGATATAAGCCACCATGACACGGATCTCTAAACACGATACGCTGCGTTGCCTGATCCTTAATCAAGAAAAAGAAGGGGTGAATTTTCATATAACAATTGTTGTCTAGGCTAAGCTTATGAGCAGAAATAAGACTCATGGAAGCATCAGGAACATGTAAAATATCACAAAGTTGCATAGAGCTATCAGGGGTGTGCAAAACAAAATGACCAATATGAGCAATATCCATACCTTGTTCACTAGCATTGTTGACTTGATCACGGCCATTATAGGGTTCATGAACCTGAAGTTTGTTGAGTTGACCAGTGACATGTGTTGTAGCCCCTGTATCTAAATACCAATTTGTATCAACCCCATAGGCACCTTTTTGCTCCTTCGGGGGCTTGTCCTCATCATCATCATCACCATAGCGCCACCAACACTCATCAGCCGGGTGACCTTCCTTCTTGCAAATCTGACAGAAGACACCATCCTGCCAAGGGGTAGCACGCCTGTCCTTGCGCCCCCCTTTGGGACGACGATCCTGACGTGGGCATTGCTAAGGAGGCTGCTGAGGAGGACGTTGGGGGCGTTGCTGCTGCAGGTGAGGAGGTATGTACGGTGCCATGTAAGGTGGAAGTGGGTACGGCTGCTGATATGGAGGCATATAGGGGGTCGGCTGCTGGTACGAAGGCATATAGGGGGCCGGCGGTGGGGGCATGTACGGAGCTGGCGGTGGTGGCGTGTAAGGAGCCGGCGGTGGAGGCATGTAGTGTGGTGTCGACGCATAAGACTTATATGGTGGCATGTATGGCACAGGTGCAGGAGGCCTCGGCATGCCTCCCCCATATCCAGGGTTTGGAACACGAGGAGTAGCATTGACGGATGACATAAACGATCCTGAAGCCTGACCAGTGGAGGAGAGCATGGCATCACGATTCTCATAAGACAACAGCTGAAAGCACATATCATTAAGGGATGTAGAAGGCACAACTTTGAGGGCAGCAACAAAACCATTGTAGGAACCATCAAGTCCATTCATAATATAATCCTTGAGCTCATCATCATCAACAATTTTACCAGTCGTAGCAAGCTCAGAAGCAAAACCTTTCATCTTGGTGATATATTGTTGAACAGTCATGTCGAGTTTCTTTGTGTTGGTAAGAGCACCACGAAGGTTCGAGACACGCGACTTGGATTGAGATGCAAAGAGATCATGAATAGCATGCCAGACATCAGCTGCATGAACAATACCATAGACATGAGAGAGGATATCCTCAGAAAGAGAATTCACGATGTAGCTCACAACTTGCTGATCCCGGGTGATCCAAACATCATAGGCGGGATTGGGAATCTGAATCTTTTTCTTGTCAGCATCTTCCCCATCGAGGAACTCAGACGGCGCCGGATCGGACCCTTCAAGTAGGCGCAGAACACGAGCCCCACGTAGGGTGGGTAGCACTTGGGCTTGCCATGAGAGAAAATTGTCACGGTTGAGCTTGGTGGCGGGGGGGCACCGATGGAAGGAGCCCCAGCAGTCGTCGATGTAGTAGCCATGTAGAATCGGATCGATCTAGAAAAATCGATCTAGGATGTCGAGTTGGATGTGTGTAGAGAGAGATCTAGGGTTTAGGGTGTGGTGGTTTTTTGGAGAAACTAAGCTTGGGAATTGTTCTAGGAGGGATAGATCTTGGTTTTGGTGTAGTTTTGGTCGTCGGAATTGAGGGGAGAAGGCGGCGACGAGCGGCAGGGCTGCCGGCGTCGGAGGCGGCTAGACCGAGCGGGGAAGAGGAAGGCTCGATACCATGTAGAAAACATGTTTGTCTAGGAGGAATAGTCGTGCCCTTTGGGGTCGCCGGTTGCGTGTTATATATCAAGGAATAGCCCCTTGTGTGGCATATTACAGAGTTGGATACGTATACATTGGTGTACTACACCATACATATACGTATCAGGTATTACATCTCTAATATTCTTCAACCTCTAGGCGTGATGCTGATGCGGAGGCCGTGAACCAGCTCTGTCCTAGCGCTTCACGACGTCCCGTCCCAAGTGAGTCCGTCCCCGGCAGCGACAAGGCTGGCCAGGATGCTGAGCGAAGAGCGCGGGGCAGGTGGAGAAGGACTCGATCGTGTTTTTTCAAAAGTTTTTAGGGTCCTTTATGTAAAATGTTGGTCATGGCAGTGTTTTCTTTCTTATGTATGGGCCATCGACTTAAATTGTGACCCATCGCTTGAATGGATTGCAATATCTATAGCCTTCCAGGCCCTTCCCTGTTAAAAAAAACTTGACATACATGTCCTACCTACCCACTGGCAGGTGTTGCATTAGTGTGGAACTGCTGCCTATAGTGGCGGCAGGTGTTGCATTAGTGTGGAACTGCTGCCTATAGTGGCTTAGGTAGTGGTAATATGAATGATGCGGGAACTATAAACGCGACAAGCAAATAACGAAAAACAAAAACGAAATCACAGCAAGGGGACACATGTTTAACGTGAAAAAAACACATCAACAAAGTTAGGAAAAAACCACGGACGCTAGCCAACGAAACTTCACTATATCGAAAAGTGTTTACACAACGCCAGGGATTTTACAAACGCAACTTATCCCAGCCAGCGGCTTACAAGAGGTATATATAGCGATGAAAACCTAGATCTTCAACATCCGTACCGCTTCGACCCAAGTCTCCTAGTTACAGGCCTCGCTCTGTTCGTCAAAAGTTAGCCTCCTTGATAGAATTTATATCATACTTTAACAAACACAAACCGGTTGGTAGAGGTCTGAAAAAGATGACAGAGCTCACCTCTTTTCAAAGTTTTAGGCTAAAATCACTATTTATAAAAATTAAACTAACAATTTTCCATGATGCCCACTTAGAATTCTCCATACCATGACACCTTGGAAAAAGGCTTCATACTCCATAGCACGAAGCTTGGTCCTACTCCCCGTAGTATTGCATGAAGGAAAAGATGACACTTGATGAGACAGTAACGAGCGAGAAAGAAGGCGGCGACGCTTCCTAGGACGGGAGCGCACGAGCGCCAGACGTTTGAAAAGGTCTGTCTTTTTCTATATTTTTCGATTAGGACTTTTTTTTAACCGCTGTTGATGATTAGTAATAAATTGGTAGAATTTTTAAAAAAAAACATGAAAATAAGAAATTTCAAGTTTCAAACAACTCACCAAACGATGGTCACGCTAGGCTTCGACCTTTGGGCCCTGGGGCCTTGGCCGAAATTAGTTTCGATCCAACGACAGGATTAGTCGGTCCAGTCCGTTATCCACACCCAATGGGTCCAGTAGTAATAAGCCCATTAATTGCACATCTACCCCCTCTAATATATAGACATATATTGTTCATCTAGTACTGTAGTACATGATTAATTCTCAAAAGATCTAGGTACAGAAATTTACTCAAAAAAATCTAGGTATATCATTTTTGTAGAAAAAAGAATACATGTACATAATTGACGAGTGCAATCCACACTGTGATTCCCCAAAAGAATTGAAGAGGGCTCAAAAAATTACTTCGCGACACTGTCATGACTCGTCAAGTCATCAGTGAAGAGCTAGAGCACGACAAACCTAAAAAGGGAAGGAAGGAGAGTTCCAATGATCTAGAGCAAAGGACCGCAGGATTTTATCCTATTTAGGTTGCCTGGTCCATACAAGTCGATGGGAGATATCCCCTCGCATACCCCTCGTGTCGCTCCCCAGGGCGACGCCAGGGGCGACCCGCGCGCCGCCGCCAAAGCCTCCCGCTGCATGCCTCTCTCGCCACCGTTGCTGCCAGCCCTCTCCACGGTGGTGGCTGGCCCAGCCTACGAAGGACGTTTGGGGTGGTGGTTGCCGAAGGTTCCCGCCAGATCTGTTGGGCAAGGATGGTCGGCGTGCTGATTGCAGCGGCTAGGGCGGCGTCCTTGGTCGGGGTGGTGGCGGTGATCCTCTCCCGGCGGCGCCATGGCCGGCAGCGGAGGTGGTACTAGACCTAGTGGCCATGGACGAAACCCTAGATTTAAATCTGGGTGTCTCCCGTGTTGTCCCTCAATTCCTCTTCGATGCATGGTTGGGCCGGATCTGGTGGAGGGTCGATCCTGTTCTACCACTGCCTTTCTTGATGCTGGCTTAGCCTACGGGCTGCTGCTAGGGGTCGGAGCGGCGGACCTTGCAGGTCGCCGAGTGGCGTGGGGGCTTCCGGCTAGGCATGAATAAAGGTGGTGGTCCTCGGATCTCTCGCACATCAAGACGAAGATCTACTTGATGTGTGCCTTCATGGATCTGTCCGGAGTGTCTAGTTTCGGAAGGCTCTGTCGACGAACTCCCATGGGCGCATCATGCCTGGAGTTTGCTGGATCAGAAGAATTCGGTCGTGTGCACCTGTGTTTTTTGCTAGCCATTTGGTTTCAGATGGAGCGTGGTGAAGCTATGCTACCTATTACCATCATGTGTCATGTCTTTGATGATCCATGGTGAAGTCAGATGCGGAGAATTTCATGAAGACGGGAACATAAGGGCTAGCTATGGTGGTTTGAGTCTTTGGGGTGTTGAGGATCTGGCTTGGTGATCTGTGAATCGCAGTAGCGTCTGTTAGAGGGAGCGGCAACACAGGAGATGTTCACAGTCTTACCTTGAAGGGTGAAAAACCAAGTTCTGGCTTTCATTGGTTGTGTCTGGCAATAGTCTTGTAGAAGACATTGTTTTGCGAGCGAAGACTTCCTCTATGGTAAAAACTTAGGATCTTTGATCGGACGATGACAGCGCTTGAGTACTGTTTTCTTCTTGGAGACGTCGTTTTTGGAGGGGTTGGAGTCTGGTGTTGTTTTGTGGTGTTAGTGTCGCTGCTGCTAAGGATCTGATCGCTTTAGCGGAACTTTTCTTTTTTTTGGCTGTGTGCATCCGTAATGCCAAAAGGTAATGCGTTGTTGCAGAGACTTGATGTAATTGGTATCTTGCGATATTTATTTATATGCTGCTTTCCAAAAAAAAATACAAGTCGATGGGAATCATTGTTCTCCTCTTTATGAGATTTGGGCAACACACCAACATGACAATTTATAGCCTTTGGTTAATGCTCCGGTGTATGTTACTAGTGCAACTTGCCATTCGTGAGCTTTCAGTCTTGTCCATGTTGAAATGATGCGTGACGCAAAATTTCAGTATCGATGTGCGTACTAGTAAAATTCCCACAAAAGGAGAGGCTTGTTCGTGTTGGATGCGGACATGGGCAATAGTGTGTTATAGAACGATACTGCCAAAGTTATGCACCTGCGCAAAACATGGTCCGGAATTGATAAGATCAGATGCGAAGCCGTAGTGATTCAAACGCGAGCGCTGCTATACGCAATGTCGCGAGGTGCAGGGATCGGCCAAACAACGTCGTGTGCACAGCAATTTCGTTCAAACGCCTATGCTGTGTGGACTTCTATCCATATGTAGTTGCAGTAGTATAGTGGTGTTGATGTGCCTTTAAATTAATTGTTTGCTTCATTCACGGTACAAGGACAAGAACGACAGATCTAGCAGTCTTCTAGGGATGTGTAGTTCCTGTAGTTCATCTTAAGAATACCTTGATATAGTCTTGTTATCTTTGAGATAATCCAAATAAGTGCAAGATGTTTGGCCCGTGTAAATGAATTGGTGTCCCTTGGTATTTGTCCATTGGCAAGTGAAGAATGTGTAGCTAATAGAATATGGTTCGGCTAGTAAAAGTTATTTTGATATTCATATCCTAGTTTTAAAATTTGGGATAGATCCCACGGCGAGCTGTAGATTTACACTCCAGTTCATGCATTTAGTGTCCTTTTTGTTCTTGTTGTAAGTCTGAAACACTCTCGATGGTTCAGAAATACTGAATACTTGGTGTATCATTTTTCAAGGCAATGATATATACGGGGAGGTGGTGTTTGGCTCACAGGTGCAAATCAACCTATTATGAAAAATACATAAGAAATAAAATTTAAATTGTCAAAAATATCTAAACAAAAATTTCGCATATACATCCGGATATTCTATGCCGTACAAAAGTTTTCAGAAAGAATGAACATTGTATGTGGCTTGTGTAAAAAATACAAAAAAGTGTTCTTGAATAGACACTTTGATCTTTCTTTTTTTACTTGGGACATCTAAAATATTCTTTTCACCCATAAACTTGTGTACGAACATTTAGTGTCCGGATGTACATGTATATATTTTTTTCTAAATTTTTTAATATTATAAAATATGTTTTCACACGATGGATTCATTTGCACCCGTGAGCCGAATTGGATTTCCGTATATATGGTTCCTTCTTATAATATAAATGGTTCTCAATCCATTTCAGCAAATGGTCTCAACCCGTGGGTATACACCGAGTTTAGTTTGGTTGGGTGGAGAAAGAATCATGTGTGGTTTTGGTTGGGTTGACAACATCATTAAATGTGTTTGGTTGACAAAAGTAATCCTGCGGTTCTGGTTGAGGTAAGGTGCAGGTAGCCAACCAATATCAGATTTAATGCGTCGTTGATGCGACCAACAACAATGGGTTTGCCTGGCCACCCTGTGCTATGTGATCCAAAGTTGACGAGATAAGGGCATCTCTAGCAGGTCGACGCAAATGGTCCTTCCGCGTCCAAACTCATCCGATCGAAAGGGCGAACAACTACAGCACAGCCTAGTGGGGCGATGTTAGCTTTGCGACAAGTAAATAAGGAATAACAAAAATAAAATCGCAGCAAGGGGGACACAGATTTAACGTGGAAAACCCTCTCCAACAAAGAGAAGGGAAAAACCACGGGCGCCAGCCAGCGAAACTTCACTATAACAGAGAGTGTTTACACAACGCCGGGGATTTCACAGATGCAACTTATCCTAACCGGCGGCTTACAAGAAGTATATACAGCGGTGGTAACCTAGGTCATTAATGATCCGTACCGGGGGGGGGGGGGGGGGGGGGGGGCAAGCCTCCGGCGACAGGCCTCGCTCCGCTCCGTCAGAAGTTGGTCTTTACTTTGTAGAATTTGGATCAACATATAACAGGCGACCCAAACGGACTTATGTGGAACCACCCATCCATGCACCAAATTTGGTCCATGGTTGCGTCGTTGAGTTGGAGAAGCGGCAAATCGAGTCGGAGAAGCACCAAGGCCGAAGAGAATCCATCGAAAACCGCGTGCTCGCTGCCCAGCTTGGCATGGAGCGGTGGAAGGAGAACGAACGCATCCTTGCCGCACAGGCCGCGGCCAACACCGAGCTAGACACGAAAGTCATCAAGCATGTCGTCATCCTGATGAAGCAGGAGGAGCTGGCCGTCACTTATGGTGGTATCGTTGTTCTACCTGGCCAGGCCATGGCCGGCGCGTCGTCAACCAACTCGGTCACGTCCACACCAAGCGGCCAGGCTCCTATTCTACCGAGGATTCCAGGCCCGAAGACATTGCCTCTAGGCGGCCACTCGAGGAACGGTGACATTCTCTCCCCTTTCGTCGATCCCCGATGCATGTCGTCGGAGACGGAAGGGCAGGTCATCAACCTGAATCACACTCCCACGGCCGTAGACACAACCCCGAAGGCGTCCAAGAAGCGACAACACATCTCTGTCGCAGCCATACCAACGCCAGTGAACCTGTTTGGTGGAATGACCGACCAGCAACCATGGCCCACCGAGGCGGTAAGGCCACATCATTTCTTTACCATTGACAGATGTGTAGGAACTTATGAACAATGATGAGGCCATCATGCATGGCTTGATCAAAGCGATCGGGGAAGATGGCAACGACGGCTACACCCAAGAGGACAACATTGCTGATGAGCCATTGTTTAGAAACAATGGCACAGATACAAGTAGGGGATCGCATTGGCTGCAACACTTGCATCATCAATTGTCGAGGCAATAATATAAGCCAAAGGACCGCGAACTACACCACCAAAGAGGACAAGGTCCTATGCCAAGCTTGGATGGAGATTTCACAAGATCCCCCGTGCGGCTTCGAGATGAAGGGATTTGCCTATTGGAAAAGTGGGTAAATTCTTCCATGAGCATAGGAAGTTCCCGCCAAACACCTTCTTTAGCGATCGAAATGATCTCTTCCTTTCCAAGAGATGGGGTACCATCTTTCGAGTGTAGCAAGTTCCAAGGTTCATACAAGACGGTGAAGAAAAGGGCAATAAGCGGCTCTCGACGATTAACATGGTAAAACCTCTTCCTCTCATATTGATCTACCTTGCATATGCATTGAGCCTTTGTTGTCATCAATATGTGTAGGTTATCAAATCTTTGGAGCACTTTAAGACGGCCAATGACAAGAAGACATTCACATTGAGCCATTGTTGGATGTTGATCAAGGACACCAAAAAATGGGAGGTTAGCTTTGCGCTTTGGAAATAACTTGAGGCGAAGAAGAAGGGAAATGGCAAGGGAAAATCGTCAAAGTACGGTGTCATCAACCTTGATGACAATAGCGAATACATTGACAACCCTGCAGGCGATGGCCTAGTGTCCGTCGGGCGTGCCCGCTGGCCTGCAGGCCACAAGGCTACCAAGGCCGAAATCGCCCGTCAAGCTGGTTCCTTGGCGTTCCAAGATACCTTGAGGGAGTTGATGGGGAAGAAGGAAGATGCCACTGCCGAGAGGGAAGAGAAGCAACGCAAAGAGAAAGAGGCCACCACCAAGAGCTTTGTTGATCTCAATATGAGATCTATCGTGGTGGACGAGGCCAACGCCAAGGCTCGTGGAGGCCGAGGCCAACGCCATGGAGAGGTTGAGGCCAAGGTCAAGGAGGCTGATGCCAAGTCTAGGTTGTTGGAGGTTGATGCCAAGTCTAGGCTATTGGAGGCCGAAGCCATGATCATGGCCGAGAAGAATGTCATCATGCTCACCAACTTGGACAGCAACACCAAATGAAAGGACTTAGATCGAGAGGAAGCAAAAGATCATTCGGACTTGCGATGCTTGAAGGGTAACGGCACAAATGATTGCCATTCGTGCCATTTTCTTACACATTGCATGATATTAGAAAAAGTCTCCTTTTGCACATTTGGAACGAACTGGCCACTTGTTGGTAATATCTACAAGGCAATGACGCATGTTGGCACTTTATTTGCTTACCATTTTTTATGTTTGTTTATGTCTTTGTGCTAAAATATGAAAATAATTGGTCAAATGATCAACGCTAGCCATTCCAAAATGACCAGTGCAGGCAGGATGGCTCGCGCCGCTGGCTCAATGGCCAGGCAAACTAGACCACGACCCAATTCCGTCCATGGCCCGGCCCATCCAGACAAAAACGGACGGTTTGGATTGCCAGTTTACGTCAGCCCGTTGGAGATCCCTAAGATAGCTTGGATGTCAAAATGAGGCTGATTCCTGTTGTCCAGAGTGATCCAAAGTTGCTGAATCAAGTGGCAACTATTTTCAGTATTGATGAATAAAACTCTTACTCCCTCTATTCACTAACATTATATTTCAATGTAGTCTAGATTTGGATTAAAACGGAAGATCTAAACAATAAAACATGTTTAAATACATGCATTTCCAAAAAAAAAAACTAGATCTTACATTAGTGAACGGAGGGATTAATTGCTATGAACTGCAGGTTAAATTTGCCACTATCGGTACTCACTACTCAAGTCATAGCAAATGTATAGCAGATTTTATAGTTATGTATTCTTGAAAAATAGTTAAGTTTGCCAGTCATACCAAAAGTTTATAGTAGTAGTGTTTATTGCAAATTAAAAATGCACAGATACCAAAAGAAAATTTAAAATACACAGCAGGTTTCCTCCATGAAGATTAAACTTAGTGGAACAAGAATGTCCAGCAGGAAATTTACGGTCAGGACTGTGCAGTCAAACCATAAGATAAAGCAGATGCAGAGGCCAGGCGCTTTCAGAATGCAGAATTTAACATGAACATACATGAATCTGCCACCAGCTAGAGATCAGTATATTAACTGAACAAGTGCCAGGACTGCTTCTCACTAAGCAAGACTCGGACGGAAGCTCTGACTTCTAAATAGTAAACATACATACAACTGAATTCCAATGATAGGCTCACAGGCAGTATGATTCTTCCAAGAGCACCGGCTGCTGCGGCTATTTCTCCAAGCTCGTAGCCTAACCAACAAGAACAGATGCTGTCGGCGAGTTTACAAACGAACGGAGACGAGCGATCAAGCACTGCGAGCAATCATCACACGCTTCCAGTTTATGCTTGCCTACGGTATGCAAATCCCATGCCACCAGTTGGATAATTCATCAAGTTAGTGCCTGAAGAGTCCATATAAGTGTGCTGTGCGGTCACACGATGCTGTCTGAGGGAGGCGTCTGTTGATGTTTGTACAGACATTTGCGGTGACTGGTATATGGATGCTGATGCAGGGGCTGAAACAGGTGTTGTAAACTGGAAACTACGCTGGTCTGATGAACGGTTAGGTTCTGCAGTGGTTTTTTGGGCTGCACCTGAGACAAAGAATACATCAACATGAGAGTGGAGATTGGACAAGTGGATATAGTAGTGAAGCTGCAAAAAAAAAAAACATGTTGCAGTTTGAAAGGAGGATGGACAAAACCAAAACTTATTTTTATGTGATGAATGGGGACCAATTGGTGAAAATTATTGGTAAATTAGACGTCAAGCTTATTAACATTGTTGTGCTATGCAGCCAATCAACTTTATTATTACCAGCTAAATGCCAAAATACTTATGAGCCAGTCCCGGTAGTCATGTCTTAGTAGTCGTTTTTAAGCTTGCCATGTCACTTGGACACTTACATCCCAATGGGTCGTGTATTATATAGGCCAAGTATTTAATATGGTACACCCCACTTTATAAAGATTATGTGCGTCTATTGGGGTGATGAGTATGAGATGTAATGTCCTCTATGCTGGCCTGTGAAAAGAGATGGTATTTGGCAGAAGAGACGGATTCATCCTGTATCTTCATTAAATCTACGCAGCATATACAAAAATCTTAGACCTCTGGGAGATATGCATCACTTTGATGCAGAGGCCGGGGCGATGCCTCCATTTCGGAAAAAAAATCTGGGAATGGTTGTGATTTAACCGGGTATATTAGTTCTGTTTTCCACGTGGGCTTGTTTAGTTCGGGTTCTAATGGGCGGGCTATAAAACAGGTTTGGTTTAGTTCGGTTGCTCTACAAACTGGTTTGGATGTGGTCAGGGGTACGGGTCCAATGGTTCCGGTTGTAAACAGGGCTAACCCGTGGTTCCTAACCGGTTGTTAATTAGAGTGGTTCTCGAGCCAGCACTAGTCCCGTCCTGTCCCTTGTGTATCGCTCGACAGCGTGGCTGCCGCCTAATCCATCACCTAGCCCTGAGTCCTTGACCTGTGGCCGTCTCCGTCGACAGCGACGACGAAGGTGGAGCAGGGTTCTTCACTTCTTCTCCGGCCGCCCCAGCACGGGCTTGTGTTCCTCAGCTCCTGCGATAATGACGATAATGATGGTCCGCCCTCTCAGTTCCGGTGACACCAACCTGTATAGGTCCTTTGCAATATAATGAAACGCAAAGCTTTTGCGTTTTCTCAAAAAAAAAAACCTGTATAGGCACCATCCTCGTCTCTGGCACTGGCAGATGAGGTCCGTGCACTCGAAGTAGAACACCATCCTCGGCACCGTCACCGCCAACACACAACTACCCATCAGCGCCGTCGTGAAGCACATGTTTTCCGGGCCGATGCTGTTCGCAAACGGCGGACTCGTCTGCGAGCGGAACACCAACAGCACCTCAGTCATCACAGCCGCAGGGGAATAGCTTGGGTGTCGCGTCGGAGTCAGCAGAGCAGTCCAGCCTCAGCTCGAACACTGACAGTTCTACAGGAGCTTCGTGTCTGCAGTCTGGACGGGGCGGTAGCATTGTCTTGGACGCCAACGGCGAGAGAGCCGAAAAGGAAGCGGGCGTTGTTTGTGGTGCTGCAGCCAAACCCGAGCGGCGCGCTCACCTTCTTGCCGGACGACGTGAAGGTGCTGCAGCCGAATCCAATCGTCAGCATGGTTACCGCCATCGAAGGTCCTAACTCCTAACCACCCGCTGCCGCCACCGCCATTGCACCGTTGCGAACGAGAAAATAACCGGCATGCCACAGACGGAGGAGAATGTCCTGTCGGATGGCGTCGCCGTCTAGCTAGCTAGCTTGTGGCATGGCTAGCATACGAGAGTTTGGTATGTCCTTGTGTGCTTGTTGGTTCAATATCTTCTCTGTAGCTACAGCAGTACAACCTCGAGTCTTCAACTAGTCAAGCCATTTGATCTTACAGTTCTTAACCCGTTTCCATTATTGGTTTGAACCCAGAGTTGAAGACGCGATTTAGTTCGGTTTGGGTTTAAATTCAAACAGATTTGGTTTTGGTTGGGCTGAGGTGAAAACCAAACGGTTTTAGTTTTGGTTCGGTTGTTCAGTCTGCATGCGTGGGTTCAGCTGAGGTATAGTTTAGTTATCTAACCATTCTCAGGTGCTGCCACATGGAAAGAAATTTTTCTCATCCATGTCAAGATCTAAGCTGCTGCATGCAAGGTATATTTGGGTGATATGATTCATATAGGGAACGAAGGATATGGCATGTAAGTAACCATGTGTTGTCCTTTTTTGAAGCGAAGTTGTCATGCCAAGATTATTTATTTTCTTCACATACTAAGGACAAATGTTTGTGGGGACACAACGGTCCAACTATAATGACAAAACATGAAAATATAATAGGTCACCATATTTGATCTAAACGCTCAGATCAAAAGGAATGAGTGGTCCAGAATGATTTTGGAGCATCTCAAAACCATGTTCATTTATAGCTCCAATAGGCCAAGTCAATATAGCTAAAAGAGTGGATGGGTAATACTAAAAATGCTTTCAGAAGTCACTATGATGCCCAAAGCGCCTTTATTTTATGCGGGATTATGACGCTGTGCTTTATGCTACGGAGGCTTTATGCAGTGGACTATGATAAACATGTTTTACATTTGCTATATCAAGATGGCATGTTAATTACTTTACCAAGACAAACATGATACCATGAGGAAAATGTGCATATTTTCAAGGAATCCTTTGCTGCTAACAAACTTGTTATAACTTCTTATCACAGTCACGCAAAGAAAAACCTCATATTAAGGCCTTCTAGAATGGGTAGCTGTGCATAAAATACCAAATTTTATATGGACCCAAAATTAGTTTGAGACAATAAACTTCCCAAGTACAAGACTGGTTTCAAGTTCAGTAGTGGTTTGACTCTACGCAAGGCAGATTGGAATCCCCTCAAATGTTATTTATTGTACTATGATAGTAATAGATACAAAAATAACAGAAAATAGTATATCAATGTCAAGGTAGTAACCATGTAAAAAAAATCAAGGTAGTAACTGTATCTTAATAAAGCAGAGTTAGGATGTATGAAAAGAATTTACCTCTCGAACTGTCTGGAACAACTTTAGCAGAGGCCTTATATATAACCTGTAATACCTCAGCTAGTATCTGCTGTTTGTAAATTTTATCACATGTTATCTTAAGTTCTCGCCTTCGCTCCAATACTTCCACCTCTGAATTGTACACCAGCGCATCATACTTCTTTTTAGCTTGAGTCATCTCTACTTGACGTGCCAAAATAAGCTGTTCTCTCTGGCAAAACACAAGCAGAGACTGATGAGCAACACCTAACTAGGGCGTAACTGAAATAAGATACAGAAATAGAAGAGCAATTGAAGAAAGTGACCTTCTCTTCATGTCTCTTTGCTATCAGTCCATGCAACTTGTGTAATCGATTCAACTCGATTGTAAATACATTTGAGTTAGGCCCATCTTCAGCCAGAATTTGCCCAGGAGTGGAGCCTGTTGGCAGCTGAGTGTCTGATGCTGGAGCATGTGATGCACCAAGACTGTCAACCTCAGTTCTTGCTGAATGAGTATTTCCACCAGGTGCTTGATATGGATGACTAGCAACTTGGGAAATCGAACCGCAATGGTTCATGTTCATCACACTTTGGGTATTAGAGTGCATGTTTGGCTGGTCAGTAACTTGGGCAAAGGAAGATATTTGACCACTATGTACTTCCTCGCCTCCTGTATCCTCAGCTTGAATCATTTGACTGTTATTAACTAATGGCGGAGGTGCCCTTGCAGCTGAAGGTTCCTGCAGAGTAATATTGCCAGGGATGTCACATTATAAGCTGCCACTAGTAATGACCGCGAGAAACTATTAATATTCTTATACCTTCATCTAGAGACCATTTTGAAAAAAGAATACAACTACTTTGAGATGTAATCTGACAGTTCTTGTGAATGTTTATTTATATCAATTCAATCGTGATTGAATTACTTATAAACTAAACAGATGAATGCTCCAATGCAAAAACAAACAAGAAATTTCTTGCTCACTATTTATCCCTCCTAACGCTAATTCGTTTGTTCTTGCTAATGTCTACTTAACTTATCATTAACATAAGTTTTTTCTATTTTCAGCAAATCGAATCCACCATAAGGCTCAATGGTTAAGATAATACTTCAATAGAACAAAAAATATGAGCTAAAATACTCTTGATGCAATTTTGTTCTGCAAAGGTTTGAGGTAGGCTTGTATGGGTACTTTACCTGTGACCCAGAACATGGTCCTTCTGAGATATTATTGCCTGAACTTATGCACATTTGCTTTTCATTAGAACCGGGCAGAGTATTTTCTGAATCAGTGTTCGTTGTCATGGCAAGTCCTAGTGATGCATCCTTGTCGGAGTGAGAAGCACATGATCTCTCCATGTCTCTCTCCTCATTTTGTGCTGTTGTTGATAAAGCGATTTCTTCTGTCCCATCTTTTTCACCAAACTTTCTCCCTGACATACAACATGGACCTTCTGACATATCATTGTCTGAACTTATTCGCCTTCGTTTATCTCCTGAAATCCGGGCAGCATTACCTGTATCATTGGTCACTGCAATATCAAGCTCTGATGTTGAACTCGTGACAAACCGAGAAGCACAGGGACTCTCTATATTTTCACCATCGTTTTGTTCTGCTACTGAGAAGGCAATTTGCATACCATCTTTTTCACCAAACTCCATTCCAGGCGCACAGGTTAACTGAGAACTGCATTCTGAGGTAGCCCTTTCTTCAGATACACCAACTGAAAACCCAAGCTGTGTAGCTCCATTTGCTACGAGCTGCAATGGTGAGTGTTCTTGCATAGGCTCAGAAACATCACTTGACTTTCCTGTTGTCACTGCATTAGCAGGTTCTAGTGCTGCAATCGTGTCCAGTTGGCAAGCATAAGGTCTTTCTATGTTTTCCCCGTCGTTTTGTGCTGCTGTGAATAAGGTAGTTTGAGTCCCATTTTTCTCACCAAACTCCATCGTGAGAGCACATGTGGACTGAGAAGACCTGCTTTCTAAGGTGGTCATTTCTTCTGCTGCACCGACTGAAAACCCGGACTTTGTAGGTCCATTTGTTTCAAGCGGTGACGGTGTTTTTTCTAGAATGGGCTCAGTAACATCGCTGGCAAAGATGCCTTCAGGTTCTTTATTAGAGGCAATCACTTCAATTTGAGTGGTTAGAGATTGCATGTCGAAATATTTGAGATGCTCTTCACCCTCCGAATAGTCAGTCATATGGCATTCTAATTTCTCCAGCTTGAATTCAGAATATGACAATGAAGTCGCATAAAACAACTTCTTGAGGTAGCCAGCTTTGGCCTCAAATATCCAGCGCTCTTTTATTCTATTCTCCTTGTTTCTGTCACTTACTTGTAGTTTCACAAATTTTAACATCTGAGATTTCATATGTTTATGAAATCTGTTGCGCAAACTACTGAAATGTAGCTTCGGCAACATCATCCTGCAATAACTCATTGTTGGCCTAACATGAGCATGATGGACTTTATAACAATGCACATGTTTTTGGAAGAACTCCAGCTCCAGCTTTTCTCGCCCAATTTTGAGTTTCTTTCGATCTCCATTTTGCCGTGATAATAGTGCACTGAACCTTTGAGAACAAACATCCTCGATCATTTTCAAGACCCAGCGGGAATCAGAGTAGCTAAAGCATCCTTCCTTCCTTTTCTTATGCCTTTCTTTTGAACTAATATACAAGGATGATGAATAACTTTGACGGTGGTTCCCACATAATCTACGTGAAGTTGACTTTCTCACATTAACATGTCGATCCTCAGATGCAGTATACTTAGATTGTTGCACAACAGCAGTACTTGCAGTCTCTCTAATGCGGAAACCTCTTTCAGCTGAAGCTGATGGCTCATCTTCAACGACCCCTTGAGAAGATATGCTAGGAGTTGCAGCCATGTCCTCTTGGATTGCACTACACTTAGACTCTTGCACAAATATAATACATGGGATCCTTCCTTGATGGGAACCTCTTTCAGGTGAAGTTGATGGCCTTATATTGACCTGCTCCTTTTCAATCGCATCTTGCACAAATGAGTGTACAATGCTTGCAGACATGTCTTTGTGGATCGCCCCATACGTAGATTGTTGTTGCAAAACCACAGTACCTGCACTCTCTCCTTTATGAGAAGCTCTTGGCGGTGAAGCTGATTGCCTCATATGGACCTTCTCCTGTTCAACACTTGCAGCTGTGCCTTTCAGGACAAAGCTTTCTATTCTAGGTGGCTCATACACCTCTCTGATCTCACCTTCTTCTTGTCCAGATTCATAAGATTCAATGTTTGCCTCTGCAATCTTGTCACTCTCCGAATTTTCGCGTTCACATGATCGCTTGCAGGCTTCGTTATAATCCATAATACCTCAATCTAGTTGGGTGACTATCTAACTGAGGTGAAAATTTTATGTTATTTGCATTAACAGAAAAACTCCTCAGAACTTTCCTTGCAAAGATGGAAATTGCACCTTAGTTAAGTCGGTTGTTTTCTGCGCAATTGGTTAAGCTCGCTTCATATCCAAGCACCAGTTAACTAGGTCATAGATGCAAGAAGACCTAACAACAATCAGGAAAGACATTTCAAGGTCATGAATCTGAACCCCCATGATTGCATCATTAGTCACGAAATGATACAAAACAACATAATGCACACCACATACATAAGTGCATAAATTCTTCTATATTTATGTGAAATGGGTGAGTACAACTACAAGAATACCTCAATTTTCTCTGGCTAAAGACAGTGAAACAGAGGCTTCTCCTTGTGGTAAAGTTCAAACCAATTTCTTTAATCATCATAAGTCCACAGTTCAGGCATAGTAAATAGTGAAAATATGTCTAATAATTCGATTCGCATGTTTTGGTTTTGTGGGCCAACAATCTAGGTAGAATTCTGATGGCATCTTGTACAATTATTTGCCTAGAGAAAGCAATTTAAGTAATAAAAGGGCCAACCAGATATGGTGAGTTATGTATGGTACTCTCATATTGTATACAAGTGCTAAACATAAGGAGGGCCAAAAAAAATCCTCGTAGAGTACCATGCAGCAACCAAAACTATAAAGCTATTTCGTTCATAATTAGGGCGATTTCTTCCAAAAATGTTGCAAACAAATTGACAGCTTGTACATTAATTATATTAGATGTGACAAATGATGATGGGTACCTAGAAAAAGCAAGGTACCAATTTAATTAAGAATAATAGGCACCTAAATACAGGTTGAAAACGATTTGGACCTGGGTGGTTGGGGTGTACTACATCCATACCTCCCACCAAATAAACTAGGCTCAACGCCTCCTATGAGGTAAAGGTCATAATAATTGGTAACACAGATGTGAGAAGGAATTGAAGGGGGCGGTGATAAACTTTTGCAACTTCTTGTGCAATTAGGCAACCACACAAGTCGAGCAAGAAGGTCGCTCGCATTTCATATCTATATTAAATTGATTACCTCGAATCAACAGGGAAATCCAACTAGAATATAGTAGAGGTTGAAAAGGAAAACCGCTGTTCTTTTACCCACGTTGAAAAGGCGCAACCGTCCAACCCGCACGCAACTGGGGGAAAATAGTAGTACCCCAACATAAATCTCCAGAATCCAACAACCGGTCCCCGTCTGTGTTTGAAAAACGAACCCCAAGCAAAGCAGCGGCGGCGCTGCGTGCCGAAATCGATGGCACGAACCTCGCCAAAACCTCTCGCCTAGAGAAAAACCCACCGCCCAAACCCGCGATTCTTCCCGCAGAAATCCAGCGCCCAAAAATCTATCCCGCCGCACTCGAGCGAAAATTATTAATTATTAATTAAACCTAAACCGCGATGAATAACCGAGCCGCAAAGGCAGTCAAAAAAATAGAGGATCATCTGTGCTTGAGAAAAGAATGCGTACCCAGCTACGGCCGGAATCGAGCGCTCCCCGGCCGCCGGCACGCGGAGGAGATGGGGAAATCGCCGCCGGGCGAGAGGGTGGGGATGAAACGAGGGTTTTGGTTGGGGACGGGAGTGGGGGCAATGGCGCGTTGGGTTGGGCCTGTGGCTGGGGGTGCGGGGGCGTGAAGCGAGAATCAAGCCGGAAACGGAAAAGAAACACAACAGTGGCGTGTTCTACTCTACGCGTTGCGACTTGCGAGTGCGACGAGCGGTAAGCGACAGTCTCCGCCCAGTCGTGGAGTCGGGGTCATTTATAGCAGCTCTCTGAGTTATCACGTCGTGGGGAAGGAAGTTACTACTACTCCTACTTGGTTGGTGCTCCTAGCATCCTAGCAGCATCCGAGGCGAATTTGGGCTGGCGGTTTTTGCGGTGAACAAGTGGACGGGTCACGCTCCACGGCGTGTAGAAAGGGAATCGGTTCCCATACAGTGCGCAGGTCGTGTATCGATCTCATACATTGCGCTGGTAACAAAGCCCACACGACTTTGTGGATCTTCGCGAGGAACCGTAAAGGACGAGAATTTTCGATTGAGTTCGGTTATGGATTGAAATTTTCGAAAGTTATGTAGGAGTATAAGTACTAGCCAGGTGTGTATCTATCTATACCACGACTACCTGCGCTCGCTATGCGGTCAAGAATATAAGGAAAATGATACGGTTTCTCCGGGGATCGTTCCGTTCAGTCCCCCGGGTCCTTTTCGTACCCGTGCGTCAGGGTGGGCTCCACGTACGTCTCCTCTTCCTGTCTCCTCTTCCCGCACGATACCTCCTCTGCCTTTTCGATCTGGGAGATAAGAGCAGAACACGCACCGATTCTGCCCACCGGAGCACGCCGCCGTTGTTGCCGGATTAGGCCGCCGCCGCCAGATCCTTCCCACCGGAGCAGGAAGTTGTCGCCGCCATCGGACTAGGTTGCGCCGCCGGAGCAGGCACCCACCGCCTTTCCACCATGGTCGGTCCTGCTGTGGTCCTTGCCGCTCGTGCTGCGTGTGCCGCCGGCGTTGAGGACGACGTGGCCGCCTACGCGGAGACCTAAGATGTAGAAGATCGCCATGGCCTCGCTCCGGCGAAGTTGCTTAGTTGCGTGCCGGCGTTGCTACCCAAGGGCGCCGGGGCTGCTACGTACGTCGTTGATGTTTGCTACATGGAGTCGTCAGCGGAGCTACGCGCAGGCGCCAATGGTGCTACAATAGGCATCATGTTTTGCTACATGTGGCCGACGTTTTAGCTACAGGCGGCCATCGTCGTTGCTATCGACAGTCGATGGATTTGCTACGGACGGCCGGGAATCTTCAAGTTGGGGATTTTTTGCTACAGGTGCAGGATTTGCTACATATTTTTTTTTTCCTCCAACTTTTGTATATTTTTGCTATAATACTGTAAAACTTTTGCTACAAGATGACCGACGATAGTCTCTGGAGAAGTCATTTTGCTAGGTAGCAACTTTTTTGCTGCAAGGTCTCCGGCGAAGTCTGTTTTTTGCTATATTTGCTAATTTTTTTGCTACATATATTTTCTGTTTTTGCTATAATAGCACAAATATTTTGCTACAAAGTCTCCATCGAGATCTTCCTGTGAAAGTCTTCGGTGAAGTTAGTTTTGCTACACTAGGATTTTTTTTTGCTACACGGTCGCCGGCGAGGTCCAGTCTGTTTTTGTATTTTCTGAGCCGAATCATTTGTTGCTACATATAGCAAAAGCGAGACTATATGTAGCAAAAACGTGACCGTTTGTAGCAAAAACAGGATAAAAAGTTAGAAATCAGATCTGAGCGTCGATCTGCCTAAATCGGACGGCTGGGGGTCCCGGGGGACGTCTGGCACTTCCCAGAATATAATCGACTCGATGTGAACACGAACCGTAATAAACCAGCTGGGATCTACACATGCATGGCAGTGGCAGGGGATCTTGCGGTTCAGTTCCTTGCTTTGCTAGGGGCGCGTTTGTCACGTCCCGATGCATTGGATTTTTGGCTCCCTGGGTAGTGCTCAAGTGGTCAGTGTCATGCAAAAAGTCAGATTGCGTAGTTTCTTTCATAGGTTGTATATAGCTTTTTTTTTCGAGTGACGGTATGCTAGGCAGGTATGCGCGCTTCACCGCGCCGCCTGCCTAGGGTTCGTTTTTTGCGAGTTGCCTACGGATGTTAAATGGCGTAGCCTGTGCGATGAACATTTGTATTTCCTCCATCTCAAAATAGATGTCAAAACCTTGTCAAAATTAGGATGTATCTATATAATAAATAATGTCTATATTCATCCAAATTTTGACAAATTTACGATATATATTTTGACATGGAGGAAGTATAATATATAAAATTCCATTTATGAGAAGTTTGCATCGTGTGAACACACTACCCAAGTATATGAGCTCATAAACAAATAGCATAGTATAAGCTCAGAATTTTGCAAATGAATGTTCTATTTATAAGCTGGTAAAAGAATATATAGCTATATATTGCAAGTGTTCAACATTTTGAATAAAGAAGAATAAATCTTATATTATGTACCAAAAAGATAAAGTGCGTCAATCAAGCCGATTTACCAATCCTAAAATGGTCAATAAGTCACATAAAAATATTGCAACTCTTATAATAAGCATTGAGAGTAATGCATCATCTGTTCTGGCATATAACGTAGCATAAAAAAGCAAGCGTGTATTTTTCGAAGGGGTAATAACATTATGGAATCAATTATTACTGATCATATACCAAACCAAAAACTTAATTTGCCATGTCTCTCGGATAAAATAACATAGAAGACGTTCATCGTTCATTTGTTTCATTGGGTCTGAACTTCTATCAGGCAAAATCAAGGAAGAACATGAATATCTTTGGATGTGAACACATTAGATGGAGTCAGGGGCTCTCAATCCGAGGGGACAAATTCAGTTGTGAGCTTCACAGAGGATCAATCCCTCCATACTGGATGATGGCAACGATGTTGATAAGCAGCAAGAGGCCTCCGTTCTTGGTGCATGTAAGTGGACCCGAATTACACACGCAGAACTAAACTTTAGGAGTCAGCGGTGAAAGATGCAGGACTCAAGAGCACATTTGCACCCTTTGGATTGACCTTGTGGGGAGTGGAAAACACCATTAGAAGGCTTGCATTAATTGAACACAAGAGAAGCAAAAACGTTTAGATGATCTCAATTATGAAAAATAAATTGTTTGTTCCTTTCGTTTTATTTGGAAAGAAAATATTGGCACCATTTATACATGAATATGTGGCGATCTTGGTTGACTGCTCTAAACCAAAGCAATTAACACAAACAAATTATAAAAATAGCAAACAATAAAAGTCACAAATCATTGTATAAACAACTAACATATTATTGATTCATTGATATGCACTATGTGGGCATAGCCTAACTGAACTCAAAATGGTCTTGTTGTATTGCTCACATATGCTATTCTGAAACAACTAAGAATACTACATATGCTATTCTGAAACAACTAAGAACAATCCACATGCTATTCTGAAATAACTAAGAATGCTTCACATTTCCCTCTATTATTAAAGAAACAATCAATAGATTAAGAGTAGACTAATAGAACATAAAGTATGCCTGATCTTTCAAAGAGCTCTGTTCTAGTAAACACCTTAGAAGGATTGTTAATCATATATAAATAAAATAATTGTATTAGTTACCCACAAATATTATAATGATTTTCTTGAACTTCTCTAAGGCTCCACATGCAGTAAATGTAATAAATAACAGAAATTTTCAGAAATAGATAAATTATTATCAACATACTAAAATATATTGCTATAAAGCCAAGATAGTGTGTGATCCTTCCAGCCCTATGATATCTCATAATCTGAATGATCTAGCAAAAGGTGAACAATGTCATAACCACTTTATTTAAAACATGTCTTCTTATATTCGGTATCCTAGGAAGCACTATTAGTTGGAAGTCCTAAAACGGTGAAATATTGTTTAAACACAACATACAAACATGTCTTATTGACAAATATTAACCTGCATAGTGAATAAAAGTGGGTGCAGTTGTTGTGAAAATCTGAACGGCCCACAAATTGCCTTATTGTTAAGTAGGCCTAAACAAATACATCAGTTTTTAGCTCATATTCTACCATCATGCAAATACATCACCAAGTGACTACCAAATCCATCAAGTACACCAATATTTCACAACAATGAGTGGATTAGAAAATGACTACAAAAAGCAATTACTCTATTGAAACTGAATATGTATACCTGGCACTACGACATTCCAGGCTATTGTCATTTTGAAAGTCAGACGAATAAGTGGTCTCAGTTTAGCGAGCCTGATTGATAGGGATCTATTTAAATGGCATGCCTGAAACAAATACACATGCAAGTGTATATTACCACCCTTGTAGCAATCGCTATGGAACATTCTTTTCTGCATAAACACACTCAAATGAGTAGCACAATCGTCACACCAACATAAACCCCAACAAAGACGAACATATATATATTCACCAGGCCACCTAGATACAACCTCCCACAAAAAAAGGCTGCAGGACAAAACAAAACCAGGGGAACCAGTAAAACAAACAAAGAACAATCTAACACAAAAAAGGAAACAAATGAGAAGAATAACCTAAACACAAACATTTCAGGTACACAACAATGCCTAAACATCTTAGAAGGACGGCCATCCAAAAAACCCAGGGGCTAACACCTAAACCATACAAGCACATGCTACATTCAGCAAAACTAACCAAATCTCTAATGATTGATGAGAGAGCTCAGAACCCATAACTGAAACGACGAGCTATAGTTACCCATAGTTGAGAAGAAGGATCATTTAGTGTAGGAAATATTCCTGACCCCTGTTAGTGAAGAGCTATAACAAAAGGTAGGGTGTCCAAGCATATGAATGAATCCGCCACTAAATCCACGATGATACCAACACAATATGCATGAATAGCTTGCAAAGATGTCATAGTTTACCCTAGAAGATGCATGGACTTGGCCATGGAGATATATGTCGACCGATGAGGTTGCATGTGGATATACTAGTTAGTCTCTTGTCAATAAGGCCCCTTGGTCACATTAGCATATAGGTGGTGTTGCTTCATGTTGCCGTTGTAACCACGGTCCATAATGTAGTATGCCTAAATAAATAAAAATATTGAAAAAATAAATTTGGACAATGTCACATCTCAAAACAAAGCTATATTTAGAGAAGGGGAAACATATCAAACGACGGTGCTTGCACAACCAATTCCATAAAAAGGGTTTAGAAATGCATGGTAAAAATTATGATTATTAGGATTTAAACTGATTTTCACAATTAGAAGGTCTAGAACTTCATATATTTATTCTGGTATTCGCCTAAAACAATAAACATAATATAGCAAAAAAAGAAGTGTATATTCACTTCATCTTGAAGGATATAGGAAAACTACATCTTGCCAATGGGTAGTAACAACTCATACGTTGCAAACGTATCTATAATTTTTGATGTTTCATGCTTGGTTTTTATCTACTTTCTTATGTTTTGTCCATACTTTGTAGTACTTTTTATACATTTTCTTGGACTAACCTATTAACAAGATGCCATAGTGCCAGCTGCCTGTTTTCTGCTGTTTTTGGTTCTAGGAAAGTCAAAAAATGAATATTCTCGGAATTGGATGGGACAAAAGCCAAAGTCAGTATTTCACCGAGGGGGACACGGAGCCAGAATACGAGACGGAGAGGGGCCAGGGGACGCCCACACCACCTGGCCATGCGGCCAGGCCTGGCCTGTGCCAGGGGTGGCCTGTGCCAGGGGTGGTGCGGCCACCTAGGGAACCCCCTCGGACTCCCCTTTTGCCTATAAGATGCCTCCGATACAGAAACCCTAAGGACCTGATCAAAATTCCACAAAAGATTATGTAGCCGCCGTCATCTCCATCCCTAGATCGGGAGGAATCTGAAGCTCTTCCTGGCACCCTGTCGGAGGGGAGAATTCACCCTAGAGGCCTTCTCCATCACCATGCAAGCCTCCGGTGTGATGCGTGAGTAGTTTATCCCGGGACTACGGGTCCATGTAGTAGCTAGATGGTTGGTTCTTCTCCTTTGTGCTACCATGTCTAGATCTTGTGAGCTCCGTTCATGATCAAGATCATCTATTTGTAATCATACATGTTGTGTTTGTGGGGATCCGATGGATATTGAGATGCTATTTTAGATTGATTATTGATTCTATCATGTCTTTGTTATTTGTGATTTTGCATGCTCTCCGTTGTTAGTAGATATCTTGGCCGAGTAGATGCTAGCAACTCCAAGAGGGAGTATTTATGCTCGATAGTGGGTTCATGCCTCTAGTAATATGGGGAAGTGACAGAAATCTCTAAGGTACTAGATGTGTTGTTGCTACTAGGGAGAAAACAGCAATCCTTTGTTCATAGAACAATCGTATTGTTTACTTTACACGCAATGCGTAATGCAATAATATGTTGCTTGCAACTTAATACTGGAGGGGGTTCGTATTAATAACATGAAGGTGGATTATTAGTTATAGATGCAGTTGGATTACGGTCTATGTATAATGTTGTAATGCCCAATCAAATCTCATAGGAGTCAAGATGATTAGTATATGCATGTATGCTTTCTCGATGTTTGTCAATTGCCCCGCTGTAATTTGTTCATCCAACATGTCATCTATCTTAAGGAGAACCACCACTAGTGAACTATGGACCCTGGTCCTTTCTTTTACCATCAATCTACAACTGTTTACTGTTTTCTGTTTACTTTCTACAAGCTTTTACTTTCTTCCACACAATACGTTTAATATTTTGTTTTCATCAAAACCGGTGAGATTGATAACCTCACTATAAGTTGGGGGCAAAGTTCTGTGGTTGTGTTGTGTAGGATTCCAAGTTGGCAACAACACCTTGGAGGTGTTTCCTTGCTCCTACTGGTTCAATAACCTTGGTTTCATAACTGAGGGAAAACTTGTTGTTGTGCTCATCATACCTTCCTCTTGGGATTCCCCAACGAGCTCGACGTGTTGAGCCAATAATCAAGCTCTTTTCTGGCGTCGTTGCTGTGGAGTCAAGGACATCTTCACAAGGGGAGTCCCTCATAACCAATCTCTTGACTTGTTTTTTTGTTTAGTTTATTTCCGCTTGTTTGCTTGTTTCTTTATCAAAAACACACAAAAATTAGTTGTACTAGTTTGCTTTCTTTATTAAAAACACAAAAAAATGACTACTCTTGAAAACACTAAGTTGTGTGACTTCACTAGCACCAACAACAATGATTTCATGTGCACACATATTGCTCCACCTGTTCCTGAAGCTACTTTCTTTGAAATAAAACATGCTTTACTCAATCTTGTTATGAGAGAACAATTTTCTGGTATTGGTACTGAAGATGTTGCTGCTCATCTTAATAACTTTGTTGAACTTTGTGAGATGCAAAATCATAGGGATACAGATGGAGATATTATTAAGCTTAAATTGTTTCCTTTCTCTTTGAGAGGAAAAGCTAAAGAATGGTTGCAATCCCTAACTAGAAATAGTATTGATTCTTGGACTAAATGCAATGATGCTTTCATTGGAAAATACTATCCTCCTGCTAAGATTATATCTATGAGAAGTGAAATAATGAAGTTTAGATAATCTGATAATGAACATGTTGCTCAAGCTTGGGAAATAATGAAATCTTTGCTAAAGAATTGTCCCACTCATGGACTAACTGCTTGGCTGATCATCCAAACCTTTTATGCAGGACTGAACTATTCTTCAAGAAATATATTGGATTCTGTTGCTGGAGGTACCTTTATGACCATTACGTTAGGTGCTGCAACAAAGCTTATGGATAATATGATGGTTAACTATTCTGAATGGCATACTAAAGGAGCTCCACAAGGTAAGAAGGTAAATTCTGTTGAGGAAACCTCCTCCTTGAGTGATAAGATTGATGTTATTATGTCTATGCTTGTTAATGGGAAAGCCCATATTGATCCAAATAATGTTCCCTTAGCTTATTTGGTTGCTCAAGAAGAGCAAGTTGATGTGAACTTTATAAGAAATAATAATTTTAGCAATAATGCCTACAGGAATAATTTTCGATTTGAGCAATAGAAGGTCTTCAAAAAAATTGGTTTTTACCTACTGGTCTATTTTGACAGATTTCCGCCATTATTTGCATTTGCTTCTTGTTGGTTCCTTTTTGGGTTCTCTTTGGGGAATTGAGATTTTTAAGGGAAGTGCTACAATAGCTTGTGTTTTAATGGAAGTTTTATTGGTGTTGAAACTGAACCCTAAGACTTATTATCTTGAGTGCACTAATGTTGCTAATAAATATTGTGTGAAGGAAAAAATTTAGGTGTATGGAGAGAATGATGTAATGAGATGAAGAATGGAATAAAGATCAAGCTTGGGGATGCCACGCGTGTCACCCCAAGAAATATCCAAGAATTACAAGCGTCAAATCTTGGGGATGCCTAAGGCATCCCCTTCTTCATCAATAAAAATCCCAGGTTTCTTCCAAACACTTTGTTTTTATTGTTTCATTCACAATTGTGTTGTTCTTGGAGCGTCTTTGTTTTTGTTTTTGGTTTTCGTTTGCTTGGTTTTCTTAGTTTCCTTGAATAAATTGGTTGGACCCCCTCTTTCATACATTAGTTTTCAAATAGTTTGGTTTGGATTGGAAAAGAGTAGGAAAGTTCATGCTTAAGTGGTAAAAGGCGCTTGTTTTTGAATGTGGCCTATGCTTTGTCATGCCATGCTTGATATTGTTTTGGATTTATGCTTAGTGATATTTGCTGTAGCATGACATGTTATAAACAATTGAGATTGCTTAATGTGCCTTGGAAGAATCATGTGTTTCTTTAGCATATTAAAGCATAGTATTGTGGTATTCTCCTATGATGCTTTATTTGGGTTGACTTGGCGCATGATCACACCATGTTATGACTACACCAAGTCACCATTAGCCTTTGTGATCCTTTAGTTTTCGACTTGTAATATCACTTTATGCTTTAATTAATGATGTTTTATCGCTTTGCATGATTATGGCCATTATTGCTCTCTTAGTTGGTCGCTCCTAGTCTTTTGCTAGACTCCATAACCAAGTATGAGTTCCACTCATGCATCCAACTCCAAATAAAACCAAGTTATTCCAAAGAGTCCACCATAACGACCTATTAGCATTTGCTATTCCAAGTATATTCATGTTTTTATCTACCTTCCGAATTAAACTTGTTATGAGAAAACTAGTGATTAAAGCTCTCATGAACTTGATGGCACACTTTACTTTTCTTTCCCTTAATAAACTTGAACCATTGTGTCGTCTATGTTGTATATGCTTGCACTTATATGTTGGGGATTAGCAGAACCATGATGTCATGGGGAACGCTTTCAACATTGCACTTGTACTTTGTACCTAGTTGATATCATGCTCTGTTGTCTATGGATGTCGTCGGTGTGAAATTAAAGGGAAGATTGTAAGTCCATGGAGTTATGTATGTGTGTTAGAGAAACGCCTGGGCCGCATGTCTAATCCATGCCTAATCATGGTGGAAACCTGTAGCGTAACCATAATGAGCTGTCTATGAAGCATTCTTCTTATAAAAAAGAGACAGATATTGAGAAAAAGAGAAAAAGATATGAGAAAAGAGGAAAGAGAGAGAAAAACACCATTTCCCATGGTAAATAAGAAGATTGATGAGATACTCATTGTCTGCTTACCTTGTCATTTTGATATGGGGATTCTTCTATATCATCGGGCAAGGGGTACCCCGTTGGCGGTTCTCTATGATACACATGTACTTACTATGACAAGAACTTACTGATGTGCTCATCGTTCGATGTAGAGCTCGTTGGGAACCCCAAGAGGAAGGTACGATGAGCACAACATCTAGTTTTCCCTCAGTTATGAAACCAAGGTTTAATCGAACCAGTAGGAGCAAGGAAACACCCCAAAGGTGTTACTAGCTGAGCTTTGGCAGGGCGCACTACCGGTGCTAGTAGCAACGTGGAGATCTGCACAACACAACCACAAAAGTTTGTCCCCAACTTGCGATGAGGTTGTCAATCTCACCGTGTTTTGCGGAAAACAAAGGATTAAACGTATCGAATGGAAAGAAGTAAAAGTTTGCAGAAAGTAAACACAAAGCAGTAAAAGATTGTAGATTGTATGTAAAAGACAAGGACCGGTATCCATAGTTCACTAGAGGTGGCTCTCCTTAAGATAGATAACATGCTGGGTGAACAAATTACAGCGGGGCAATTGACAAACACCAAGAAAGCAATACATGCATATACTAATCATCTTGACTCCTTTGAGACTTGATTGGGCATTACAAAATAATACATAGACCGCCATCCAACAGATTATTGCTTTACGAACTGTGTGTAAAGTAAACAATACAATTGTTCTATGAGCAAAGGATTGTTGTTTTCTCCCTAGTAGCAACAGCACATCTAGTACCTTAGAGATTTCTGTCACTTCCCCAGATTACTAGAGGCATGAACCCACTATCGAGCATAAATACTAACTCTTGGAGTTGCTAGCATCTACTTGGCCAAGATAGCTACTAACAACGGAAAGCATGCAAGATCACAAATAACAAAGACATGATAGAATCAATAATCAATCTGAAATAGCATCTCAATATCCATCGGATCCCCGCAAACACAACATGCAGAATTACAAATAGATGATCTTGATCATGAACGGAGCTCACAAGATCTAAACATGAAAGCACAAAGGAGGAGAACCAGCCATCTAGCTACTACATGGATCCGTAGTCCAAGGATGAACTACTCACGCATCACACCGGAGGCTTGCATGGTGATGAAGAAGGCCTCCAGGGTGAATTCCCCTCTCCGGCAGGGTGTCGGGAAGAGCTTCAGATCCCTCCCGATCTAGGGATGGAGATGACGGTGGCTACAAACTCTTTCGTGGATTTTTTGATCGGCCCCTTAGGGTTTTTGTCCCGAGGGCAATATATAGGCGGAAGGAGAGGCCAGGGGGTGCCGGGAGCCACCACACCACCCCCTGGCGCGGGCCCAGCCTGGCTGCGTGGCCAGGTGGTGTGGCCGGCCCCTGGCCCTTCTCCGTCTCATATTCTGGCACTTGATCCCTTCCGGAAAAATAGGCACTTTGGCTTTTGTCCCGTCCAATTTCGAGAATATTCATTTTCTGACTTTCCTGGAACCAAAAACAGCAGAAAACAGGCAGCTGGCATTGTGGCTCTTGTTAATAGGTTAGTCCAAGAAATCATATGAAAAGTACTCCAAAGTTGGAACACAACACAAGAAAGTGGATAAAACCAAGCATGGAACATCAAAAATTATAGATACATTTGCAATTTATCACTTACCGGTAACTAAACTTTAGTAGCATGAGGAGCGGCCCTCGTATTCAAGGGACATGAAATTTCCAACTTATACTTTTTCAAGCATATACTCCATAGTTTGTTCACTTTAACCTTAATCACTTCAAGATGCTTATGATAGGGGCAATGAGAGCTGAAAGCTAATAAGTACCATAATTTTTGGAAGCTCTTTATGAAACTTGAATCCCTGCTTACTTCTATGAAGGTCTTTCTTTTACTTTTATGTTGAGTATCCACCTTCTATCTTTATGCACCTATTGAGAGAGCATAGTGCCATTCTTAGTCTATGTGCATTGTCCCAAGACTTGTTGATTGATGCATAACTTTGATATTGCTTGTTCTTAAACTATTTGTATCTAGTCACCCTTATAAACTTCGAAGGTGTCCTATGCATTTATGCTTGCTAATTTATGAGGGACAAGCTGAATGCCACTATTCTATGTTTTTTTATGTGAAACAAACAAACGTCTTGCAAAACATTGTTATTCATGAATCTTTTGTTTGTGCCTTTTCATGTTACAATATAGTTGCTATGTCTTATTGTTAGAACTTTACCTTTCATGCTATGTTGAAGTACTATGATCCCAGCTATCAATGTTTTACAAATACTTTGATCAAGTTTATGATGGTGCATGTCACCTCAAAAATTATTCTTTTTTATCACTTACCTACTCGAGGACGAGCAGGAGTTAAGCTTGGGGATGTTGATACATTGCAAACGTATATATAATTTTTTATGTAGCACGCTTGGTTTTTATCTACTTTCTTATGTTTTGTCCATACTTTGGAGTACTTTTTATACACTTTCTTGGATTAACCTATTAACAAGATGCCACAGTGCCAGCTGCCTGTTTTCTGCTGTTTTTGGTTCCAGGAAAGTCAAAAAATGAATATTCTTGGAATTGGACGGGACAAAAGCCAAAGTCAGTATTTCACCGAGGGGGACACAAAGCCAGAATACGAGATGGAAAGGGCCAGGGGCCGCCCACACAACCTGGCCGCGCGGCCAGGCCTGGCCTGCGCCAGGAGGTGGTGCGGGCACCTAGGGCACCCCCTCGGCCTCCCCTTTCGCCTATAAGATGCCTTCAATACAGAAAACCTAAGGACCCAATCAAAATTCCATAAAAGAGTCTATAGCCGCTGCCATCTCCATCCCTAGATCGGGAGGGATCTGAAGCTCTTCCCTGCACCCTGCCGGAGGGGAGAATTCACGCTAGAGGCCTTCTTCATCACCATGCAAGCCTCCGGTGTGATGCGTGAGCAGTTCATCCCTGGACTACAGGTCCATGTAGTAGCTAGATGGTTGGTTTTTCTCCTTTGTGCTACCATGTCTAGATCTTGTGAGCTCCGTTCATGATCAAGGTCATCTATTTGTAATCATACATGTTGTTTTTTCGAGGATCCGATGGATATTGATATGCTATTTCGGATTGATTATTGATTCTATCATGTCTTTGTTATTTGTGATCTTTGTTAGTAGATATCTTGGCCGAGTAGATGCTAGCAACTCCAAGAGGGAGTATTTATGCTCGATAGTGGGTTCATGCCTCTAGTAATCTTGGGAAGTGATAGAAATCTCTAAGGTACTAGATGTGTTGTTGCTACAAGGGAGAAACAACAATCCTTTGTTCGTGGAACAATCGTATTGTTTACTTTACACGCAATGCGTAATGCAATAATCTGTTGCTTGCAACTTAGTACTGGAGGGGGTTCAGATTGATAACCTGAAGGTGGATTATTAGTCATAGATGAAGTTAGATACGGTCTATGTATAATGTTGTAATGCCCAATCAAATCTCATAGGAGTCAAGATGATTAGTATATGCATGTATGCTTTCTCGATGTTTGTCAATTGCCCTACTGTAATTTGTTCACAACATGTCATCTATCTTAAGGAGAACCACCACTAGTGAACTATGGACCCCGGTCCTTTCTTTTACCATCAACCTACAACTGTTTACTGTTTTCTGTTTACTTTCTGCAAACTTTTACTTTCTTCCACACAATACGTTTAATCCTTTGTTTTCAGCAAAACCGGTGAGATTGACAACCTCACAGTAAGTTGGGGGCAAAGTTTTGTGGTTGTGTTGTGTAGGATTCCAAGTTGGCAACAACACCTTGATGGCCCAAAATATATCGAGCTCGTTGGGGAACCCCAAGAGGAAGGTATGATGAGCACATCAGCAAGTTTTCCCTCAGTACGTGTAACATCCCAAAACTTTAATCCAAGGTTATTAAGATCCAAATCATCAAAATTAGGATTAACAAAAACTTCTCCAATTGAATTTATTAAGGCATTCATATGTGTGTGCATTTAAAATAGGAGTTGATTTGAATTGCCTTGTTTAAGTGATCCATTGCTTGTAAAATGATTCTTAGGTGAAATAAACATCATCTAGATCATTCCCAAACAAATCCCAAAGAAAAACAAATCAAAATGAATAAAAGAAAGAAATGGTCATTTGTGCCATTTTAATCAGCATGCCTACTTTGGCTATTCCTAGGACTCAATTCTTAACAGAGACAAATGTGGATCTTTGCACCCCTTGCTAGTACATATAATGATGTACCAAGGCCCACTTTGTGATCTGCCAAAAACTTTCAAACACTAAATTTAAATGGCATTAAAAATTGAATCTAGTGTATGTCTCAAGATCACCCTATTTCAAAAACCACTCAAATGAGCTCCAATTTCAAAAGCCAAGCAACCACAGAGGCTTAAGCATGTGTATAGCAAACTCACCAAAATTCATTCAAAAATTCCAAATTGAGTTCATGCGGCCATTGTGTCGAACACCTGGCAGGCATGAATCACACTCTAATCCTAGCTCACTGTTTCTACAGGGTTTTGCCACCCATTTGACCTTAGTTTTCTCCCTCTGTCCCTTCTAGCTCTAACCAAAGCCTAATCACCCCACCCCTTTGTCCCTAGCAGCAGTACCATGCCACCCCGAGGACATGCTCGCCGGCCAAACTTGCCAACGCAGCAGCAGACCGCCCCTCTCTCTCTCTCTCTCTCTCGCCATGTCTAGGAGCTAGACCAGACCACACCGCGCCCTTTGTCCCCTCCCCGAGCAGAGCAGAGCCGTGGACCACCCGCAGAGCACCGCGCCCGGAGCATCTGCGCCATGCTGAGCACGCGCCAGAGCCCCGCGCCCGACAAGCATGCCCACGCCGCGCCTCGACCGCGGCCCGTGCTCACCGCTTCGCCACCGCACGCCGTGTCGAACGCTGCCTCGGCCGCTCAGAGCGTGAGCACCGCCCGACCATTTGCCACCGCCCCTAGCCATGCATTTAAGCCGTAGCGCACCACCAGGAGGTAGGCCACCACCTCCTACCTCAAGCCACGCCGCTAGCACGCTATGCAGCCCTCGCCGGAGTCGCCCGCCCATCCCTTTCAGTCGCCTCGTCGAGCTATAAATAGAGGCCACTCCAGCACAAACCACTCACACCATTCCACTCCCCTCTCCTCACTGGTCCTTCCCTACCTCTAGCTGGAGCAGCTCGAGCACTGCTTCACCGGAATTTCGCCGGAGGAGCCCGCTCTAGAGGAGGAGAAGGCGTCGTCGATTTCGTCCACCCCAGGAGCTGCCGCGACCACCCCTGAGCCCGCCGTCGACAACACGTTCATTTGCCCGCCTCACCGTCGTCGCTGGAGCCCTAGTATGCCCCCTGAATTTCGCCGGAGTAGCTCAAGCCCAGACATGCCCCCTGAGCACCCCCACCGAGCCGTTAGGGTTAGACCTCGCCGGCGACCTATCCATCGTCAACGACGAGCCCCAGCCGTAGATCCTAGTTCTAATCTAACATCCCACATCGCCCCGTACCGCTTCGCGTGTAAAGAGCCGCTGACCAGTGGACTCCCCTATCAGCTGCCCTCTGTGCTGTGGAACGCCACTGGGCCAGCCAGTTTTCTTTCCCGCGCGACCCATTTAATTCAAACTTAGATTTTTCTATTTAGTTTAAACCTAGTTCTATCCCTTAGTTTGAAAATCAATTCAGAGAGATTTACACATCCAAATGGAGTGATTCCAATTGTGTTAGAAAGCTACTGAAAAGATCTACCCAAGCCCGTTGGATTTAATTCAATTAGAGTTAGAGATCTCTCCTAGTAAAAATAACAAAACAGAAGCATTTTCACCTTGCAACATTTTTATAAAATCAATCATGATAGCTTTTGAGTTGATTCCAACTCTCAAAAATCACATTTCACCATACCTATCTGAATATGTAATAATATTAAGGTTTAGATGTAGTGGCTTTGGACTAGTACCAAACTAATGCTATATAGGCATTCCTAGTCACTTTAAATCATTAAATAATAAACTTAAACTTAAGTAAATATGATCCAACCCTTAAATCACATTCCCACATGTTAGAATATGTGGTGATGACATGTGTTCACATGATCCCATATTTTGAGTGGTGAATATTAAATCTTAGTTATTTTTCAATGAGTAGAAATTACTTTTCTTAAATAAAAGAAATGAAACTAGTTAATAAAATCTTGTGATGCTTGTGATGATAATAGATCATCAAATGTGTGCCTTATAGGGCTAATTAGACAAGTTAAGTATTGTTTGGTGATTGTGTACTCCGTGTGTATTTATAGACGATAGTACTGACCAAGCTTTCGAGGAGGAGGAGTTCTATCAAGAGGAGGAAGAAAACTTCAACCACTACACTTCACAAGGCAAGCCATCACTAACAATGTAAGCTAACACTTGCAAGTATAATGCTTAACAAACTAGGATTAAGCTAGTAGATTTGAGCAAAGATGCTTTAGGCATGCTTTGGTTATACCACTTGACTATTACTTACCCCAAGTATTATTCCCAAGTTTTACTTCCTTTACTTTACCCCAAGTCCCTTACTTGTTTTGAAGGTAGCATAAAGAGTATAAAACTTGGCCTATTTAGATAACTTTAGATGTCATTCTATGGCATGAGATTGATCCCATCTTTCCACCTTAGTGAACACTCTTAACTTAGTAGATTAGAGCTAGATCAAAACTTGAGTCACTTTTAGATGGGAACACTTGGTGAAAATGAATTATGAAAACCTTAGAATGATGAGTCATTCTATTGAGATGTTTTGACATGTGTTGAGAAACACAAATGGTTTATGACGAGGAAAATGTTGAGGCATGAGCCTTGACCCTTTTACTAAACTGATGGTTGGATTCGCATGCGATACCAATCCAAATTTACCGTACAACCACAATACCTGAATTGGGTAAGGCTTAGCCGGAAGTTTATATGCATTAGTATTAGTTTCCTCGCGGGAGAGGTTTGAGCTGGGGCTACCTCTTAGTGTTGTCCACCTATGCAGTGCCCAAGATGACAGATGGTCATGGTTGGGAGGCCATGCTCATAGGAGAGGTGCTTATACTAGGGTGTGTAAAGGAAAGGTTATGTTTGATTATCTGCATACTAAGTATGATGATTCAGGGTTATCCCTGACAGATGTATCAAATCTTGTGGTGAAAGTGTACCACCTCTGCAGAGTGTCAAACTATTCGAATAGTCGCGTCCACGGTTATGGAAAGTTGGAATGGCCATACTGTTTCGTTGTCAGATGCTTTCAAAATAACTTATGAAATGATGAATCTTGACTTGACCACAACAGGATTGTGTTTATGACACTAGCTTCCCAACTTAAGTGATTCTAGAATTTTATTTTATCTTTCTTTGCTTCTGAACTCAGCTTAGGTTTCAAACTTAACTTTATAGTTAAACTTAGAGTTAGCACTTTACTTTAGAACTATACTACTTGTTAGTGATTGTTTGCGAGTACTTAAAGGGCTTTTGTCCTTGGCTATTATCATGGCCAGACTATGAAGGAGACTACCAAGATGATGGCCAACAGGACGACTATGATAACTAGGACTATCTGCCTTCATCAGCATTGCCTATGCCCCTGAAGATGGACCCCACTGCTACGCTTATCTTTTTTTCCGCTGTTTGTTGTATTAAGACTAGATCATGAGATCCTTATATGTGTAAGACCTTATGTATGGTTTGTAATGGATGATGTACTGTGATATCCAATCTGTTATGTCTCGCAAAAATGGTAATCCTGGGATTGCGAGGTATGACATAGCAGGCATCTGGGATTAAAAATCCAGGTGTTGACAAGTTGGTATCAGAGCCATCCTGACCATAGGAGACCCTAGTTAGAATGGACGTCCAAACAAAAACTTAGTTTCAAAACCAAAGTGAGTATTTATGAAAAAACTATTTCCTCTCTTATCCTTGGGAATTCATTCTTTCTCAAAAATTCTTGTTCCTCAAAATTCTTACATTACTACTTAAAATTTGACACACTTGATCACTTCACTAATTTCCTCATCCTTAATTCTTATAGATGGAGACTCAGTTCAGAAAGTTCTACCAGTTGGGAAACAGAGGTCAGCTGATCTTCGAGAGGGATCTGGATTCACTGTCGGAGTTACTAGGACGCCCACATCCGGAGTTTCAAGGAGCTCAACTTCCAGGACCCCCAGGAGGAGATTTATAGTGGCTAGTCACCGCTGAACTTAGAGGAAGCATAGAAGCACCAACGTCCGGGAGAATCCAGTTCTCTGTGAGGGAAAACAACTGGCTAGATGGATTAGCCAGGGTAATGCATGAAGCTCTCGCACGTCTATGTACCCTCGGTGTCAACCAGATCCAAGGAACCTGTTTTGCTCACTATGCAAGACGTGACTTCATGGGAATGCCGATGGAGATGCCAAATCATACAGAACTGAAGCGCCAAGTGGAGAACCTCGACTTCCTGTTGTACGATCGTCAAAGGGAGTTGGACAATACTAGGGAGTTTGCTAACCACAATCGTGCCATTGCAGCCCAGAAGGCCCAAACTTTCTCACTGCTAGTCAAGGATCGTCAGTCTCTTCGCCTCTAGCGCGAGAAGAAGGATCGCACCATCGCCCGTCTTTGCAAGAAGGTGGCCGACCTCGAGAAGACCGTCAAGGAGCAAGAAGCCCAGCTTGTAGCAAAGGAGGAAGAAGAGGAGGGTGAAGACATCCAGGAGACATGGATTCTTACCTCAGCAATGATGATGACTTTCTGGAGGAGGATGCCGTGGACTTCTACACTGACGATGAGGACTCCGACTTCATCGATGAGTAGATGCACTAGAGCACTGTCATAGCATGAGATGTATCGGTCTCACTGTATCGTAGCTTGCAGAATGGTTCTTCAAACCATCTGTTTTCCTTTATTGTTGTGGTGTGTGTTTGTATCGTGTGCTTGTTTGAGTGAATGAAATGGGGTTAGTTGCAAAACCTGAGTCAAACTCAAAGTTTTAGCTTTGAAACCAAAACCATGAACCTTAGAACTTTCCCTCTTACCCCTTTATCTACCTCGATCTTCAGATGACTCGTGGAAACCAAGGAGGGAGCAGCTCGCCGCAAGACCCAATGCTGCAGATTATGCAGATGTTAGTTGCAGACCGTGAAGCAAGCAGGGCAGAGCGCCAAGCCAACTTAGAAACATTGCAACAGATATCTCAGATGGCCCAAAACAACCAAGGGCATGGAAACCAGGATCACCATGGATCCAAACTCAAAAACTTTCAGAATACCAATCCCCCAATCTTTAACCAGGCTGAAAACCCACTAGATGCTGATGACTGGTTGTAGACAATGGAAAACAACTTAGAAGTTGCAGGAGTTGATGACAACGAGAAGGTTCTCTTCGCCACCCACTACCTGGCGGGAGATGCAAGAGCTTGGTGGAATAGTATCCGTAATATGAACCATGGTCAAGTGATGACATGGGAAGCCTTCAAAATCAAATTCAGCCGCACCCACGTGCGGCAAGGCCTAGTCACCCGACTAAGGGATGAGTTCCGTGACTTGAAGCAAGGCAGAATGACTGTGGTGGAATACCGTGACAGATTCCTATCGCTTGCAAGGTACGCCCCTAATGAGATCAACACAGAAGTCAAGAAGAAGGAGAGATTCTTGAACAGACTGCATCATGAGATGCAGACTATCCTCGTCAACATCCGCTTCGAGGATCTCGAAGAGCTAGTCGACTCTGCCATTCAGATGGAAGGGAAGATTAATCAGGCAAACGACAACCGCAAACGTCGTATGATGCAGCAATCTGGATCCAACAGTCACCAGAAGTACCGTCCCAACCCCTCACCAGGATATGCACCAAGGAACAACCGACCCCCAATGTCTCGCCCAAGCTACCCCAACCGTAGCGGAGGCAATGTGAAGTCCGGAGGAAACAACCACAACTCCGGCAATGCCAACAACTTCAACCGTGCACCTCCCAAGAACAACAACAACAACACTGCACCCAGGACTGGCAGCAATGTTGTGCCTGTCGCAGCAAAGGACAAGTCCCATATCACTTGTTTCGAGTGTGGAGTGAAGGGTCACTATTCCAATGAGTGTCCCAAGAAGACTGCCGCCACTGCCAATGTGAATGCCCTAGCTCAACAGCAGCGTCGTGTTCAACCAGGGAGAAGGTTTGCTCCAGGGAACCCTCACAACCGCAACGGCCGTCTCTTCCACATGAACGCCGAAGAAGCCCAAGAAGCGCCAGATGTAGTGCTGGGTATGTTTTCTGTCAACTCAGTTTTAGCAAGGGTATTGTTTGATTTGGGAGCATCACATTCATTTGTCACCGAAGAATTTGCATGCACTAGTAAGATTCACCCAACCAACTTGAAGCATGTCATGATAGTTCAAATCCCCGGGTCCACTACAAAAGCTAGAAAAATTTGCAAAGTTGTGCCTATCAGAATACATGGGATAGATTTTTATGCCAACCTAATAGTACTCGGAACCAAAGGATTGGAAGTAGTACTAGGCATGGACTGGATGTCAAGGCATAAAGGAATGATAGACTGTGCTAAGAAAGCCATCACCATGACCAGTAGCTCTGGAGTCATAGTAGAGCATATATCTGAAACCTTACCTCGTCAATTCAAGTGCAACAAGAGTCTAGCCCTGCCCACCTTAGACCAAGTCAGAGTGGTCTGTGAATACCCCGATGTATTCCCAGATGAATTGCTAGGTATGCCCCCGGATAGGGATATTGAGTTCATTATCGAACTAATCCCCGGAACCGGACCCATAGCCCAGAGACCCTACAACATGAACCCCTCAGAGTTAGTAGAACTAAAGAAGCAGTTGGATGCCATGTTAGCAACAGGCTTGATTCAACCAAGCGCATCGCCATGGAGATCACCAGTGTTATTCATCGACAAGAAAGATGGAGGCAACCGTCTATGCACAGATTACAGGAAACTGAATGATGTCACCATCAAGAACAAGTACCCCTTGCCAAAGATAGAGGATCTATTTGATCAGTTGACTAGAGCTCAGGTATTCTCAAAGATTGATCTTAGGACTGGTTATCACCAACTTAAGATTCGTGCAACAGATATTCCAAAGACCGCCTTTACTACTCGTTATGGTTTATATGAGTATACGGTTATGTCTTTTGGATTAACCAATGCCCCTGCTTATTTCATGAATCTCATGAATAAGATCTTTATGAATTTCCTAGATAAGTTTGTAGTTGTGTTTATCGACGACATCCTTATCTTCTCCAAGTCAGAAGAAGAGCATGAGCAACATCTGAGAATCATCCTAGAAACCTTGAGAGAATATCGGTTATATGCCAAGTTTAGCAAGTGTGAGTTTTGGCTGAAAGAAGTAGGATTCCTAGGACATATTGTGTCTGCCGGAGGAGTCTCTGTTGATCCCGCCAAGATCAAAGATGTCGAAGAATGGGAAGCCCCAACCACTCAAACCCAAGTCCGTACATTTCTCGGATTAGCGGGATACTACCGCAAGTTCGTAGAAGGATTCTCGAGCATCGCTAGACCCATGACCCAATTGCTAAAGAAGGACAAGAAGTTTGAATGGACTGACAAATGCGAAGCCAGTTTTCAAGAGCTGAAGAAGAGATTGATATTAGCCCCAATATTGATCATGCCGGACATCAAGAAGCCATTTGATGTATATTGTGATGCATCCAAGATTGGTCTCAGATGTGTGTTGATGCAAGAACGCAAAGTCATCGCCTATCTGTCTCGACAACTGAAGCAGCATGAGCAGAACTATCCGACCCATGATCTTGAGCTAGCAGCCGTAGTTTTGGCATTGAAGACATGGCGTCATTATCTGATGGGTAATTGATGTGAGATTTACTCAGATCACAAGAGCTTGAAGTATATTTTTACTCAGAAGGAGCTGAATATGAGGCAAAGGAGATGGATAGAGTTAATCAAGGATTATGATCTTGACATTCACTATCACCCGGGTAAAGCCAATGTGGTAGCGGATGCTCTTAGCAGATTGCCTTGTAGGCTAAACACCATGATCAAGGAGAAGCAGCCAAGTTTGTATGAGGAGTTGGAGCAGTTTAGAACTGAGCTGGTTAGCAAAGGATTTTTAGCTAGCATTGAACTTCAACCCACTTTGATTAGCCAAATCAAGGAAGCCCAGAAGGGGAATGAAAGTATCGACGGAATCAAACGTCGTATTGGTACAGGAAAAGTACCTGGATTCATGGAAGACGAAGAAGGAGTTATGTGGTACAAATGACGTATCTGTGTGCCAGCAGATTCGGAGCTAAAGCAAGTTATCATGCAGGAAGCTCATGATACTCTTTATTCTATCCATCCCAGAGGAACAAAGATGTATCAAGATTTGAAAGAGCAATTTTGGTGGCACAAGATGAAGAGAGAAATCGGAAGCCACATCGCCAAGTGTGACATCTGTCAAAGAGTCAAAGCAGAGCATCAGAGACTCGCAGGACTGTTGCAACCATTGCAGATTCCGGAATGGAAATGGGATTCCGCCGGAATGGACTTTATCACTAGTTTGCCTACTTCTAGTAGGGGAAATGACTCAATCTGGGTCATAGTTGATAGACTGTCCAAGGTAGCCCACTTTATCCCAGTCAAGACAACCTATCAGAGTTCGAAGCTAGCAGAACTATATATTGCTTGGATTGTTAGTCTGCATGGAACCCCCAAGACCATAGTATCCGATCGTGGAACCTAGTTTACCTCGAGATTTTGGTAGAAAGTTCAGGAAGGATTGGGAACCAAATTGAATTTCAGCACCGCTTATCACCCGCAAACTGATGGACAGACTGAGAGAGTTAACCAGATCCTAGAAGATATGTTGAGAGCTTGTGTGTTAGAGTATGGATCAAAATGGGAAGACTGCCTGCCTTTCGCAGAATTCTCATATAACAATAGTTATCAAGCTAGTTCGCAAACGGCACCATTTGAGTTCCTATACGGAAGGAAGTGCCGTACCCCCTTGAATTGGTCAGAAGTAGGAGAGAGACAGATTTTTGGACCCGACATTCTTCGAGAAGCCGAAGAGAGGGTTCACAAAGTCCGTGAGCACCTCAAGACCGCCCAGTCAAGACAGAAGAGTTATGCAGACAAGAGAAGGAGAGACCTGACTTTCAATGTCGGAGATTTTGTATATCTCAAGGTTTCACCATTGAAGGGAACGCAACGCTTTAGTTTGAAAGGAAAGTTAGCACCCAGATATATCGGACAATTCAAGATTTTGAACCGTCGAGGAGAAGTATCGTATCAATTGGAACTACCTGAAGAAATGTCAGCCATCCACAATGTGTTTCATATCTCGTTACTTCGCAAATGCCTGGAAGTGCCGGAGAAGACTGAAGTTTTCAAAAACATAGATCACCGAGCTGTGGAGATCAACAATGACCTGACATATCGTGAAGTGCCCATCCGTATCTTGGAAGAAGCTTACAGAACCACCAGGACCAAGAGTATCAAGTTTCTCAAGATTCAATGGAGCAACCATACCGAAGACGAAGCCACTTGGGAGCGAGAAGATTACATTAGGACAGAGTTCCCAGATCTCTTTAGTTCCTAAGTTTTCTTTTGTAAATCTCGGGATCAGATTTTGTTTAAGGGGGGGGGAGGTTTGTAACATCCCAAAACTTTAATCCAAGGTTATTAAGATCCAAATCATCAAAATTAGGGTTAACAAAAACTTCTCCAATTGAATTTATTAAAGCATTCATATGTGTGTGCATTTAAAATAGGAGTTGATTTGAATTGCCTTGTTTAAGTGATCCATTGCTTGTAAAATGATTCTTAGGTGAAATAAACATCATCTAGATCATTCCCAAACAAATCCCAAAGAAAAACAAATCAAAATGAATAAAAGAAAGAAATGGTCATTTGTGCCATTTTAATCAGCATGCCCACTTTGGCTATTCCTAGGACTCAATTCTTAACAGAGACAAATGTGGATCTTTGCACCCCTTGCTAGTACATATAATGATGTACCAAGGCCCACTTTGTGATCTACCAAAAACTTTCAAACACTAAATTTAAATGGCATTAAAAAATTGAATCTGGTGTATGTCTCAAGATCACCCTATTTCAAAAACCACTCAAATGAGCTCCAATTTCAAAAGCCAAGCAACCACAGAGGCTTAAGCATGTGTATAGAAAACTCACCAAAATTCATTCAAAAATTCCAAACTTGAGTTCATGCGGCCATTGTGTCGAACACCTGGCAGGCATGAATCACACTCTAATCCTAGCTCACTGTTTCTACAGGGCTTTGCCACCCATTTGACCTCAATTTGCTCCCTCTGTCCCTTCTAGCTCTAACCAAAGCCTAATCACCCCACCCCTTTGTCCCTAGCAGCAGTGCCACGCCACCCCGAGGACATGCTCGCCGGCCAAACTTGCCAACGCAGCAGCAGACCGCCCCTCTCTCTCTCTCGCCATGTCTAGGAGCTAGACCAGACCACACCGCCGCCCTCTGTCCCCTCCCCGAGCAGAGCCGGGCCGTGGACCACCCGCAGAGCACCGCGCCCAGAGTGTTTGCGCCATACCGAGCACGCGCCAGAGCGCCGCGCCCGACAAGCATGCACACGCCGCGCCTCGACCGTAGCATGTGCTCACCGCTTCACCACTACCCCAGGAACCGCCCGGACATGCCCGTTCTACCCGCAGCCACCGCACGCCGTGTCGAACGCCGCCTCGGCCGCGCAGAGCGTGAGCACTGCCCGACCGTTTGCCACCGCCCCTAGCCACGCATTTAAGCCGTAGCGCACCGCCAGGAGGCAGGCCACCGCCCCCTACCTCAAGCCACGCCGCTAGCACGCTATGCATCCCTCGCCGGAGTCGCCCGCCCATCCCTTTCGGTCGCCCCGTCGAGCTATAATAAGAGGCCACCCCAGCACAAACCACTCACACCATTCCACTCCCCTCACTGGTCCTTCCCCACCTCTAGCCGGAGCAGCTCGAGCACTGGTTCACCGGAATTTCGTCGGAGGAGCCCGCTGCAGAGGAGGAGAAGGCGCCGTTGATTTCGTCCACCCAGGAGCTGCCCCGACCACCCCTGAGCCCGCCATCGAAAACACGTTCGTTTGCCCGCCTCACCGTCGTCGCTGGAGCCCTGGTATGCTCCTTGAGCACCCCCACCGAGCCGCTAGGGTTAGACCTCGCTGGCGACCTGTCCATCATCGATGACGAGCCCCAGCCGTAGATCCTAGTTCTAATCTAACGGCCCACATCGCCCTGTACCGCTTCGCGTGTAAAGGGCCGCTAACCGGTGGACCCCCCTGTCAGCTGTCCTCTGTGCCGTGGAACGCCACTAGGCCGGCCAGTTTTCTTTCCCGCGCGACCCATTTAATTCAAACTTAGATTTTTCTATTTAGTTTAAACCTAGTTCTGTCCCTTAGTTTGAAAATCAATTCAGAGAGATTTACGAATCCAAATGGAGCGATTCTAATTGTGTTAGAAAGCTACTGAAAAGATCTACCCAAGACCGTTGGATTTAATTCAATTAGAGTTAGAAATCTCTCCTAGTAAAAATAACAAAACAGAAGCATTTTCACCTTGCAACATTTTTATAAAATCAATCATGATAGCTTTTGAGTTGATTCCAACTCTCAAAAATCACATTTCACCATACCTATCTGAATATATAATAATATTAAGGTTTAGATGTAGTGGCTTTGGACTAGTACCAAACTAATGCTATATAGGCATTCCTAGTCACTTTAAATCATTAAATAATACACTTAAACTTAAGTAAATATGATCCAACCCTTAAATCACATTCCCACATGTTAGAATATGTGGTGATGACATGTGTTCACATGATCCCATATTTTGAGTGGTGAATATTAAATCTTAGTTATTTTTCAATGAGTAGAAATTACTTTTCTTAAATAAAAGAAATGAAACTAGTTAATAAAATCTTGTGATGCTTGTGATGATAATAGATCATCAAATGTGTGCCTTATAGGGCTAATTAGACAAGTTAAGTATTGTTTGGTGATTGTGTACTCCGTGTGTATTTATAGACGATAGTACTGACCAAGCTTTCGAGGAGGAGGAGTTCTATCAAGAGGAGGAAGAAAACTTCAACCACTATACTTCACCAGGCAAGCCATCACTAACAATGTAAGCTAACACTTGCAAGTATAATGCTTAACAAACTAGGATTAAGCTAGTAGATTTGAGCAAAGATGCTTTAGGCATGCTTTGGTTATACCACTTGACTATTACTTACCCCAAGTATTATTCCCAAGTTTTACTTCCTTTACTTTACCCCAGGGCCCTTACTTGTTTTGAAGGTAGCATAAAGAGTATAAAACTTGGCCTATTTAGATAACTTTAGATGTCATTCTATGGCATGAGATTGATCCCATCTTTCCACCTTAGTGAACACTCTTAACTTAGTAGATTAGAGCTAGATCAAAACTTGAGTCACTTTTAGATGGGAACACTTGGTGAAAATGAATTATGAAAACCTTAGAATGATGAGTCATTCTATTGAGATGTTTTGACATGTGTTGAGAAACACAAATGGTTTATGACGAGGAAAATGTTGAGGCATGAGCCTTGACCCTTTTACAAAACTGATGGATGGATTCGGATGCGATACCATTCCAAATTTACCGTACAACCACAATACCTGAATTGGGTAAGGCTTAGCCGGAAGTTTATATGCATTAGTATTAGTTCCCTCGCGAGAGAGGTTTGAGCTGAGGCTACCTCTCAATGTTGTGCACCTATGCAGTGCCCAAGATGACAGATGGTCATGGTTGGGAGGCCATGCTCATAGGAGAGGTGCTTATACTAGGGTGTGTAAAGGAAAGGTTATGTTTGATTATCTGTATACTAAGTATGATGATTCAGGGTTATCCCTCACAGATGTATCGAATCTTGTGGTGAAAGTGTACCACCTCTGCAGAGTGTCAAACGATTCGAATATTCGTGTCCGTGGTTATGGACAGTTGGAATGGCCATACTGTTTTGTTGTCAGATGCTTTCAAAATAACTTATGAAATGATGAATCTTGACTTGACCACAACAGGGTTGTGTTTATGACACTAGCTGCCCAACTTAAGTGATTCTAGTATTTTATTTTATCTTTCTTTGCTTCTAAACTCAGCTTAGGTTTCAAACTTTACTTTATAGTTTAACTTAGAGTTAGCACTTTACTTTAGAACTATACTACTTGTTAGTGATAGTTTGCGAGTACTTAAAGAGTACTCATGGCTTTTGTCCCTGGCTATTCTCATGGCCAGACTATGAAGGAGACTACCAAGATGATGGCCAGCAGGACGGCTATGATAACTAGGACTATCTGCCTTCGTCAGCATTGTATGTGCCCCTGAAGATGGACCCCACTGCTACGCTTATCTTTTTTTCCGCTATTTGTTGTATTAAGACTGGATCATGAGATACTTATTTGTGTAAGACCTTATGTATGGTTTGTAATGGATGATGTACTGTGATATCCAATCTTTTATGTCTCGCAAAAATGGTAATCCTGGGATTGCGAGGTATGGCATAACAGGCATCTAGGATTAAAAATCCGGGTGTTGACAGTACGAAACCAAGGTTATCAATCCAGTAGGAGCAAGGAAACATGCCAATGGTAAAGCTAGTTGAACGATGGCAGGGCGCACTACCGGTGCCAGCAGCAACGTGGAGGCCAGCACAACACAACCATAGAACTTTGCCCCCAACTTACGATGAGGTTGTCAATCTCACCGGTTTTGCTGAAAACAACGGATTAAACGTATCGAATGGAAGGAAGTAATAGTTTGTAGAAAGTAAACACAAAGTAATAAACAGTTGATTGTAGATTGAATGTAAAAGAAAGGACCGGGGTCCATAGTTTACTAGAGGTGGCTCTCCTTAAGATAGATAACATGCTGGGTGAACAAATTACAGCGGGGCAATTGACAAACATCGAGAAAGCATACAAGCGTATACTAATCATCTTGACTCCTTTGAGATTCGATTGGGCATTACAACATTATACATAGACCGTCATCCAACTGCATCTATGACTAATAATCCACCTTCAGGTTATCATCCGAACCCCCTCCGGTATTAAGTTGCAAGCAACAGATTATTGCATTACGAATTGCGTGTAAAGTAAACAATATGATTGTTCTATGAACAAAGGATTGTTGTTTTCTCCCTAGTAGCAATAGCACAACTAGTACCTTAGAGATTTCTGTCACTTCCCTAGATTACCAAAGGCATGAACCCACTATCAAGTATAAATACTAACTCTTGGAGTTGCTAGCATCTACTTGGCCAAGATAGCTACTAACAACGGAAAGCATGCAAGATTACAAATAACAAAGACATGATAGAATCAATAATCAATCTGAAATAGCATCTCAATATCCATCGGATCCCCGCAAACATAACATGTATGGATTACAAATAGATGATCTTGATCATGAACGGAGCTCACAAGATCTAAACATGAAAGCACAAAGGAGGAGAACCAGCTGATGGCTCAGTGTTGATGTAGAGCTCGTTGGGAACCCCAAGAGGAAGGTATGATGAGCAGAGCAGCAAGTTTCCCTCAGTTATGAAACCAATGTTTAATCGAACCAGTAGGAGCAAGGAAACACCCCAAAGGTGTTGCTATCTGAGCCTTGGCAGGGCGCACTACCGGTGCTAGTAGCAACATGGAGACCTGCACAACACAACAACATAACTCTGTCCCCAACTTGGGATGAGGTTGTCAATCTCACCGTGTTTTGCTGAAAACAAAGGATTAAACGTATCGAATGGAAGGAAGTAATAGTTTGCAGAAAGTAAACACAAAATAGTAAACAGTTTGTAGATTGTATGTAAAAGAAAGGACCGGGATCCATAGTTCACTAGAGGTGGTTCTCCTTAATAATCCACCTTCATGTTATTAATACGAACCCCCTCCAGTATTAAGTTGCAAGCAACATATTATGGCATTACGCATTGCGTGTAAAGTAAACAATATGATTGTTCTATGAACAAAGGATTGCTGTTTTCTCCCTAGTAGCAACAACACATCTAGTACCTTAGAGATTTTTGTCACTTCCCCAGATTACCAGAGGCATGAACCCACTATCGAGCATAAATACTAACTCTTGGAGTTGCTACCATCTACTTGGCCACGATAGCTACTAACAACGGAAAGCATGCAAGATCACAAATAACAAAGACATGATAGAATCAATAATGAATCTGAAATAGCACCTCAATATCCATCGGATCCCCGCAAACACAACATGCAGAATTACAAATAGATGAGCTTGATCATGAACGGAGCTCACAAGATCTAGACATGAAAGCACAAAGAGCTCACAATATCCATCGGAGAACCAGCCATCTAGCTACTACATGGACTCGTAGTCCAAGGATGAACTACTCACGCATCACACCGAAGGCTTGCATGGTGATGAAGAAGGCTTCCCGGGTGAATTTCCCTCTCCGGCAGGGTGCCGGGAAGAGCTTTAGATCCCTCCTGATCTAGGGACAGAGACGACGACGGCTACAGATCTTTCGTGGATTTTCGATCGGGTACTTAGGGTTTTCGTCCCGAGGGCATCTTATAGGTAGAAGGAGAGGCCGAGGGGGGGTTGGGGTCGGCCAGACCACCCCCTGGCGTGGGTCAGGCCTGGCCGCGCGGCCAGGTGGTGTGGCCGACCCCCAGCCCTTCTCCGTCTCGTATTTTGGCATCTGTTGACTTCCGAAAAAATAGGCACTTTGGCTTTTTTCCCGTCCAATTCCGAGAATATTCATTTTCTGACTTTCCTGGAACCAAAAACAGCAGAAAACAGGCAGCTGGCACTATGGCTCTTGTTAATAGGTTAGTCCAAGAAATCATATGAAAAGTACTCCAAAGTGTGGGCAAAACACAATAAATTGGATAAAACCAAGCATGGAACATCAAAAATTATAGATACATTTGCAATGTATCAACATCCCCAAGCTTAACTCCTGGTCGTCCTCGAGTAGGTAAGTGATAAAAAGAAAGAATAATTTTTGAGGTGACATGCACCATCAAAGACTTGATCAAAGTATTTGTAAAACATTCAAAGCTGGGATCATAGTACTTCAATCATAACATGAAAGACAAAGTTCTAGCAATAAGACAAAGAAACTATGATGCAACATGAAAAGGCACAAACAAAAGATTCATGAATAACAATGCTTTGCAAGACGTTTGTTTGTTTCACATAAAGAAAACATAGCATAATGGCATTCAACTTGTCCCTCATGGAGTAGCAAAGATAAATGCATAGGACACCTTGAAAGTTCATAAGAGTGACTAGATACAAATAGTTTAAAACAAGCAATATCAAGGTATGCATCAATTAACTAGTCTTGGGACAATGCACATAGAACTAAGAATGGCCACTATGCTCTCAAAGTAGGTGCATAAAGGTAGAAGGTGGAGGCTCAATATAATGGTGGAAGAAAGGCCTTTATAAAATGAAGTAGAGATTCAAGTCTCATAAAGAGCTTCCAAAAATTATGGTACTTATAGCTTTCAGCTCTCATTGCCCCTATCATAAGCATCTTGAAGGTGATTAAGGTTAAAGTGACAGAACTAAGAGGATATGCTTGACAAGTTATAAACCGAAATCTCATGCCCCTTACTTACGAAGACCGATCCTCATGCTACTCAACTTTAGTCACAAGTAAGATCTTGTCATTGTAAGTACATGTGTATCATAAAGAACCGCCAACGGGGTACCCTTGCACATGATACAGGAGCTATCTTATAATCAAAATGAAAAGGCAAGCAGACAATGAGCATCTCAGTGATCTTTTTATTTGTGCATAGGTTTTTATTGAGGATGCTTCATAGAGTGCTCATTATGGTGATGCTGCAAGTTTCCACCATGATTAGGCATGGCTTAGGCTAGCGGCCCAGGCTTTTCTCTAACACACATACAAACTCCTTGATCTTACAAGTTCCACTTTTATTTCACACCACCGGGATCCGTAAGCAAAAGAACATGGTATCAACGGGGTACGAAGTACAAGTGCAATGTTGAAAGCGTTCCCCATGATACATGGTTATGCTAATTTCAACTTATAAAGCGCAAGCATATACACAACAAAGAAGGACCCAATGGTTCAAGTTTATTAGATGCAAAAAAGTAAAGTGTGCCATCAAGTTCATGAGAGCTTTAATCACTAGTTTTCTCATAACAAGTTTAATTCGGAAGGTAAACAAAAGCATGAATATACTTGGAATAGCATAAGCTAGTAGTTAGGTATGGTGGACTCTTTGGAATAACTTGGTTTAGGGAGTTGGATGCATGAGTGGAACTCATACTTGGTTGTGGAGGCTAGCAAAAGACTGGGAGCGACAAACTAAGAGAGCAATAATGGCCATAATCATGCAAAGCGACAAAACATCATTGATCAAAGCATAAAGTGATACTACAAGTTGAAAACTAAAGGATCATAAAGGCTATGGTGACTTGAGATAGTCATAACATGGTGTGAGCATGCGCCAAGTCAACCCAAATAAAGCATCAAAGGAGAATACCACTATGCTATGCTTTAATATGCTAAAACAACGCATGATTCATACAAAGCACATTAAGCAATCTCAACTGTTTATAACAAGTCACGCTACAACAAATAATAATAAGCATAAAGCCAAAACAATATCAAGCATGGCATGACAGAGCATAGGCCACAGTAAAAAACAAGCTCTTTTTACCACATAAACATGAACTTTCCTACTCTTTTCCAAACCAAACAAAACTATTTGCAAACCAATGTATGAAAGAGGGGGTCCAGCCAATTTATTCAGCAAACTAAGCAAACAAAGCAAACGAAAAACCAAAATGAAAACGAAAAAGAAGACGCTCCAAGAACAACACAACTCTGCATGAAACAATAAAAATGAAGCGTTTGGAACAAACCTAGGATTTTTATTGATGAAGAAGGGGATGCCTCGGGCAACCCCAAACTTTGACGCTTGTACTTCTTGGATATTTATTAGGGTGACACGCGTGGCATCCCCAAGCTTGAGCTTTAGTCCATCCTTCATCTCATTACTCATTTCTTCCACACACCTGTAATTTTTCCTTCATACAAAACTTCACACATTCTTTATTAGCAACATTAGTGCACTCAAGATAAATAAGTCTTAAGGTTCAGTTATAACACCAATAAAATTACATTAGAACACTAGCTACTGTAGCACTTCCCTCAAAAATCTCAATTCCCCAAAAGAACTCAAAAAGGAACCAACAAGAAGCAAATGCAGAAAATGGCAGAAATCTATCAAAACAGACCAGAGGTAAAGACGATTTTTTTTCGAAGACCTTCTGTTGCTCAAATCAAAAAGTGTTGAACGAACGAAAGTTAGATAACAACCTGGGGCAGAAGCACAAAAATTCACGCCTCAAAAAGATGTTCAGATTTTACAAGAATTTGTACGGTGAAGCACAGAAATCTGTTTCGGGACAACAACTTTCCCAATCATTACTTCTCTCTCATTAGAGGTTACTCTTGGCACAAAAAGCAAATAAAAAGGATAAGGAGAGGTTATTACTGAAGTAATAACTTCCAAGACTCATCTAAAACTTTTGGGTTATCTCCCAATAAGTACTTTTCTTTAACGCTTTTAAGTTAGGCATAAGAAGCAAGAAAAAGAATCAAGTGTTCTCAAATGAAGAAGTGTTAAAACCAAATTGCTTGCCCTTACCTCTCTTACTTTTATTCTTAACCTTGGGGAAAATGTGATTGTTTGGTGGATAAGAAAGGTGCATGGTCCCCTTTCCCACATCTATTATTGCTCCAAGGAGTTCTAATAGGGACCTTCCAAGTGTAATTTGTCCTTTTCCTGCACATTCAATAACAAGATAATCAGTAGAAATCATTTTCCCAAGAATCTTTGTAAACACTCCTTCAGCTATTCCAATAGATAATATGGTAGCATTATTAGCAAGAGATATTTCTTTTCCTCCTTTATTAAGCCCCCAAAGATTCAAAGATTCATAAATATCTTTGGGCATAAGACAAAATTCAGACATGATATCACAGCGGGCTTGAAAAGTTTCAGTGTGTATCTCAATCTTTACTGTAGGGAGCCACTTTGATGGTTCAGAATTTATTGGAACATAATTATGATGCTCCCTAAGCGTATTATAGAATTCTTTTAAGCTAGTAGTGCTAGTCTCAAGAGTGTTTAGTCTAGCAAATATTCTTGCGAAAGAAATATCAGTTTCACTAGGCAAGTTGTAAGTGAGGATCAATTCATCATCCTCATTACATTGGAGGAAATCTCCTCCCACAATAGCATCTAAAGCATATATATAGCAAAGAGCTATTCCAAGGTAAAAACTACTAAGCTTCCTTGAAGCTCTCCTCAATTCCTTGTTTTTTCAGTGACTAGGCTCGGTTTTTTCATGTAGATCAGAGATTCTAGACCAAGCTTCCTTGAAGCTCTCCTCAATTCCTTGTTTAAAAGTGAAAATCATTTCCTTAGGTGACATAGTGATTGGAGCAAGGCTAGACATAGTGGCAACTTAAGAAAGGAACTAATTTTTTTGTGTTTTTGAAATAAGAAAGCAAACTAGTAAAACTAATTTTTTGTGTATTTTTGATAAAGAAACAAGCAAACAAAGCAAATAGAAACTAAGCAAAACAAAATAACAAAGTAAAGAGATTGGTTATGAGGGACTCCCCTTGTGAAGATGTCCTTGACTCCCCAACAACGGCGCCAGAAAAATGCTTGATGGCTCAATGTTGATGTAGAGCTCGTTGGGAACCCCAAGATGAAGGTATGATGAGCACAGCCGCAAGTTTCCCTCAGTTATGAAACCAAGGTTTAATCGAACCAGTAGGAGCAAGGAAACAACCCAAAGGTGTTGCTAGCTGAGCCTTGGCAGGGCAAACTACCGGTGCTAGTAGCAACGTGGAGACCTACACAACACAACCATAGAACTCTGTCCCCAAATTGCGATGAGGTTCTTAATCTCACCGTGTTTTGCTGAAAACAAAGGATTAAACGTATCGAATGGAAGGAAGATATAGTTTGTTGAAAGTAAACACAAAAAAGTAAACCGTTTGTAGATTGTATGTAAAAGAAAGGACCAGGATCCATAGTTCACTAGAGGTGGCTCTCCTTAAGATAGATAACATGCTGGGTAAACAAATTACAGTGGGGCAATTGACAAACATCGAGAAAGCAATACATGCATATACTAATCATCTTGACTCCTTTGAGATTCGATTGGGCATTACAACATTATAAATAGACCGCCATCCAACTACATCTATGACTAATAATCCACCTTCAGGTTATCATCCGAACCCCCTCTAGTATTAAGTTGCAAGCAACAGATTATTGCTTTACGAATTGCGTGTAAAGTAAACAATACGATTGTTTTATGAACAAAGGATTGTTGTTTTCTCCCTAGTAGCAACAACACATCTAGTACCTTAGAGATTTCTGTCACTTCTCCAGATTACCAGAGGCATGAACCCACTATCGAGCATAAATACTAACTCTTGGAGTTGCTAGCATCTACTTGGCCAAGATAGCTACTAACAACGAAAACCATGCAAGATCACAAATAACAAAGACATGATATAATCGATAATCAATCTGAAATATCATCTCAATATCCATCGGATCCCTGCAAACACAAAATGCAGAATTATAAATAGATGATCTTGATCAGGAACAAAGCTCACAAGATCTAGACATGAAAGCACAAAGGAGGAGAACCAGCCATCTAGCTACTACATGGACCCGTAGTCCAAGGATGAACTACTCACGCATCACACCGGAGGCTTGCATGGTGATGAAGAAGGCCTCCAGGGTGAATTCCCCTCTCCGGCAGGGTGCCGAGAAAAGCTTCAGATCCCTCCCGATCTAGGGACAGAGACGATGGCGGCTACAGACTCTTTCATGGATTTTCGATCGGGTACTTAGGGTTTTCGTCGCGTGGGCATCTTATAGGCGGAAGGAGAGGCCGAGGGGGTGCTGGGGTCGGCCAGACCACCCCCTGGCGCGGGCCAGGCCTGGCCGCACAGCTAGGTGGTGTGTCTGCCCCCAGCCCTTCTCCGTCTCGTATTCTGGCATCTGATGACTTTCGGAAAATAGGCACTTTGGCTTTTGTCTCGTCCAATTCCGAGAATATTCATTTTCTGACTTTCCTGGAACCAAAAACAGCAGAAAACAGGCAACTAGCACTATGGCTCTTGTTAATAGGTTAGTCCAAGAAATCATATGAAAAGTACTCCAAAGTGTGGGCAAAACACAAGAAAGTGGATAAAACCAAGCATGGAACATCAAAAATGATAGATACATTTGCAATGTATCACTAGCCATCTAGCTACTACATGGACCCGTAGTCTAGAGGTGAACTACTCACGCATCACACCGGAGGCTTGCATGATGATGAAGAAGGCCTCCAGGGTGAATTCCCCTCTCCGGCAGGGTGCCGGGAAGAGCTTCATATCCCTCCCGATCTAGGGATGGAGATGATGGCGGCTACAGACTATTTCGTGGAATTTTGATCAGGTACTTAGGGTTTCCGTATCAGAGGCAATATATAGGCAGAAGGAGGGGCCGAGGGGGTGCCTAGGTTGGCCACACCACCGCCTGGTGCGGCCAGGCCTGGCCCGTAAGGCCAGGTGGTGTGGTGGTCCCCTGGCTCCTCTCCATCTCGTATTCTAGCTCCAAGTGTCCCCTGGTAAAATAATGACTTTAGCTTTTGTCCCGTCCAATTCTGGGAATATTCATTTTCTAACTTTCCTGGAACCAAAAACAGCAGAAAACAGGCAGCTGGCACTATGGCTCTTGTTAATAGGTTAGTCCAAGAAATCATATGAAAAGTACTCCAAAGTGTGAACAAAACACAAGAAAGTAGATAAAACCAAGCATGGAACACCAAAAATTATAGATACATTTGCAATGTATCAACATCCCCAAGCTTAACTCCTGCTCGTCCTCGAGTAGGTAAGTGATAAAAAGAAAGAATAATTTTTTAGGTGATATGCACCATCATAAACTTCATCAAATTATTTGTAAAACATTCAAAGCTGGGATCATAGTACTTCAATCATAACATGAAAGACAAATTTCTAGCAATAAGACAAAGAAACTATGTTGCAACATGAAAAGGCACAAAAAAAGATTCATGAATAACAATGCTTTCCAAGACGTTTGTTTGTTTCACATAAAAAAACATAGCATAATGGTATTCAACTTGTCCCTCATAGAGTAGCAAATATAAATGCATAGGACACCTTCAAAGTTTACAAGAGTGACTAGATACAAATAGTTTAAAACAAGCAATATCAAGGTATGCATCAATCAACAAGTCTTGGGACAATGCACATAGAACTAAGAATGGCCACTATGCTCTCAAAGTAGGTGCATAAAGGTAGAAGGTGGAGACTCAATATAATGGTGGAAGAAAGGCCTTCATAGAAGGAAGTAGGGATTCAAGTCTCATAAAGAGCTTCCAAAAATTATGGTACTTAATAGCTTTCAGCTCTCATTGCTCCTATCATAAGCATCTTAAAGTGATTAAGGTTAAAGTGAACAAACTATGGTGTACATGCTTGACAAAGTATAAGTTAGAAATCTCATGTCCCTTGAATAGAGGGCCGCTCCTCATGCTACTCAAGTTTAGTCACCGGTAAGTTCTTGTCATTGTAAGTACATGTGCATCATAGAGAACCGCCAACGGGGTACCCCTTGCCCGATGATACGGAAGAATCCCCATATCAAAATGACAAGGCAAGCAGACAACGATCATCTCATCAATCTTCTTATTTACCATGGGAATATGGTGCCTTTTTTCTCTCTTTCCTCTTTTCATAATCTTTTTTTTTCTTTTTCTCATTTTTTCTCAATATAGGACTCTTTTTTATAAGAAGAATGCTTCATAGACAGCTCATTATGGTTACGCTGCAGGTTTCTGATACATTGCAAATGTATCTATAATTTTTGATGCTCCATGCTTGGTTTTATCCACTTTCTTGTGTTTTGTCCACACTTTGGAGTACTTTTCATATGATTTCTTGGACTAACCTATTAACAAGAGCCACAGTGCCAGCTGCCTGTTTTCTGCTATTTTTGGTTCCAGGAAAGTCAGAAAATGAATATTCTCGGAATTGGACGGGACAAAAGCCAAAGTGCCTATTTTTCCAGAAGACTCACGGAGCCAGAATACGAGACGGAGGAGGGCCAGGGGCTGGCCACCCCCCCCCCAGGCGCGGGCTAGGCCTGGCCGCGCCAGGGCCTGGTGTGGTGGCCCCAGGCACCCCCTCGGTCTCCCTCTTCGCCTATAAGAAGCCTTCTGACCTAAAAACTCCGGGGGGTTCGACGTTTTTCCAAGAAAAGTTCCGTTGCGCCGCCACCACCGAAGGGGAGATTCGGGGGATAGAAAGTCTCTGTTTCGGCACCCTGCCGGGATGGGGAAGTGCCCCCGGAGCCATCTCCATTGACCTCCACCATCATCTTCATCGACAATCCATGTTTCCCCCATCTATGAGTGAGTAATCCCCCCCCCCCCGCTGTAGGCTATGGGGATGGTAGGGATTGGATGAGATCATTCATGTAGTGGCATCAGATTGTTAGGGCATAGTGCCTAGTATCTTTTATTAGTGCTTTATGACTTTGTTGCGACTTGTTGTGCTTAATGCTTGTCACTAGGGCCCGAGTGCCATGATTTCAGATCTGAACTTATTATTGATTCATTATGATAGTATTGTTCTTGGTCTTATCTGCAAGTTGTATACACACGTTGCTGTCTGGAACCTATGGCCCGGAAGTGATAGAAATCGGGATAACCGGAAGGGAAAGGTTTTGATGTGAGGATCACATGTGTTCACGGAGTGTTAATGCTTTGCTCCGGTGCTCTATTAAAAGGAGCACCTTAATTGCCAGTAGTTCCCTAGAGGCCCCGCTGCAAACGGGCTAGCAGGACAAAAGATGTTGTGCAAGTTCTCATTGCGAGCACGTATGACTATATATGGAATGCATGCCTAGGATTGTCTAGTACTTGGATGCTTTATCTTATTTATATGTAATTTCCCTATGTTCTGATTGCTATGTGAATTGTCTTGTCCATGCAACGCCCGTCCATCCATCCCTATGCCTACCGCACTCGAATCCCACTGTTTACTGCTTTTGTTACTACTGTCTTTGCTTTACTACTGTTGTTACTTTGCTATTCCTACTACAAAACTGTTGCTACTGATAAACTGTTGTGAGCAAGATTGTTTCCAGGTGCAGCTGAATCGACAACTCAGTTGTTAAGGCTTATAAATATTCTTTGGCTCCCCTTGTGTCGAATCAATAAATTGGGTTTCACTTCCCTCGAAAATACTGCGGTACACCCCCTATACTTGTGGGTCATCAAGACTATTTTCTGGCGCCATTGCCGGGGAGCATAGCTTTATTTATCAAGTTCACTTGGATTCTCTATTGTTCAAGCTAAGTTTATCTTTCTCCTTGTTTGCTTGTTTCTTTATCAAAAATACAAAAAAAAATTAGTTCCTACTCTAGTTGTTATTTTCGTTGGTCTGTTATTGTCTTGATTTATCATGCTTGTTGGCAATGGTTTGTTTCTTTGAAACTGAAGCTTATTGGCAAGGTGGGTTCATGGAAGATCAAAGATATTATTATAAGGAACACCGCTTGTCACAAAAAGGGAAACACTTATGGGAATAAATTGATAGATTGTATACCATTGCTAGGAACGTGTGCTCTACTTATAATGTTACTTATTGCTGTGATGAGTCTTGTTGCAGAAAGAGGTATAAACACCTCCCTTTTCAATGTGAGTATAGTGATAATGATACCATATCTTCTTATGCTAAAGGAATTTATGACTTTTATGATGCGGAACAAATTGAAGAATTTATTGCTTGGAAGGGTGCTTTTGAACTTGCTAGTTTGCTTGAAAATATTGATGATTCACCTTACAAATATGAGGTGTATGGTATACTTAAATTTTGCTTTGATAATTACAAGGATGAAAATTGCTATATTCTTGAATATTTTAATAGATGCTTTCCACAAATGGAAGAGACTAATGCCTTGCAGGATCCTATGGAAGAAGAAATTGATGAACCTGAAATCTCATTAGATGAAAAAGAGGAGGTGAGTGATGAACAAAAGGGGGAAGAATGGATTAGCTACCCATGCCTACCTTCTAAAGAGAGTAACTCTTTATCCCTTACATTATTTGATTGTCCCCCTTGCTTACTAAAGGAGAATGATTGTTATGTTCCTGAGGTTTCTCTTGATAATGTTTATGATGAAGCTCTAGTGCTTGTAGATCATGAAAAGCATGCTTTATGTGATAGTTATATTGTTGAGTTTATTCATGAGGCTACTGAAAATTATTATGAGAGAGGAAGATATGGTTGTAGAAGTTTTCATGGTATTGAAACACCTCTCTATGTGCTGAAAGTTTTGAAGTTCCTCTTGTTTTATCTTCCTATGCATGTCACTTTGTTCTTTGCAAATTTATTTGCATACATGATTCCTATGCATAGGAAGTGGGTTAGACTTAAATGTGTTTTGAATTTTCTCCTTGATGCTCAACTCATATTTCTTATGAGAGCATCCTCTCAAACTTTTATGCCTGAAGATGATAATATGTCTATTATTCTTGGGAGACCTTTTCTTAAATACTGCAGGGGCTGTTATTAATTGTAATCAAGGGAAGGTGACCTTCAATGAACACATTGTCTATTTCCTCAAGAATATTGAAAGTACTTATGGTTTGAATTCAATTGAACATGTTGAAGGCATTCAAGTTGGAGAAATATATTGTCCCATACAAAGAGAAAATTTTGAAACTATTATGATTGGGACCATTGCTATAAAGGTTGAGGTAACATAATCATTAGTGGGATACAAAGTTTTGTCTCATATGGAATTGTTTTGGTAACAAGACCTGATCAACCTTGTTAACAAAAGGATTTCATTGAACAAAACAATGTTTTTACCATGATTATCTCTGCTTACTTCTATTCTATCCATTTTAGTTTTTGCTTTCTATGCCTAACTTAAAGGCGTTAAAGAAAAGTACTTTTTGGGAGATAACCCAAGAGTTTTAGTTGAGTCTTGGAAGTTATTACCTCTGTAATAACCTCTCCTTATCCTTTTTATTTGCTTTTTGTGCCAAGAGTAACCTCTAATGAGAGTGAAGTAATGATTGGGAAAGTTGTTGTCCCGAAACAGATTTTTGTGCTTAGCCGTAAACATTCGTGAGAGAGCTCTGTACATCGGATTGAGATGTAATTTTTTGTTCTTATGACCCAGGTTGTTATCTAACTTTAGTTAGTTCAACACTTTTTGATTTGAGTAACAGAAGGTCTTCGAAAAAATTCGTCTTTACATGCTGGTTTGTTTTGACAGATTTCTGCCATTTTCTGCATTTGCTTCTTGTTAGTTCCTTATTGAGTTATTTTAGGGAATTGAGATTCTTGAGAGAAGTGCTACAGTAGCTAGTGTTCTAACGGAAGTTTATTTGGTGCTAGAACTGAACCTTAAGACTTATTTATCTTAAGTGCACTAATGTTGCTAATGAGATTTTGTGAAGTTTTGTATGAAGGAAAAATTCCAGGTGTATGGAAGGAATGAGTAATGAGATGAAGGATGGACTAAAGTTCAAGCTTGGGGATGCCACGCGTGTCACCCCAAGAAATATCCAAGAAGTACAAGCGTCAAAGCTTGGGGATGCCCAAGGCATCCCCTTCTTCATTAATAAAAATCTTAGGTTTCTTTCAAACACTTCATTTTTATTGTTTCCTGCACAGTTGTGTTGTTCTTGGAGCGTATTCTTTTTCGTTTTCGTTTTGGTTTTTTAGTTTGCGTGGTTTGCTTAGTTTGCTGAATAAATTGGTTGGACCTCCCCTTTCATACATTGGTGTTCAAATGGTTTCGTTTGGTTTGGAAAAGAGTAGGAGAGCTCATGCTTAAGTGGTAAAGAGAGCTTGTTTTTGACTGTGGCCTATGCTTTGTCATGCCATGCTTGATATTGTTTTGGCTTTATGCTTAGTATTCTTTGCTGTAGCATGACTTGTTATAAACAATTGAGATTGCTTAATGTGCCTTGGATGAATCATGCGTTGTTTTAGCATATTAAAGCATAGTATAGTGGTATTCTCCTTTGATGATTTATTTGGGTTGACTTCGCACATGTTCACACCATGTTATGACTATCCCAAGTCACCATAGCCTTTATGATCCTTTAGTTTTCAACTTGTAGTATCACTTTATGCTTTGATCAATGATGTTTTGTCGCTCTACATGATTATGGCCATTATTGCTCTCTCGTTTGTCGCTCCCTTACTATTGCCAGCCTTCACTTTCAGTGAGTGTTTTACTCATGTTTCCAACTCCCTAAACCAAATATTGCAAAGTGTCCACCATACCTACCTATTAGCATCATTTGCTACTTCCACGCATACTCAATATGCCTTGTTTTCTTTCGAATAAAATGTTTGCTTGTTATGAGAAAGTTAGTTAGTAAAGCTCTCACGAACTTGATGGCACACTTTATTTCCTGCACTTAATAAACCTGAACCATTGTGAACTCTCCATGAAAGTTATATGCTTGCTAATTATAGGCTGGGGATTAGTAGAACCGTGCTGTCACGGGGAACGCTTTCAACACTTGTAAATATATGCCCAGTTGATACCTTGCTCTTTTGTTTGCGGATGTCGTCGGTGTGAAATAAAAGGGGAGCTTGTAAGTCCATGGAGTTATGTATGTGTGTTAGAGAAACGCTTGGGCCGCTGGTCTAATCCATGCTGACATGGTGGAAACCTGCAACGTAACCATAATGATATCTATGAAGCATTCTTCTTATAAAAAAAGAGAGAGATAGCTATTGAGAAAAAGAAAAAAAGAGTTTTATGAAAAGAGGAAAGAGAGAGAAAAGCACCATTTTCCCATGGTAAATAAGAAGATTGCTGAGATACTCATTGTCTGCTTGCCTTGTCATTTTGATATGGAGATTCTTCCGTATCATCGGGCAAGGGGTACCCCGTTGGCGGTTCTCAATGATACGCACATACTTACGATGACAAGAATTTACCGGTAACTAAAGTTGAGTAGCATGAGGAGCGGCCCTCGTACTCAAGGGACTTGGGATTTTCAGTTTATAGTCTGTCAAGTATATAACTCAGATTGGACCTCACTTTCACCTTAACCACATTAAAGATGCTTATGATAGGGGCAATGAGAGCTCAAAGCTAATGAGTACCATACTTTCAGCATTTGGAAGCCTTTCAAAATTATTCAAAACCTTTTCTTCTACTTGTTGAGTCTCCACATATTCTTTGAGCACTTTCTTGAGAGCATAGTGGCCATTCTTAGTTCTATGTGCATTGCCCCAAGACTTGTTGATTGATGCATACCTTGATATTGCTTGTTTTAAACTATTTGTATCTAGTCACTCTTGTGAACTTTGAAGGTGTCCTATGCATTTATATTTGCTACTCAATGAGGGACAAGCTGATTACCACTATGCTATGTTTTCTTTATGTAAAACAAACAAACGTCTTGCAAAGCATTGTTATTCATGAATCTTTTGTTTGTGCCTTTTAATGTTGCATCATAGTTTATTTGTCTTATCGCTAGAACTTTGTCTTTCATGTTATGATTGAAGTACTATGATCCCAGCTTTGAATGTTTTACAAATACTTTGATCAAGTCTTTGATGGTGCATGTCACCTCAAAAATTATTCTTTCTTTTTATACTTACCTACTCGAGGACGAGCAGGAGTTAAGCTTGGGGATGTTGATACATTGCAAATGTATCTATAATTTTTGATGCTCCATGTTTGGTTTTATCCACTTTCTTGTGTTTTGTCCACACTTTGGAGTACTTTTCATATGATTTCTTGCACTAACCTATTAACAAGAGCCACAGTGCCAGCTGCCTGTTTTCTGCTGTTTTTGGTTCCAGGAAAGTCAGAAAATGAATATTCTCGAAATTGGACGGGACAAAAGCCAAAGTGCCTATTTTTCTAGAAGACTCACGGAGCCAGAATACGAGACAGAGGAAGGCCAAGGGCTGGCCACACTCCCCCAGGCGCGGGCTAGGCCTGGCCGCGCCAGGGCCTGGTGTGGTGGCCCCAGGCACCCCCTCGGTCTCCCTCTTCACCTATAAGAAGCCTTCTGACCTAAAAACTCTAGGGGGTTCGACGTTTTTCCACGAAAAGTTCCGCTACGCCGCCACCACCAAAGGGGAGATTCGGGGGACAGAAAGTCTCTGTTCCGGCACCCTGCCGGGATGGGGAAGTGCTCCCGGAGCCATTTCCATCGACCTCCACCATCATCTTCATCGACCATCCATGTTTCCCCCATCTATGAGTGAGTAATCCCCGCTGTAGGCTATGGGGATGGTAAGGGTTGGATGAGATCGTTCATGTAATGGCATCATATTGTTAGGGCATAGTGCCTAGTATCTTTTATTAGTGCTTTATGACTTTGTTGCAACTTGTTGTGCTTAATGCTTGTCACTAGGACCCGAGTGACATGATTTCAGATCTAAACTTATTATTGATTCATTTTGATAGTATTGTTCTTGGTCTTATCTGCAAGTTGTATACACACGTTGCTGTCCGGAACCTATGGCCCCGAAATGACAGAAATCGGGATAACCGGAAAGGAAAGGCTTTGATGTGAGGATCACATGTGTTCACGGAGTGTTAATGCTTTGCTCCGGTGCTCTATTAAAAGGAGCACATTAATTGCCAGTAGTTACCTAGAGGCCCCGCTGCAAACGGGCTAGCAGGACAAAAGATGTTGTGCAAGTTCTCATTGCGAGCACGTATGACTATATATGGAACGCATGCCTAGGATTGTCTAGTACTTGGATGCTTTATCTTATTTATCTGCAATTGCCCTATGTTCTGATTGCTATGTGAATTGTCTTGTCCATGCAACGTCTGTCCATCCATCCCTATGCCTACCGCACTCGAATCCCACTGTTTACTGCTTTTGTTACTACTGTCTTTGCTTTACTACTATTGTTACTTTGCTATTCCTACTACAAAACTGTTGCTACTGATAAACTATTGTGAGCAAGATTGTTTCCAGGTGCAGCTGAATTGACAACTCAGTTGTTAAGGCTTATAAATATTCTTTGGCTCCCCTTGTGTCGAATCAATAAATTGGGTTTCACTTCCCTCGAAAATACTGCGATACACCCCCTATACTTGTGGGTCATCAGTTTCCACCATGTCGGCATGGATTAGACTAGCAGACCAGGTGTTTCTCTAACACATATACATAACTCCATGGACTTACAAGCTCCCCTTTCATTTCACACCGACGACATCCATAGACAAAAGAGCATGATATCAACTAGGTACAAAGTACCAGTGCAATGTTGAAAGCGTTCCCCATGACAGCATGGTTCTGCTAATCCCCAACAAATAAGTGCAAGCATATACAACATAGACGACACAATGGTTCAAGTTTATTAAGTGCAAGAAAAGTAAAGTGTGCCATCAAGTTCGTGAGAGCTTTAATCACTAGTTTTATCATAACAAGTTTAATTTGGAAGGTAGACAAAAACATGAATATATTTGGAATATCATATGCTAGTAGGTAGGTATGGTGGACTCTTTGGAATAACTTGGTTTAAGGAGTTGGATGCATGAGTGGAACTCATACTTGGTTGCGGAGGCTAGCAAAAGACTGGGAGCGACAAACTAAGAGAGCAATAATGGCCATAATCATGCAGAGCGACAAAACATCATTGATCAAAGCATAAAGTGATACTACAAGTTGAAAAATAAAGGATCATATACGCTTATTGTGACTTTGGATAGTTATAACATGGTGTGAGCATGCGCCAAGTCAACCCAAATAAAGCATCAAAGGAGAATACCACAATACTATGCTTTAATGTGCTAAAACAACGCATGATTCATCCAAGGCACATTAAGCAATCTCAATTGTTTATAACAAGTCATGCTACAACAAAGAATACTAAGCATAAAGCCAAAACATTATCAAGCATGGCATGATAAAGCATAGGCCACAGTCAAAAACAAGCTCGCTTTACCACTTAAGCATGAACTTTCCTACTCTTTTCCAATCCAAACCAAACTATTTGAAAACCAATGTATGAAAGAGGGGGGTCCAACCAATTTATTCAACAAACTAAGCAAACCAAGCAAACGAAAAACGAAAATGAAAACGAAAAAGAAGACGCTCCAAGAACAACACAATTGTGCATGAAACAAATAAAAATGAAGCGTTTGGAAGAAACCTGGGATTTTTATTGATGAAGAGGGGGATGCCTTGGGCATCCCCAAGTTTTGATGCTTGTAATTATTGGATATTTCTTGGGTTGACATGTGTGGCATCCCCAAGCTTGAACTTTAGTCTATCCTTCATCTCATTACTCATTCCTTCCATACACTTGAAATTTTTCCTTCATACATACTTCACACAATCTTTATTAGCAACATTAGTGCACTCAAGATAATAAGTCTTTAGGTTCAGTTCTAACACCAATAAAACTTTCATTAAAACACTAGCTATTGTAGCACTTCCCTCAAAAATCTCAATTCCCCAAAAGAACTCAAAAAGGAACCAACAAGAAGCAAATACAGAAAATGGCAGAAATTTGTCAAAACAGACCAGAAGGTAAATACGATTTTTTTCGAAGACCTTCGGTTGCTCAAATCAAAAAGTGTTGAACTAACAAAAGTTAGATAACAACCTGGGTCAGAAGCAAAAAAATTCACGCCTCAAAAGGACGTACAGAGATTTTACACGAATTTTAAAGGTGAAGCACAAAAATCTATTTCGGGACAACAACTTTCGCAATCATTACTTCTCTCTCATTAGAGGTTACTCTTGGCACAAAAAGCAAATAAAAAGGATAAGGAGCGGTTATTACTGAAGTAATAACTTTCAAGACTCATCTAAAACTTTTGGGTTATCTACCAATAAGTACTTTTCTTTAATGCCTTTAAGTTAGGCATAAGAAGCAAGAAAGAATCAAGTGTTCTCAAATGAAGAAGCATTAAGATCAATACCAAAAATATCTTCAACAAGGCAAGGTATATCATCCAAATAAGTTCTAGAGTATCCTCTCTCAATGCTCTTAGGTTCACTATTTTCATCAAAAAGGGTTTTCAGGAACAATCCAATCAAGATTCTTTTCTATGGCTTCATGCATTGCTACCAGTTTAAAGGGTATTGGTATCTTAGTTTCCTCCCCATTAGGTTCAGTTTTGCTCATCTTTTCTCGTGTACCAACAACATCTACACTTGAGCCTAGCATATTGAAACATTCAAAGACTTTTCTAGCTTCTTAGGCAACATCATAGAATTCCTTAAACAAAGTTTCTAGAATAAAATCCCTCCTTTCAGGGTCCTCAATTTCTTTAAGTTTAAGAAACATTACTTGTATTAAGGGGTTAAGGTTAACAAACCTAGCCTCCAACATGTGAATTAAAGAAGCTGCAGCAATTTCATAATTTGGAGCAAGCTCTGTAAGGGATCTATCCTCAATATCCTCGTGCTTACTAACATGATTAAAAACTCTTCAATATTTTCTTTCCCAATTATAAAGCCACTACCTATTGAAAGGTCTTTCCGGGTGAATTTAGGGATCAACATGGCGCTAAGGAAGAGGTAACAACTATAGAAAGACTTAATTTTTTTGTGTTTTTTTAATAAACAAAGCAAACTTGTAAAACTAATTTTTTGTGTTTTTGATAAAGAAACAAGCAAACAAAACAAAAGTAAACTAAGCAAAACAAAAAATAACAAAGTAAAGAGATTGGTTACGAGGGACTCCCCTTGTGAAGATGTCCTTGACTCCCCGACAACGGTGCTAGAAAAAGAGCTTGATGGCCCGAAATATATCGAGCTCGTTGGGGAACCCCAAGAGGAGGGTATGATGAGCACATCATCAAGTTTTCCCTCAGTATGAAACCAAGGTTATCAATCCAGTAGGAGCAAGGAAACACCCCAAAGGTGAAGCTAGCTGAACGATGGCAGGGTGCACTACCGGTGCCAGCAGCAACATGGAGGCCTGCACAACATAACCATAGAACTTTGTCCCCAACTTACGATGAGGTTATCAATCTCACCGGTTTTTCTGAAAACAAAGGATTAAACGTATCGAATGGAAGGAAGTAATAGTTTGTAGAAAGTAAACACAAAGCAATAAATAGTTGATTGTAGATTGAATGTAAAATAAAGGATCGGGGTCCATAGTTCACTAGAGGTGGCTCTCCTTAAGATAGATAACATGCTGGGTGAACAAATTACAGCGGGGCAATTGACAAACATCGAGAAAGCATACAAGCGTATACTAATCATCTTGACTCCTTTGAGATTCGATTGGGCATTACAACATTATACATAGACCGTCATCCAACTGCATCTATGACTAATAATCCACCTTCAGGTTATCATCCGAACCCCCTCCAGTATTAAGTTGCAAGCAACAGATTATTGCATTACGAGTTGTGTGTAAAGTAAACAATACGATTGTTCTATGAACAAAGGATTGTTGTTTTCTCCCTAGTAGCAACAACACATCTAGTACCTTAGAGATTTTTGTCACTTCCCTAGATTACCAGCGGCATGAACCCACTATCGAGCATAAATACTAACTCTTGGAGTTGCTAGCATCTACTTGGCCAAGATAGCTACTAACAACGGAAAGCATGCAAGATCACAAATAACAAAGACATGATAGAATCAATAATCAATCTGAAATATCATCTCAATATCCATCGGATCCCCGCAAACACAACATGTATGGATTACAAATAGATGATCTTGATCATGAACGGAGCTCACAAGATCTAAACATGAAAGCACAAAGGAGGAGAACCAGCCATCTAGCTACTACATGGACCCGTAGTCCAGAGATGAACTACTCACGCATCACACCGGAGGCTTGCATGATGATGAAGAAGGCCTCCAGGGTGAATTCCCCTCTCCAACAGGGTGCCAGGAAGAGCTTCTGATCCCTCCTGATCTAGGGATGGAGATGACGGCGGCTACAGACTCTTTCGTGGAATTTTGATCGGGTACTTAGGGTTTCCGTATTAGAGGCAATATATAGGTGGAAGGAGAGACTGAGGGGGTGCCTGGGCTGGCCACACCACCCCCTGGCGCGGCCAGGTGGTGTGGTGGCCCGCTGGCTCCTCTCCGTCTCGTATTCTGGCTCCAAGTGTCCCCCGGTAAAATAATGACTTTGGCTTTTGTCCCATCCAATTCCGAGAATATTCATTTTCTGACTTTCCTGGAACCAAAAACAGCAGAAAACAGGCAGCTGGCACTGTGGCTCTTGTTAATAGGTTAGTCCAAGAAATCATATGAAAAGTACTCCAAAGTGTGGACAAAACACAAGAAAGTAGATAAAACCAAGCATGGAACAAAAAAAATTATAGATACATTTATAATGTATCACACCTTGAGGGTGTTTCGTTGCTCCTACTGGTTCGATAACCTTGGTTTTATAACTGGGAGAAAACTTGCTGCTATGCTCATCATACCTTCCTCTTGGGGTTCCCCAACGAGCTCGACGTGTTGAGCCAATAATCAATAACCATGTCTAATATACACATACATATTATTATATATATAATGCTTGTTAGGTACACACATAATATCCACATCTATGAAAGATGACTATTTTTATTCTCCTCAACATTCCCTCTTTAAATTGGTCCATCAATCATTCACTTGCATAAGTAAAGCATGAGGTGTGTTCCGAACTAAGAGCATACCTCTATGAAGATTCTCCATATCCAAATAGAATATTTACTATCCAAGCACATTACTGTATCATTGCTAAAGATGACCCTATAACAGCAATTGGAAATTCTAACCGAGTGTCTGAGTTCCAAATGTTTCTTGAAAAACTATGTTTGAAACAAAAGTGTTGCCTCAGCATATCCACACATTACTATATCATTGCTGAAGATGTCCCTTGTAAGAACAATTAGAAATTCTAGTTTAGTGTCCGAGTTGTAAATATTTCTAGAAAAAACATGTTTGGAAAAAAGTGTTGCCTCAATTAGATACCGGAATCGACCATCTAAATCGACAAACCACAAAACTACCAGGTAGCCTGTATGAAGACCTAACCTTTATATAGAGAGAAAAGTGATTTAACTCTAGCCAGCATATTCAGGTAACTTTCTCTAGTCAAACGTGTACAAATTATAGTAACAATAGTTCTGATCTCTCATAGAAGTTTAATTTTAGTTCTCAACACAAAATGAAATTACCTTCATATATAGTCGTTGTCACTGGAGCACAATATTGTCTCATTGGCACGGTGTTCTAAAAAATGATACCTCGAAAGGCTAAGCTAACACTACATAGTTTTAACAGTTTTCTTAGTGTATGAAACATACTATGTTGGCTCCCAAAAAATCAATCATCATATTCCACTCCTGAAGCACAAAAAGGCTCATGGTTAGGTCCATTAACACATGAACTTGGCATGTGTCAGATGCAACATAAAATGAATCTTACAACCAAAATTTCATATTTGAGCTTATTATAAGTTTGTATATTTGTCATATACGGAGTATGTGACAAATTCTAGCAAGTAGGCTGTTCTGCAAGACTACACAAGCAGGAGCAAAGATTCCATCAGTTATATTTTCAGGCCAAAAAATTAAGACTCAACGGGTACTTCACTATCTAGGTAGCAAACTGGAAAAAAATATAATCAGATCATTTTTAAGGTCAAAACATCGAGGGATACTTCACTATCAGGACATACAATGGTGATTACTAACAAACATTCAACCGTGAAGCAAACAATATATGGAAGAAAACAGAGATACTGACCCTTGCTCAACGCTAGGTGATTTTTTGTCCTGTATCACCACGTATAGCCGCCACCAGCTACGAACCCTGGTCTATTGTAATGCTCGGGGCAGCAGTCGTGTGTGAAGCTAGATTGCATCGGGTCAAAATTCAGAAGCTACAGAAACCCAAAGGTTGAACCGTAACTGGTTTGGTGAGAGGGTGGATTGGATCGGGGCCATTGCCTTCAAAAGCTACATGTAGGAGTATATCTGTGGTATAGTTATATGTTGATGGTACATCCGGTGGAATTAAAATGGCAAAATTGAGGTACATAACAATCAAATATGCATAATGTTATCATCTTCAACTATGACTGTTTTCAGTTAACAAATTATAATATAGATTCATCATGATGAAGGAAAAGAGATGAACATGCACTTTACCTGTCCACATACATGTATGCCCTAGATTTAACAAAGAGCTCGTGGCTACTACTACTTCATTGCCGATGCATATTATTTGTGCAGGTGGAGTCATCCATGACTGTCGAGGAGATCCGGCCATGGCAATCGGCGTGGAGGCACTGGCCAGGGTCGCACCCTCGTCTCCTTAGAAGTGGCGGCGCTGGTTAGGCTCGCTCCCTTTTCCTCGGCGGCGGCGGCGCTGGCCAGGCTCACACCCTCGTCCTAGCCTCGCGCCCTCATCCTCAGCAGCGGAGGTACTGGACAGGCTTGCACCCTCGTCCTCGGCAGCGGCGGTGCTGGCCAGGCTCGCGCCATCATCCTCGGCAGCGGTGGCGCTTGCTAGGCTCATGCCCTGATGACTTCAAGTCCACAGATTATTTGTAGCTAGTTTCGAAATAAAAATATTGATCCCACAAGGAGTAGGAGTCTGAACTCTAATAACTCTTTGAACTAAATACTAAAATAGTAATGCTAAATAACATTCTAAGTAACAAGATAAAATACGAGTTTTGTGTAAAATATATTTTTGGGTTTTCAAACAAGAGAACAATAAGTAAACAAGAGCATGCAACTATGATTACAAAAGTCTGCAAGATGATGGAAAGAGTTCTCAGGGAGTAGTGGATCCATCGCTAGTAATTAGAAAGAGTGATCAAAATTATTATAATGAATAAGACCATTTATGATATGTGTGGGAGGAGCTCCATATATGGACGAATAGGCAGCAAACACTACACACATCATCCGTCATAATCACAGCAGACAACAACCGACATCAATCAAATTACTACGCTATTAAGGGACTTTACCCCGTAGGATGTATCATATGACATGGACAATGTTCCGTGAGTTCTCCTCGGTTCTCAAGTTGATACATAAGGAATGATAATAGCTTTATAGTCACCATAGGTGCTATCATCCCTCCGTCTACCAACAAGTAGTTCCCTCCATCTAGTCCTCGGTGAGGCAAATATTGAGTGACGCGCTTCACCCAACATCAAGATGAAGGAAATCTAACACAGACACATAATGAACAATATCACATAATAATCTTTATCTCAATTCAATCTTATACTAGGGTTTCTCCATCTCCCCAAGAACAAAGGAAACTACTTACACATGAAGGCAATCAACATCATGGATAGAATATGGATAAAGTATGATGATACAATTGAAGACAAGTGCAAATCCAAGATTCAACCTAAAATTACAACAAGTAACCAAAGGGGATCGATGATGCAGACGTTGTTGATGAAGATGACGATGTAGATCGATGTGGAGGCCTTCAAGATCCTAGTCCCTTCTCCTCTTGTGTGATGGTGATCGTGTAGATCTAATGGGAGGCGGCTAAGGCGGCAGGACTCCGCCGTGGTGGAGGATATGGCTTGGTGGCTCTCTCTCTTGGGTCCTCCCTCCTTTATATAGGCATTGGGGTGCCCTAGAGTTCCCCCAATACCGTGATATAATTTAGAGAAGGTTCTGGAGCTTCTCTGGGGCGAATTCCCGTCGTTTGCAACCTTTTTTACCAACTATACGACCAAACTATATGACGGGAACTTTTAGTTCCGGCCGTATAGTTAGTCATTGAACCTTCGGGTTCCGCAATGTTTTGGTCGCCATTTCTTCGTACGAACTCCGTTTTGGGTGTTCTTCGGCTCGTTGGATTCGGCTCATCAAGGGCTACAACTCCATGATCTTGGATATTTATTTTGAGAAGTTCGAAAAAATTCAGTTTTCCAACCTCTCAAATGGCTAAGTCTGGTCTTTGCATGTCCTCCATACTATGCTCTCTTTGTTCCTTTTGCCTTTATTTTATCCATAATCATCATCAACACCTACACACATGTCATAGACAAGGAAAGTGATAAAATTATACCTAAACTACTAAATGTGGCATAGCTATAACTGGAAGAAAACATGATATGAGAGATAAATGGCACATTTTATATGGCTAAAAGAGGTGGTATTTCACAGCCATCATGCCCTCGTCCTCGGCAGCAGCTGTGAGGCGGAAGAAGCGATCTCCCTCCTCTTGTCTCGCCTCCTTGACTGGATTGACGCTTAGCGGTGGTGTGGGCCGACAACAGCTATCCCCTTTTCTTCTTGGTGGTGCAGCAGGGGTGTCACGCAGCAGCGGGCGCCGAAGAAGGGCGAGGGTTGCTCCGATGATGTATGCAAAGTCAGAGTCTGCTTCGTCTTCTAGATTGGTGTTGTCGTCCCTCTGTACTTGGCTGCTTGCAGTCCCTGGTAGAAGACGGTGGTATTGACCGCTTGTGTTGGTTGAGCATCCAAATCTATATCGTTGGCATCTATTTCATACCTGGATGAAATCAATACACCAGTATGATACAAAGAAGGGAGAAAATAGTCGCTAGTGTGCTAACATGTATTTTTGGCAGTCCTTTGTCTATATTTAACAGATTACTCAGTAACCTGGCATCGGGAGCTTACTTAAATATAAGTGCACCAATTTGAAACGATGAGGCGGTGCATTGTGGCCTTCTGCAATTTGAAATAAGCAGGCGATGTAAAATAAATTAGTAGTTGTTTAAGAGAATGATACACTAATCACATGAGATAGCTAAAATGGAAGCTAGAAATGAGTTTCTAGAATATATTTATAGTACTCCCCAAACTATAGAGAACAGGCCATCCTACCAATGCATCAAGATTGGGACCTGACATGATGGTCTAGATTTTTTGGAACATGACACGAACCACAGAAAACTGTAAGTAAAATCAAGAGGAACAGATCGTATCACAATAGGAAACATCTTTACTAAGATCAAACATGAATATCATCAAAAAAGGAGGTAGACTACGAATGAGTTGTAGCATATAGCTTTCTCGGTCTTTTACTCGCAATGGCAAGCAAAAAAATCATCTTTGTAGCTTCTTGGTCATAAAAAGCTCATGATAGTCATATTTGCTCAAAGCTATACTTTGCATAGTGGATTTATAAGATAGTGCCCTTTTTAAATAAAAAATGAATCAATCGGCGGTAAACGAACAGAAATAATCTTAAGGAAGTGTAATGAACATACAATTTGATCTTACATAAGCAGGCTCGAACGTTAATGTTGGACATAAGATGTAGTGAGAAAAATAAAGGCTATAGTCACCTCATATATAACAATCTATATCTCTAATTACCGATGTATGTATAGAATAGCAGAGAAGCAGGGAAAGAAAATCAGATTTTTTGTTTGCCCAGGTCACTTCCATTTTGCATTGCATAAGTTTTAGCCTACAAATATATGACAGAAGCATCAGAGTCGTAGGTCTAAGATTAGTTTGCCAACTCATGAAACAATACTGTCAAGTAAAGTGATGCGTGGCAGAAATCATATATCACAAACTTGAATTTTATTTTTCGGAATACTTTTAGGCATCACCTTAGAGCGTACATTATCGCTTCCCTCCTTTTCTTCACAACAAATTGCAACGAACTGCAATATAGCAGGAAAAACCCTCACCATGGAATTGGTCCGACATAAATAGAGGTGCATTCAAACTTCAACTATGGACATGAATGATAATTGGAATTTGGACATAGTAATAGACGGATGCCACTCGTTACCTTAGGTGATCATAGATTTCATAAAGGCACGATGATTGGTATTCCTTAATTCGTGCATAACCTTGGTAGCACCCAAAACAGATCAGAAGTACTCGGACTCGTTGAGGTTTGCAATAACGTACATTCCCTAGAGGAACCTTGGAACCCAAACTATGGCCCTCGCTCATTTGTCTATATATGATAGAAAATATTAATAACAGAAAGGAAGTTCTTATTTTTGTTCTCTCAAAGTTGTCAAGAATGGACAGTCATGCATGTAAAATTTAGGCTTCCAGAAAAGAAAGCGGGAACATACTGGAAGCACAATCCATCTGTGCCTACGTGAATTTCCTTTCTTTGAGGATCCAATGAACTACAGCATTTTTTTGGAAGGTAAACAGTAAACAAATAGCCGATGGCGTGATGTTGATCCTCTAGGCCATAGATTAACAATTTTGAAAAGGGTAACAAACATATTTTGAATGTTACTATCAACTGAACCTGTAGCTGTGAGATCTGAATAAACATAATTTCCGGCATGTATCTGAATAAACATAATTTCTGGCATGTTAAGGAAAACTGATATTGCAAGAATGAACTATCTCCATTCTGAATTTTCAGTAGTTGACAAAAACACATATATAATCTCCCCAAAAACAAAATCCTACACTCCGGCAAGTATCTTGTATTAAGCCTTTCCATGAGTAAAAGTTAGGAAAAAATACTTCAGTTGGATGTATGATTCCATAACAAATGAAAACTTAGAGGGGTGATATAGTGTCCAGTGTGAACTTCATATATACTTTAGTGGTTGTAAAACCTAGAGATTTCTAACAAAGTAGATTACATATCAAGAGCTGATCCTCATACCTGCATGTATAGCAGAGCACTAAATGATAAGAATCAAATTAAATAGTCCCCTGTAAGATAAAACATGGAGGCAAACATCATGAATCTTAGCTAATGACATGGATCCAGCAATCATATATCTTGGTTAATAACCTGCCATCCCATTCTGCATCGGCCGAGTAAACAAAGAGCATGGATCATCAGCATGTCCTGGGAACAAAATCAGTCATTAAGCATACCCATATACCATATCATATGAGGAGGCCAAAAACTTCATAACGTGTAAAATCCCCTTGTCCCCTTATCAGATGGCAGCAGTGCGGCTTGCGCTCAGATCAGGTGCTGGTGGCGGCAGAGCAGCTGCACGGCGGAACCTCCGGCGAGGTCGACGGTGAACACCCGTAGGGAACAGCACGGAAACAGAGGAGCCACCGCCTCCGGCTGCGGTCTGCCCCCGCCGGCCGGACCTGCCTGCCACCGTCTCTAGCGAGCACCTTTCCCCATCTCCCTCATCAAATAAAATCGTCCTGGAAAACATAGAGAAGAGAGAGATGATGAAATTATATATGGAAAGAAATAAAAAAGATCGGACTAGAGACCTTCACGCGCTTGAAATCGGCCATCGCTGCATATCAAATGGCGAGGCGCCGTGCCGGAGGCGGAGTGAGTGGCCGAGGAAGAAGGTGGAGTCCTAGGCACCGCAGCTTAAGATGTAGAGGAGCACGAGCGCGATGACGGCCGTGAAGGCCCGACGCGACTCTGCATCTCCGGCTGTTCCACAGCGACGACGACGGCGACAGTTACATCATGGACCTGAGGCGTAGAGGCACGAATGGAGGGGGCCCTGTCGCTGCCGTCCAGCGCACCGGCCCCTCCTTGCCGTCACCTTCTTCTGCAGCGCCTAGCGTGCCGCCGGTCACGGGTTCCTTGGATCGCCTAAAGAGGAGGCAGCACGGCGACCACGGTGGGCGAGGGCGTCGAGCCTACGACAAGGATGCATACGGCGGTTTGGGGAGGAAGCGCAGCACCCAGTGCGGCGGGAGAGGTGGCGGTGGCGCAGCGGCCGGCGGTTGGAGCGATGACAGCGTGGGGTGCACAGCGGCAACAGCCTAGGGTTGAGAGCGTGGAGATTTTTTCTATCCGGAGTTTGGGGCGGAGTCGGGAGGACGAGGCGTGCCGGTTCGCTGGTTTGCTCTGAAGGGAAGTGCTACGCGTCCTCCGGCGATATTTGATATTTGCCCCCGATCCCCGGGTCGATAGCGCGACACGTGTCCCCCAAAACAGCACATCCTACCTCGTCAGAGATTTCGCCGGAGACCTCACCGACGACTGTGTAGCAAAAAAGTTACGCTAATGTAGCATGCCCGACCTCGCCGGAGGCTTTCGCCGGTGGACCTCACCGGAGACAGAGACAGTGTAGCAAAAACATTGCGCTATTGTAGCAAAATCACAAAACGGTGGTAGCAAAAAAATGTGTTAATGTAGCAAAAAGAACGACCTCGCCGGCGACATCGTCGGAGATCTCGCCGGAAATCTCGTTGCAAAACAACAAAAGCATTTGTAGCAAAACCCGACGCCACTTGTAGCATCGTCGTTGGCTGCACGTACCAGCCTTGCAAACCACATGTAGCAACCCTCACCCCATGTAGCAATCCTCAACGTCATAGGTAGCAGCAACGTTGGCAGTAGGTAGCAACATCGGTAGCCTTCGATAGCAACGAAGGTGGCTTCGTGTAGCTAGGGAGACGGCTGCAACACCACGAGGCAGGGAGAGGCAGCTCTCCGGCGAGGGCGGGGAGGCGCATCTCCGACCAACGCTGGCGGCGCTCCCGCGAGGGCAGGAAGGCCAGGCTCCGACGAGGTAGGCAAGGCGCATCGACCTGGTGACGTGGAGGCGCAGCGACCTGGTGGCGGCTCGGCAACGAGCGGTGCAGGGGAGCAGCAGAGAAGGCGGAGGTCGGCAGCGGCTCGGGACGGAGGAAGCTCGGGACGGAGGCCGGCAGCGGCTCGGGCCGGAGGCCGACGGCGGCTCAAGGCGGAGGTCGGCAGGGGTGAGCGGCGGCGCAAGGCTGCAACGACGCGACGGCGCTACGCAATAGGGCGTGAGCGGTGGAGCAAGGCGGCAGGGCGCGAGCAGCGGAGCAAGGCGGCATGGCGCGTGCGGCGGCGCAAGGCACCAGCGAGGGCTGGGAGGAGCGGCAACCGAGCTCGTCCATGGCGGTAGCTACTCGCGTGTACAAAGAAGTAAAATATGTGGAGGAGAGATAGTCTAAAGAGATAAGGTGGGACCCCCACGCGCGCACACGAGCTAGCTACCCGAGGGATCAGTTCGATCTATCCCCGGGGGAGCGGTATCATTTTCCTTCTCTGAACTATTTTACTGTAGCTAGCACGTGAGCCGGTGCTCAGCGCGCTGGTCTTCCCTCCAGCGTAAGCTATAGAATAATAGCTTTTTGGCACGAAGACAAAAACGGTTGTCAGTTGCTTGCACTTGACTTGCATGTCACATTAACACGAACACACAAACGGTTACTAGCAGTGATTATGTTCTTTGTGTGTGAGTTGTTGCATCCTGTTGGTGCGGCACCTGCTAGGGCTATGACGGCGACGGAGGGCGGCACGACACCTCATGTGGCTGCACTGACGACAGTTGGCTGTGAGAGAACACGGTGGACTCAAACTCCTGAAACAGGTCCCAACGAAGTGGAGATCCTTGTGGTCGCAACCGTGGAGATTCATTCACTCACAAAGATGTTGGTGAATTCGTTTGAAGTAGAATCAAAACTATGATCCCTCCGAAGGTATCCACGTGTCTAGTCATCTTGTTGCAATGGAGCTTCATCGTCCAAAGGGTTGGCAACGCGGAGTAGCAGATCAGCCTTCGCGGTGAAAGAGATATGCCCTAGAGGCCAATAATAAAGATGTTTTTATTAACATATCTTATTACTTCGTAATAGTTTTGTATCATGCTATAACTGTATTAATTAGGAACATTAATACATGTGTGGTATATAAGCAAATCAGGTCCCTAGTATCCTCTAGACTAGTTCGTTGGTCAGCTGATGGTCGAGGTTTTCTGATCATGGACTTTACCACGTCAACTAACAACAAGGTCACTCGTGAAGTGATGGATATCGCAATATGATAAAGTCACATAGTTCAACATTGCAATATCTAGCTAAGCATAATGATCGAGTCCTTCGACCGTGAGATCATATTAATCACTATCTCCCGAGACTGCTATGATCACATCAACCGTCATGTTCGTAACTGGGTGATCATAAAGGTGTACGTCAGTTATTCCATAGGAACTTTTGAGGCCTATGTATCAAGAGCGGGGTTTGCACATCCGAGTGACGGATAGATACCCTGGGCCCACTCGGTGAAATTACATCTATAAGTTTGTAAACATGTGACTACGTCACGGGGATGTAGTATCACGGGAACGAGTAAGTGTGTTTGTCGGTAACAAGATCAAACTAAGGTATATTGATACAAGGAGACCAGGTCTTGGACAAACTAGGTATCTTAGAGCAAAGAGAATGAGACTCGACGTTTAAGGTTCAAGCAAACAAGTTATTCATGGAATGTACGGGGACCATTATGTGTTTCTAGATACTGCTATTGGTCATTGATTGGAAAGTGTGTCGATCATGCCTATGTATTCCTGAGCTGCGGGGTGTCACACTTAAGGGTATAGACGCTTAGGGATTGATCCAATATCGTAGGAGAAAAGAGAGAGAACTCCGGAAGTATTTCGGGGATATCCGATGATGATCGGAGGGGTCTGAAAGGTGTTTCAGAGTGATAGGTATTAAATAATATGTATTTAATATTAATTAAATGAATTAATATTAAGAATGAATTTTTTAAATTGATTTAATAGGGCAGCCCACCTAGTTGGGTCTCCGGAGAGGCCCAAGAGGGGGCCACATGCCCTAGGAAGGCCAGGGGTGGCCGGCGGCCACTAATAGTCTCCCACCACGTGGGGCCCATGCGGGTAGGGCTAGCCGGTGCCTCCTCCCACCTACTCCCTTGATTAGTCCCACCCCGGGATTTTGAGGGAGGGTCTGCCTCCCTTCCACCTATATAAAGAGGGGCACCCCTCTCCCCAAATCCATCTCATCAATGGGCTTGGCCTATTATCTCTCCCTCTCTCTCTCTCTCCCTCTCCCTCATATGTGGTTCCCAAGATTGGAATTGCATACGGGGATTGGGGTTTCTCCACCATATGCAAGTTGTCGTGCTGCTGGACTCGGTCCAGATCAATCTTCTTCCGCTGCTTTGCTGGACCAGGCCCGGGAGATGTCTCTACACTATATGTGTTTAAGGACATGAGGCACTACCACTTGTGGTGTTTTTGCTTGGAGTTTGAAGCTTGGGTGACATGGGTATACCCTACAGGTACTCGAGCTTGGTATATATGGTCCAAATATGTACAGGCCCATGGTGTCGCCAAGGCCCAGATGAAAGGACTCGAGTAACTTGCGGACTCTCGATTGCTTGAAGGACAAGAAGAAGCTAAAGATAGAAAGTTTGAAGGGGAAAACCCTAACTTGTAACCGACTCAACCTGCTACCCGAGACCTAGCCTATCTATATAAAGGCTAGGAAGGGGCGGCGAGGAGGACACACGCAACCCTAGTTTCCACAACCCTTGCCAGATTGCATCTGCGCACCATTGTAACTTTCGACTCCTTCGATAATTCCACGAGCAGACAAGCAGGAGTAGGGACCTCTACGAGGCCTGAACCTGGGTAAATCCTTTGTCCCATGTGTGCTTGTTTGTTAGCCGATAGATGTCTCCAGCGCTCCCTCCTTCTCCAAAACCCAAGTCCATAACAATGGGCATTGATGAGTTAAACCCTCGTCAATTGGCGCCGTCGTGGGGATTGGGAGTGCTGATGTTGCGGCTTCTTCGGCCCCATCAACTGCGATCTACAACTCCGCAATAGCGGAGTCGCTAACTCTTCGGCGCCTTCGACTTCACCGTCCAGACGTCGGCCACCCGCCCGGCCTTCGAGTCCGTCGGCGACGGAATCAGCCTGGCGATTGGGAGCTTCCGCTTCCAAGTTGGTCAGATGGGCACGCTTCGCATGCCTGATCAACCGATAGCACCGGCGATTGCCCCGACATCATGGTTCCCTCCATCGATCGGCACCCTCAGCGAGCTCAATGCTTCGGCGGCAGTCGGGAACACGGTCAACGACAGCAGTCGTGACTCCGATCTGAGCGATCTGGCCACAGAAGATGGAACCTACGGTTCCGAATCTGAAAGTTGTGGAAGCAACAGCTTCCCCAATCACGTCATGTGCACCGTCATTAACACAGGCGACACCTCCGCCAATGGTGGCAACGGCGGTAACGGCGCCAACGGGGGAGCAGTCGAACCTCCCAGCATAATCAATGAGCAAACCGGCGAACGCGTCGTAATCAGGCTCAACGAGCAAGAGTGGGAGCGCTGCCGCGAAGCCCTACGAGGTGCACCTCTACCCCTCGGGTCCCCGCAGGAACTGCTGATGGGCTACCACTGGTTCCTAAAAGAAGAATTCAAGCGCCAAAAACAAGTAATCGCGCAACTTGAGGCGTGTAAAAAGGCAGCGGACGAGTCAAGCCTTCGTCGCGCTGGGCTCTCCTCCTACGGAGGATCCTCCTCAAGAGGCAACGAGTACCTCGCCAAGAAGAGGCAGTCGCGGATGGCTCACCTCACCGAGCAAGAGCGCATAGAGGCCGTGAAAGTTCTCGACTTCGACTCTATGACAGTCGACACGAGAGGCAACGTGGTTCCCAGGACGCCGCAGGCTGCGGTGACAGCAGCCACCATGTACCTCCTCAATAACCAACAGCCAGCTGGAGATCCCCGAACTGCCATGCACCAATCTACGATCGCGGGTTTGGAGCTAATCGAGGCCGCTCTCGATAAGGAGCCGGTACCAGACCCAAAAAAGGGCAAAGCGCTACTCCTCGCCCTCATCTAGCGATGACAGTCACGACCTATCTCGGCGCCGTCGCTCATGGCGACACGATCGCGACTACAATGCACGCAACGACCTCACGCAGCGCAAGATCGATAAGTCAAGGGCACGACGTGCTCGGTCGACTGACTCGGAAGAGGAAGATGGGGAGCTCTGCGGCGCCAGATGCTTCAGCAGATCCATTAGGCAGAAGCGAGTGCCTAAAGGGTTTAAACTCCCGTCGGAGAATCCGAAATTTGACGGTCTACAGGACCCTAAAATCTGGCTGGAGGATCACATCTCCTCCGTCAGGCTCCACGGAGGCAGTTGAAGTACTGCCATGCAATGTTTGCAGCTACAGCTGCAGGGCGCCGCCCGAGCATGGCTCAATAACCTCCCACGCGGATCCATTCGCAGTTGGGATGAGCTGGTTTATAGCTTCGTGCGCAACTTTAAGGGCACGTACAAACGGCCCGCATCAATCGAAGAACTGAGATGCTGCCAACAAAGATCTGGCGAATCGTTGTGCTCATACATCCAAAGGTGGTCCATCATCAAGAACTCCGTGGAAAACATCTCGGAAGACCGCGCGATTGATGCATTCAACGGTGGCGTCCGCCGCCTAGAGCTCAGGGAGGAGCTGGGCCGCTCAAAGCCCTAGACCATCGACCACCTGATGGAGATCGCGAATCGGTGGGCCGATGGAGAAGATTCGGTGAAGAATCGCGCTCACTCCGACAAGGAGGCGGAACTCGAACGCAGACGCGACCGCCGGGGCAAGCGTCGCATGCGCATCTACGACGACCGCGACGACATCAACATGGTCGCAGCCGGCTACGCCGATAGACGCGACGACAACCGCAACAGCGGATACCGCAGCGGCGGATACCGCGACTCCGGGAAAACCACGCAAGTGTGGCAACGCCGCGCCCGCGATGAGGCACCCGCGACCTCCATCGAGGAAAAACTGTCCGGGCCATGCACGGTACACTTCTACATCGACAAGCATGATGGCAAGAGAAAACCATCGATGCCTACTGTCCGGGCCATGCACGGTACACTTCCCGCTGCCACGGATCGATCAAATCATCGACTCCACTGCTGGATGCGAGCGCCTCTGCTTCCTCGATGCCTACTCAGGCTATAACCAAATTCGAATGAAGGAGGAAGACCAGGAAAAGACCGCGTTTACAACGCCCTTCGGTGTGTTCTGCTACAACAAAATGCCCTTCGGGCTAAAAAACGCGAGAGCCACCTACCAGCGGTGCATGCAGGCTTGCCTCAAGGAGCAATTGGGTCGCAACATCCAAGTCTATGTCGACGACATAGTAATCAAAACCAAGGAGGAAGCCTCTCTAATCGACGACTTGCGCGAAACATTCGGCAATCTCGATCGCTACCGGATTAAGCTCAATCCGAACAAATGCGCCTTCGGCGTACCATCTGGGCAGCTGCTCAGGTATCTCATCTCCGCGAGAGGGATTGAGGCAAACCCGAAAAAGATAAAGGCCATACTGGCCATGGAGAAGCCAAAGAACATAAGAGGTGTCCAACAACTAGCCGGACGAATCGTGGCCCTCAGTCGATTTATCAGTCGAATGGGAGAAAAGGCACTGCCCTTCTATCAGCTCCTTCGCAACGCTGACAAATTCGAGTGGACCAAGGAAGCGCAAGACGCATTCGAAGATCTCAAGCGCCTGTTATCCACCTCGCCAGTACTGGTGACTTCACGAGAAAGGGAGACACTACTGCTGTACATCTCCGCTACCAACCAAGTGGTTAGTACAGTGCTCGTCGTCGAGCGGGCCGAGGAAAACAAGGTCCATGGCGTACAACGCCCGGTATACTACCTCAGCGAGGTCCTCACGCCAACAAAACAGCGGTACCCGCACTACCAGAAGCTGGTGTACAGCGTCTTCATGACCGCCCGGCGACTGCGCCATTACTTCCAAGAACACCCAATCGTGGTAGTCAGCGACGCCCCATTGGGACATATCCTCAATAACCCCGACGCCACGGGACGAGTCGCGCTTTGGGGAATCGAACTGTCTCCACGAGACATCACATACGAAAAGCATGACGCAATCAAGTCGCAAGTTCTCCCTGACTTCCTCGTGCACTGGATGGAGAACCAGCTTCCAGACAAGCCAGATATGTCCTACCTCTGGACAATGCACTTCGATGGGTCCAAGCGAAAAGATGGAGCGGGAGCACGTGTCATACTGACATCACCTCAAGGGGACAAGCTGAAATACATCTTGCGAATGCAGTTCACAGCCTCAAATAACGAAGCTGAATACGAGGCCCTGTTGCACGGGATGAGGATAGCAAAATCCTGCGGCGCAAAGAGGCTCATTATATATGGTGACTCCAAGCTGGTCGTCAACCAAACAATGCATGAGTGCGATGCACTGAACGACAACATGATCGCGTACCGTGACCTCTATGATACACTCGAAGGGGACTTCGATGGTTGCGAGTTGCGACATGTAGGTCGCGAAAGCAATGAGGAGGCGGACGCACTCGCCAACATAGGCTCCACCTGCGCCCCCATACCACCTGAGGTATTTCTCGAGCGCATCTACGAACGCTTCATCAAGCCAAAGGCCGCAGAGAAGAAAACAAGCGCATCAAAGGACTCGGGGGCTACGCCACCCAATGAGCCAATGGCACTCGATGACTTGGAGCCAGACACAGGACTCGAAGGACCAATGAGCGTCATGATGATCGAACAATCCTGGACACAGCCGTACATTACGTACCTCCTCAACAAGCGCCTACCGGACGACCCGACAGACGCACGGCACATCGCGCGACGCTCCAAGGCATTCACCGTTGTCAACGGCAAACTATATAAACGCAGCATCACAGGCGTGTTACAACGATGCGTCTCCCTGGCCGATGGAAGAGCTGTCCTTCTCGACATCCATGAGGGGACCTGCGGGCACCACGCCGGCAGTCGCGCCCTCGTCGCCAAAGCTCTACGAGCTAGATTTTACTGGCCCACGGCCATGCGCGACGCCAAGGACATTGTCCAAAAGTGCAACGCTTGCCAGCGATTCGCGGACAAGCCACACGCACCAGGCGCAGAACTACGGCCTATTCCATTGGCCTGGCCCTTCGCACAATGGGGGCTCGACTTGGTGGGCAAGCTCCCACGGTCTTCGCAAGGAGGCTACGTCTACCTCTTGGTAGCAGTCGACAAGTTCACCAAGTGGATTGAGGCCATGCCAGTGACCAAGCAATCAGGGCACAGTGCGGTCAAGTTCTTAGAATCCATCGTCTACCGCTTCGGCATGCCGCACAGCATCATCACTGACAACGGGACGAACTTCACATCCAAAGTGTTCCAAGAATTCTGCGAAAACCTGGGGATCAACATCAGTTACGCCTCAGTCGCGCATCCACAGACTAATGGTCAGGTAGAAAAGGCAAACGGGCTCGTCTGCAGCGGCATCAAGAAGCGACTCCTTCGACCACTCGAACAAGCCATGGGTTGCTGGCCAGATGAGCTCCAATCCGTACTCTGGAGCCTACGTACAACTCCAAACAGTGCCACAGGCTACACGCCATTCTTTATGGTGCACGGAGCAGAAGCGGTACTACCCGCCGAAGTAAGGTACAAGGCGTCGCGCATAGTCGCTTACAGCGAACAAGAGTCATCTCTTGCACTCGAAGACTCCGTAGACCTCCTTGACAAGGCAAGAGAAATCGCCGCAGAAAGATCCACGATCTACCAGCAGAACCTGCGCAACTACCACAGTAGAAGGCTTCGCCCCAGATCCTTCGTCGAAGGTGACCTGGTCCTGCGACTGAAGCAGCAGGGGCATCTCAAGCTCGAGTCCCCCTGGGAAGGACCGTACTTGATTACAGAAGTAATCCCAGGTGACGCCTATAGCCTTCAAGACTTAGAGACAGGAGTCACATACTCCAACCCTTGGAACGTCGCACAACTGCGACGCTTCTACCCCTAGTTGTTTTTACTTTTACATCGCAAATAAGGCTACCCAACCAAGGCTACTTAGCCACACTTTGTACCTCGTACTGTTCTCCAAATAAATAAAAGCTAAGTGCCCCAAAACTCTGTGTTTTCTTTTCACTTCTCTCAATTTTATACTCGGGGGCTGCGCCATCCTACGTACATCTGTTCTTCGAACCGATAAACGCGATATCCTGAGTAGCTGGCACATCAATCAAACCCCTTAATGAAAACCCAACCCAGCTGCAACGCACCTGGCAGGTTGACAAAGGGATGGCCAGGCTAACGAAAAGGACTCGCATAGTGCAACGCACCTCACGCTAACAAAGCTGTTTATACACATTTGACAATAAATTATCTACAGCATATATATGAACTTTACAACACAAATAGAATTATATGCAGGACATAAATCTGGTTACTGCTACAACAGAAGAACATTGGTTTGTTCCTCGAAGAAGTCGACAATCTCCTCTGCTGAGCGGTCCACCGCTTGATAGTGTGGCACCATATTCCAAGCAGATCCGGCTGGCGGCGTTGGCAGACCGGAAGCTACGGCGGCGACATCCACGTCAGGCCTGTGCAATCGTACCATCGAGAGGGCAGCCTTGGCACCAGCCACCAACTGCTGCCTCACGCACTCGCGAACCGCGGACATATCTTGAAATTTGGCCAGGAGAGCCAACAGGCTTGATGGAGTGTCATCCAACGGGAACATCGCCCGATAGATATTCTTCAAACATGACTGTGACTTCTTCAGGAAGAGCAGCACTCACGAAGCGCGATCCTGCAGGGTTGCCAATGCAGTCGCACGATCATGATCCACCCAGAAGTATCCACTCTCTTGAAGTTGCTCCTGGGTGAGACCATGAAGGCGGATGGCAATCCTATCCCTCTCCTCCTGCGGATGGCGTGCGCTAACAACTACGCGAAGCAGCACCAACATCATGAGTACAACATACCATTGTGACTAACTACAAAGGAAAAGATGAGGATGAGCAAACTAACACTTAAACTGGTCGCCCAGCTGCGTCACCTCGCCAAGCAGATATTGCTCGCGGGCGGTGGCTTTTTCCGCCTTTGACTTCCACACATCTGCGTTACCGCGGATCAGGGGCAACTCACGCTCCAGCTGCTTCACGCGGTCACGAAGTCGCGATAGCAAGGACAACTCCTCTACCCTAGAGCACGGCGGTGCCACTGTCTCCTCAAGAGATGGTGAGTCCTGGGTTCCCCCTACGGGACCACTCGATGTGCCCTACCACAAGTCAAGACAGAAGCAAATAAGGCGACCAAATTAACACAAAGGCAAGGGGAACATGTGCATTCAGGATAAGCATAAATATTCACAAGCACACTCGCCAGCAGGCATGTTCTTAGACCAAAAGGACAATTCATCATCTATTACAAAAGCTAACTACGGAGCAGCTGGCTTCTTCGACTTCGATGCCTTCGGGGGCTTCATCAAGTCCGTGGCAGTATCAGACGCCACCGACTTTCCGCCTGCCCCTGAGGCCGAAGCTTTCGCCGCCTTCTTAGCGCGTTGGAGCTCCTCTGAATACTTGGCAACGGTATTAATCAAGGAATGGCCATATTTGGTACAGGTAGTCGCAAAGGGAGCGAAGACTACCTGCTGACCATCCGCGCCAACAGGCATCGTCTTCGACACCACAGAGGGATCCATCTCGACTCCGTGGGCTTGCACCATGGCGAGTGACATCGTCGCACCAGCCGCCCGGAGGGAGTTCTTGTAAGTAGCAGGCACACCCCCGGCGAGTGACTCCACCAGCTCGTCCATATTATCGACCTGCTCCGCCTTTGGCATCAACTCCTCCCGGAGGCGACTAAGGGCGACCTTGGCCTTGGAGAATGTATCCTGGACGGCGGCGCTTCTGTCCTCGACCGCGGATACCGCGCCGGCCAGAGCGTCATCACGACGAAGGGCCTGCGGGTCAAAACTCAAGTCGCCAGCATCTACACCGAAAATACATGGATCAAATTTCTAGTGCCAACGGCAAAACTCTAGAAGCAGAGAGGAGCATCAATATATTATCTACCAGTAAAGGTACCTGAGAGGGCCTTGGCGACTGAGAATAGTTGCTCTTCGAACAACTTTTCCCTGGTCGCAAAGGAGGCGCGCAGATCCTCTTCGTGCTTCTGGGCATCATCACGAGCCGCGATTGCCTCATCGCGCCCCTTCACAGCTGCGTCCAATGTCTTCTCCAATGTGGCGACGTTGCGCAGTAAAGCGTTATGCTCAGCTACATGGCAGTCAATAATTGGCTATTAGTCGAATATACCAAAACAGAGAGAAGATGAAAAGAATAAGCGTGGAAGCACTCACTTTCGACCACGCGGTGACGCGTCTCCAGCATCGCATGCTGGTGACCCATCGCCATAACTTGCTCCGCCACTTGCGCGGCTTCCTTTACAAGGAGCTGTCACACAAAATAGGGTATAAGAAGAGGGCAACAGAAGGCGTTGACTGCCACATTAAAAAAGAACGAAAGATATACTTACATGGTCCTCTAGCGACTCCGAAGAAGTTTGTTGAACCGTCATCCGAGCAACTATTCGATGCTCCCCTACATGAGGAGAGCTCGAAGAATTGTGCCCAGAGTGGGACGCTTGACCTCTACCTTGGCCCTTGAGGTCGCGACTCCCGATTCCTTCAAAAACTCGACGTCGCCAGAAGATGACGACGCCTCTTGACTGCAAGACCAAATCCGCATTGAGAAACGGCAAACTCCAGGGCAAAGCCAGCAAGAAGAAAACAGAGAAGAATGAATGAACTCGCAAACTTACCAGCCAAATTTGTCAAGATCAAAGTTGGCCTCCACCGATTTCGACGAAGACTCCTTGGGCAATTGCATCTTCTTGCGAGAAGACGGTGCCACAGCCCTCACAGGAACGGCTAGAATCGGCGACTTCGCGCCAACAGCCGTGCCTTCTGGAGCCGAAGGAGTCGACGCGTCAGAATCCTCGCTGCGTGAACGCTTGCGAGTATCCGGGCTCTCGGACTCGCAGGCTTCCTCTTCCACATCAGAAGGGACAGTCGACTCAGACTCGTCCTCTTCCAAAGCTTCGCGAGGAATAATACCCTCAGGGAGAGGAGGCATACAAGGCGACACCGCCCAATCCTGCATACAAACATCAAAGATGAGCAAAAGGAGCAAGTAAGCAACAGAAAAGCAATCGCGAAAATAAGCTACTGCGTAGCACAACTATACCTCAGGAGGAGGATTCGAAGCATCAAAAGGAGGAACGACTGGCTCATTCGGAAGCACGTCCTTGAATGTGTACTTCGTGACTAGTCGCACCCTCTTATCTACCTCACTCGCAGACATGCCATCGGCAGACACGCGAGTGGCATCATCAGCACCACCCCATTGAAACATGGGATGGACTCTAGCCTGGAGAGGCTGGACGCGACGACGCAGCCAAGTCCTAACAAGGGCGTAGCCTCCCTCTTCTGCGCCTATGCGACTCTCAAGGTCGCAGACACGTTGATATAGCACGTCTATCTCCGCGAGTTCGGAAGGCATGATCACGTTCTTCCAAGAATGCATCTTCTTGCAGGGAGTCGCGGGATCGAAAGGCGCGAGTCCAAAATGCTCGTCCTTGGCCTTCTGGTCGCGAACATAAAACCATTTGTCCCTCCATCCCTGGACGGACTTGGCGAGCTTGATGTCGAAGTAGGTGGCGGACGGGTCGACATGGATTCCACAACCACCTACGTCGTAAACTAGAGAGCCAGATGCGGACTGACACTTCAGTTTAAATAAGCGCTTGAAAAGGCCAAAGTGTGGCTCGATTCCGAGCCAACACTCGCAAAGAGTGATGAAGCAGGTGATGTGGAGAATTGAATTTGGGGACAGCTGATGGAGCTGGAGCCCGTAGAAACAAAGAAGACCCCAAAGAAAGGGGTGGAGAGGCAAAGAAAGACCGCGAATGATGAATGCAAAAAACATCACTCGAAAACCGGCGGGAGGCACATGAATGGTCTCACCGCTGGGGACGCGCGCATCGTCAACTGCTGTGGAACTAACTCCGTCTTGGCGAAGAAGACGGATATCCGACGCCTTGATGATAGAGGGGCGCCACGGGCCATTGGTCACGCGGGTGCCCGCAACCTTCTTTTCCCCTGGCGGCGGCACTGGTGCCCACAGCAGCGGGGCCACCCTTCTTCTTCGTAGCGGCAACGGTGGCCGCGGATTCAGCGGCAGCGCCTCCTTTCTTCTTTCCCATTACGCGGCGGCGATGAGAGCGCAGGAAATAACTTGGAAACGAGCAGAGGTGGTCCAGAGCTGAGGAGGAGATGAGCGCAGGGAAAGCAGATGAGCAGCAGCAATGGCGATGGCAGCGAGGAAGAAAAGAACGCAGATGGAAAATTATCGCCACAGCATCGCTACTTAACCCTTAGGAGATGCAATCCAACGGCTCACAAAAACCCTACTGGACGCGTGGCACGCATCGCGCTCGACACGTGGAGAGGAGGAAGCGCGAACCGTCCCCCCACTGCTCCCATTACGCGCGGAAATCGAGGAGGCACAGTTAATAATAAGATTACACACGCCAAGTCAAATCAAAGTCAGAAAGTGGGACCCACCGCTCGTGTCCCGTCAAACTCGCTCACGCGGGTAACTGAGGTCATGCAAACGTCAGCACTGACGTCATCAAAGCTCCACAGTGGAAAACTTTGACTACTTTAGTCCTTGATGGAGTCTTCGACTCCACCAAGCACTCGGGGGCTACTCCCATAGGGAGCGCTGACCGCGCACCCTATGTTTTTTCTTTTCTTATTGCAGGAATATGGGCAATCACAATCAAACCCAACAACTCGAAACACGGTTCAACTATGGACATGGGTTACTCCCATAGGGAGCGGCGGAAACAATTTCGACTGGAACAAACAAGCAAAGACGACAGCAGTCGAAAAATTTCTTTAGTCCCTGCCTGAGTCTTCGACTCAACCAGGCACTCGAGGGCTACTCCCATAGGGAGCGCTGGTCGCGCACCCTATAATTATTTGCACAAAAACTCTGTGTTGATTACATCCGCACTCGCAGATCATGGCGACACCGCCTCATAATTCTCCCTACAAAGAGACTACGTCTCCTGGGTCGCCCGAATCATCTCCGCGATGATAAAATTCGGATGCCGCGCTTACAGCGTGAAGGTAAGACCTGAATAAGGCCTGCAACGTATTTAACTACGCACTACCAGAAATATATCCATGCCTACAGGCATGATGAACATGCCTTCACGGACGCGTCAAGTTCTCACACCCATATAACTGGAATTCGATTCCTGTAAGACCTCCACGGCCTGAGTCGAATTACGCCAGCACTTTTCCGGATTCGAGTCCGGGGACTCGAGTTCGAGTAGATTGCGTTGTTTCACCCTAAGTTGGTTAACTGATATCGATACTTCGGCTATATCAGGCACGTATATCAACAATCCCTATGACAAAAATGAAAGCAGTCGAAAAATGTACTCATACAGGCACTCGAAGACTTCAAAAAGTACCCAGTCGAATCTGCGATTCCACTGGATACTCGGGGGCTACTGACATGGGTATACCCTACAGGTACTCGAGCTTGGTATATACGGTCTAAATACGTACAGGCTCACGGTGTCGCCAAGGCCCAGATGAAAGGACTCGAGTAACCTGCGGACTCTCGATTGCTTGAGAGACAAGAAGAAGCTAAAGATAGAAAGTTTGAAGGGGAAAACCCTAACTTGTAACCGACTTGACCTGCTACCCGAGACCTAGCCTATCTATATAAAGGCTAGGAGGGGGCGGTGAGAAGGACACACGCAACCCTAGTTTCCACAACCCTCGCCAGATTGCATCTGCGCACCATTGTAACTTTCGACTCCTTCGATAATTCCACGAGCAGACAAGCAGGAGTAGGGACCTCTACGAGGCCTGAACCTGGGTAAGTCCTTTGTCCCCTGTGTGCTTGTTTGCTAGCCGATAGATGTCTCCAGCGCTCCCTCCTTCTCCAAAACCCAAGTCCATAACAATGGGCATTGATGAGTTAAATCCTCGTCACTTCCCCTCCACAAGTTTGTGTGAGGGTTGCTATGCTTCTATGGGCTCCAGATGCATCAGCTGACCCCAACTCCATTTTGCACATCGCATGCTATATCACCCTCTGCGAGTGTTGGCTCATAATCGAGCTGCACTTCGGCCTTTTCAAAAAACTCTTCAAGCTGAAGCGACAATCGAGTTCTGGATCTGTGGTCTATGACATTGGAGGCTGCGGCATCTACGTGGACCCGAACGTCCAATACTTCTCCCTCAAGAGCACCGAGTTCGTCCAAGGATGGAGGGAGAAGTGGTTTTACATTCGTGATCAAAAGGCTGACGATGAACTTTTCAGACTCGCTCCTTTTGATCCGAAAGCGGAATTGAAGAGGAGAAGGTCTTTGAAAAATGTGGTGATGCCCGGCGAGGCCGAAGAAGTAGAGGTCTTGTATATGCGCATATGTGATCTCCAACTCATCCAAGGGAAGGAAATTGCTAGCGTGGAACTCATCCGCACATGGATGTGTCGTCAGGTGCAACCACTACGGGCTAGGGCGCACCCGATGTATCTCTAGACTAGCACCAACAATGTCACACGCATCTACCAGGAGAATTTATGTTCAAGCGAAGTGGACAAAAGGTTCAGGGCACTAACCAAGTTCACCGTCAAGGAGAAACTCCCTAGCGATTCAGTCCTGCTGCCTTTTCATGCGAGTAATCCCCTCCTAAGGTAACTTCATCATTTCTTCTTCTACCATGCTTCGTTTGTCCGTAGGGCATTTTGTGATTGTAACCTCATGCTTTCGCAGGAATGGAAGGTGAAGATTGTTATGCCTCCACAACCGAAAGGAGTAATTCCCTCCAAGGCTATGTAGGAATATGAATCTGGGTCCATTGTGACCTTCGTTGAGGAGAAAGAAGCCCCCAAGTTCAACGAGGGCGTCACTTGCAAGCGCTCCCAAAGCAAAGACTCAAATGCTTCTTCTTCAGAGACGCCAGAGGATTCGTTAATTGGGGTGGATACCGCGGATCTGATTCCAGTGGTGCCTGTGTGCGCTGTAGCTCCTCCATCACGGAAGAAACCGAGGAAGCAAAAGGAGGAGTCAGATGAATCCTTCGACCTCGACAACTTTGACGGGTGAGTCTTCTACTTTGTTGATGTCTTAAAATTTGTATCCTGTGGCTTGTATTGATGATGAGTTTGGCTTATGCTTTGCTGAAGCGTACCCGCCTGATACATTGCAAATGTATCTATATTTTTTGATGTTCCATGCTTGGTTTTATCTACTTTCTTATGTTTTGTCCACACTTTGGAGTACTTTTCATATGATTTCTTGGACTAACCTATTAACAAGAGCCACGGTGCCAGCTGCCTGTTTTCTACTGTTGTTGGTTCCAGGAAAGTCAGAAAATGAATAAATATTCTCGGATTGAACGGGACAAAAGACAAAGTCAGTTTTTCACCGAGGGACACGTGGAGCCAGAATACGAGACGGAGTAGGGCTGGGGCCTGGCCACACCACCTGGCCACGCGGCCAGGCCTGGCCCGCGCCAAGGGGTGGTCTGGCCGCCCTAGGCACCCCCTCGGCCTCGACTTCTGCCTATATATTGCCTCTGATACAGAAACCCTAAGCCCCCGATCAAAATTCCACGAAAGAATATGTAGACACTGCCATATCCATTCCTAGATCGGGAGGGATCTGAAGCTCTTCCCGGCACCCTACCGAGAGGGGAATTCACCCTAGAGGCCTTCTTCATCACCATGCAAGCCTCCGGTGTGATGCGTGAGTAGTTTATCTCTGGACTACGGGTCCATGTAGTAGCTAGATGGCTGCTTCTCCTCCTTTGTGATATCATGTTTAGATCTTGTGAGCTCCGTTCATGATCAAGATCATCTATTTGTAATTCTGCATGTTGTGTTTGCGGGGATCCGATGGATATTGAGATGCTATTTTAGATTGATTATTGATTCTATCATGTCTTTGTTATTTGTGATCTTGCATGTTTTCCGTTGTTAGTAGCTATCTTGGCCAAGTAGATGCTAGCAACTCCAAGAGTTAGTATTTATGCTCGATAGTGGGTTCATGCCTCTGGTAATCTGGGGAAGTGATAGAAATCTCTAAGGTACTAGATGTGTTGTTGCTACTAGGGAGAAAACAACAATCCTTTGTTCATAGAACAATCGTATTGTTTATTTTACACGCAATTCGTAATGCAATTATCCGTTGCTTGCAACTTAATACTGGAGGGGGTTCGGATGATAACCTGAAGGTGGATTATTAGTCATAGATGCAGTTGGATGGCGGTCTTTGTATAATGTTGTAATGCCCAATCGAATCTGAAAGGAGTCAAGATGAGTAGTATATGCTTGTATGCTTTCTCGATGTTTGTCAATTGCCCCGCTGTAATTTGTTCACCCAACATGTTATCTATCTTAAGGAGAGCCACCTCTAGTGAACTATGGACCCAGTCCTTTCTTTTACCATCAATCTACAATCAACTATTTACTGCTTTGTGTTTACTTTCTGCAAACTATTACTTTCTTCCACTCGATACGTTTAATCCTTTGTTTTTCAGCAAAACCGGTGAGATTGACAACCTCATCGCAAGTTGGGGACAAAGTTATGTGGTTGTGTTGTGCAGGTCTCCACATTATTGCTAGCACTGGTAGTGCGCCCTGCCAAAGTTCAGCTGGCTACACCTTTGGGGTGTTTCCTTGCTCCTACTAGATTGATAACCTTGGTTTCATAACTGAGAGAAAACTTACCGCTTTGCTCATCATACCTTCCTCTTGGGGCTCATTAATACACGAGTCAACAAGTACTTTTTCTGGCGCCGTTGCCGGGGAGTCAAGGACATCTTCACAAGGGGAGTCCCTCATAACCAATATCTTTACTTTGTTATTAGTGTTTTGCTTAGTTTACTTTTGTTTTGTTTGCTTGTTTATTTATCAAAAACACACAAAAAATTAGTTTTACAAGTTTGCCTATTTTATTAAAAACACCAAAAAATGACTACTCTTGAAAATACTAAGTTGTGTGACTTCACTAGCACCAACAACAATGATTTTATGAGCACACTTATTGCTCCACCTGTTCCTGAAGCTACTTTGTTTGAAATAATACCTCCTTTACTCAATCTTGTTATGAGAGAATAATTTTCTGGTATTGGTAATGAAGATGCTGCTGCCCATCTAAATAACTTTGTTGATCTTTGTGAGATGCAAAAGCATAGGGATATAGATGGATATATTATTAAGCTTAAATTGTTTCCTTTCTCTTTGAGAGGAAAAACTAAAGAATGGTTAAATTCCCTAACTATGAATAGTATTGATTCTTGGACTAAATGCAAAGATGCTTTTATTGGAAAATACTATCCTCCTGCTAAGATTATATCTATGAGAAGTGAAATAATGAAGTTTAAACAATCTGATAATGAACATGTTGCTCAAACTTGGGAAAGAATGAAATCTTTGGTAAAGAATTGTCCCACTCATGGACTGACTGCTTGGATGATCATCGAAACCTTTTATGCAGGACTGAACTATTCTTCGAGAAATCTATTGGATTGTGCTGCTGGAGGTACCTTTATGACCATTACTTTGGGTGATGCAACAAAGCTTCTGGATAATATGATGGTTAACTATTATGAATGACATACTGAAAGAGCTCCACAAGGTAAGAAGGTAAATTCTGTTGAGGAAACCTCCTCCTTGAGTGATAAGATTGATGTTATTATGTCTATGCTTGTTAATGGGAAAGCCCATATTGATCCAAATAATGTTCTCTTAGCTTCTTTGGTTGCTCAAGAAGAGCAAGTTGATGTGAACTTTGTAAGAAATAATAATTTTAGCAATAATGCCTACAGGAATAATTTTGGTAACAACAATTATAAGCCATATCCTCCCAACAATGGTAATGCTTATGGAAATTCCTACAAAAACAATAGGAGTGCTCCCTCTAAACTTGAAGTTATGCTTAAGGACTTTATTAGAAACAAACTGCTTTCAATAAAACTATTGAGGAAAAACTCTCTAATGTTGAAAGAAATCTAGCATCTTTGGCTGAAGCTCAATCTTCTTTGAATAAAATGGCTAGTAAACCTGAAACTAATAAGAATCCCTTTGCTGCCACTAATGCCATACAAGTGAGAATTGATGAAAATGTTAGACTATTAGTTGAATTGCATGCTAAGTGGAAAATATAAGATGAAATTGCTAGAAACATTAGTGTTTCTACTATCACTACCACTAGTGTTGAGGCTAGTAATAGCTCTACTACTTTAGATGATAATTATGATTTTGATCTTGATGGTTGCAATATCTCTGAAGTTATTAAGTTCCTACAAAAGCTTGCTAAAAGTCCTAATGCTAGTGCTATGGATATGGCCTTTACAAAACACACTACTGATGCTCTGATAAATATTAAAGAAGAAAAGATGAAACATAAAGCTTCTATTCCTATAAAACAAGAAGATGGTTGGGAACACATCATTAATATGAAAGTGAATGATTTTGATTTCAAAGCTTTATGTGATCTTGATAGTAGTGTTTCTATTATGCCTAGAAGGATTTATGATATGCTTGATTCGCCACCACTTGAAGATTGTTATTTGAATGTCCCATTTGATGATAATGCTAAAAATAAACTCATGGAGAGTATCAATGATGTTCTTATTATGGTTAACAATGCCTATGTCCCTGTTTATTTCTATGTTTTGGATGTTGAATGCAATGCTTCTTGTCCTATTACTTTGGGAAGACCTTTTCTTAGAACTGTTGGTGCCATTATTGATATGAAAGAAGGCACCATTAAATATCAACTCCCACTCAAGAAAGGTATAGAACACTTCCATAAGAAGATAGAGAAGATTTATTTTGCCTCTCCTATGAAAACAAAATTTGCTCTTAATGCTTCTTCATTTGAGAACACTTGATCATTTTTCTTGTTTTTTATGCCTAACTTAAAGGCGTTAAAGAAAAGTACTTATTGAGAGATAACCCAAAAGTTTTAGATGAGTCTTGGAAGTTATTAATTCTGTAATAACCGCTCCTTATCCTTTTTATTTGCTTTTTGTGCCAAGAGTAACCTCTAATGAGAGAGAAGTAATGATGGGGAAAGTTGCTGTTCCGAAACAGATTTATGTGCTTCATCGTAAAAATTTGTGTAAAATCTCTGTAAGTCCTTTTGAGGCGTGAATTTTTTTGCTTCTGCCCCAGGTTGTTATCTAACTTTCGTTAGTTCAACACTTTTTGATTTGAGCAACAGAAAGTCTTCGAAAAAATTCGTCTTTACCTGCTGGTCTGTTTTGACAGATTTCTGCCATTTTTTGCATTTGCTTCTTGTTGGTTCCTTTTTTAGTTCTTTTGGGGAATTGAGATTTTTGAGGGAAGTGCTACAGTTTGTGTTCTAATGGAAGTTTTATTGGTGTTGGAACTGAACCTAAAGACTTATTATCTTGAGTGCACTAATGTTGCTAATAATGATTGTGTGAAGTTTTGTATGAAGGAAAAATTTCAGGTATATGGAAGGAATAAGTAATGAGATGAAGAATGGACTAAAGCTCAATCTTGTGGATGCCACGCGTGTCACCCCAAAAATATCCAAAAAGTACAAGCGTCAAATCTTGAGGATGCCCAAGGCTTCCCCCTCTTCATCAATAAAAATCCCAGGTTTCTTCCAAACACTTCATTTTTATTGTTTCATGCACAGTTGTGTTGTTCTTGGAGCGTCTTATTTTTCGTTTTTGTTTTGGTTTTTTGTTTGCTTTGTTTGCTTAGTTTTCTGAATAAATTGGTTGGACCCCCTCTTTCATACATTGATTTTCAAATAGTTTGGTTTGGATTGGAAAAGAGTAGAAAAGTTCATGCTTAAGTGGTAAAGAGAGCTTGTTTTTACTGTGGCCTATGCTTTGTCATGCCATGCTTGATATTGTTTTGGCTTTATGCTTAGTATTCTTTGCTGTAGCATGACTTGTTATAAACAATTGAGATTGCTTAATGTGCCTTGGAAGGATCATGCGTTGTTTTAGCATATTAAAGCATAGTATTGTGGTATTCTCCTTTGATGTTTTATTTGAGTTGACTTGGCACATGCTCACACCATGTTATGACTATCCCAAGTCACCATAGCCTTTATGATCCTTTAGTTTTCAACTTGTAGTATCACTTTATGCTTTGATTAATGATGTTTTCTCGCTCTACATGATTATGGCCATTATTGCTCTCTTAGTTTGTCGCTCCCAGTCTTTTGCTAGCCTCCATAACCAAGTATGAGTTCCACTCATGCATACAACTCCTTAAACCAAGTTATTCGAAAGAGTCCACCATACCTACCTACTAGCATATGCTATTCCAAGTATATTCATGTTTTTATATACCTTCCGAATTAAACTTGTTATGAGAAAACTAGTGATTAAAGCTCTCACGAACTTGATGGCACACTTTACTTTTCTTGCCCTTAATAAACTTGAACCATTGTGTCGTCTATGTTATATATGCTTGCACTTATTTGTTGGGGATTAGCAGAACCATGTTATCATGGGGAACGCTTTCAACATTGCACTTGTACTTTGTAGCTAGTTGATATCATGCTCTTTTGTCTATGGATGTCATCGGTGTGAAATGAAAGGGGAGCTTCTAAGTCCGTGGAGTTATGTATATGTGTTAGAGAAATGCTTGGACCGCTTGTCTAATCCATGCCGTCATGGTGGAAACCTGCAGCGTAACCATAATGAGCTGTCTATGAAGCATTCTTATAAAAAAAGAGTCAGATATTGAGAAAAAAAGAAAAAAAAGGAGATTATGAAAAGAGGAAAGAGAGAAAAAAGCACCATATTCCCATGGTAAATAAGAAGATTGCTGAGATGCTCGTTGTCTGCTTGCCTTGTCATTTTGATATGGGTATTCTTCCGTATCATCGGGCAAGGGGTACCCCGTTGGTGGTTCTCTATGATACACATGTACTTACGATGACAAGAACTTACCGGTGACTAAACTTGAGTAGCATGAGGAGCGGCCCTCGTATTCAAGGGACATGAAATTTCCAACTTATACTTCGTCAAGCATATACACCATAGTTTGTTTACTTTAACCTTAATCACTTCAAGATGCTTATGATAGGGGCAATGAGAGCTGAAAGCTATTAAGTACCATAATTTTTGGAAGCTCTTTATGAGACTTGAATCCCTACTTCCTTCTATGAAGGCCTTTCTTCCACTTTTATATTGAGTCTCCACCTTCTATCTTTATGCACCTACTTTGAGAGCATAGTGGCCATTCTTAGTTCTATGTGCATTCTCCCAAGACTTGTTGATTGATGCATAGCTTTGATATTGCTTGTTTTAAACTATTTGTATCTAGTCACTCTTATAAACTTTGAAGGTGTCCTATGCATTTATGTTTGCTACTCTATGAGGGACAAGCTGAATACCACTATGCTATGTTCTCTTTATGTGAAACAAACAAACGTCTTGCAAAGCATTGTTATTCATTAATCTTTTGTTTGTGCCTTTTCATGTTGCAACATAGTTTCTTTGTCTTATTGCTAGAACTTTGTCTTTCATGTTATGATTGAAGTACTATGATCCCAGCTTTGAAAGTTTTACAAATACTTTGATCAAGTTTATGATGGTGCATGTCACCTCAAAAATTATTTCTTTCTTTTTATCACTTACATACTCGAGGACGAGAAGGAGTTAAGCTTGAGGATGTTGATACATTGCAAATGTATCTATATTTTTGATGTTCCATACTTGGTTTTATCTACTTTCTTATGTTTTGTCCACACTTTGGAGTACTTTTCATATGATTTCTTGGACTAACCTATTAACAAGATCCATAGTGCCAGCTGCCTATTTTCTGCTGTTTTTGATTCTAGGAAAGTCATAAAATGAATATTCTCGGAATTGGACGGGACAAAAGCCAAAGTCAGTTTTTCACCGAGGGACACCTGGAGCCAGAATACGAGATGGAGAGGGGCTAGGGCCCGGCCACATCACCTGGCCGCATGGCCAGGCCTGGCCCGCGCTAGGCGTTGGTCTGGCCGCCCCAGGCACCCCCTCGGCCTCTCCTTTCGCCTATATATTGCCTCTGATACAGAAACCCTGAGCCCTCGATCAAAATTCCACGAAAGAGTCTATAGCCATCGTCATCTCCATCCCTAGATCGGGAGGGATCTGAAGCTCTTCCCGGCACCCTGCTGGAGAGGGGAATTCACCCTAGAGGTCTTCTTCATCACCATGCAAGCCTCCGGTGTGATGCATGAGTAGTTCATCTCTGGACTACGGGTCCATGTAGTAGCTAGATGGCTGGTTCTCCTCCTTTGTGCTATCATGTTTAGATCTTGTGAGATCCATTCATGATCAATATCATCTATTTGTAATTCTGCATGTTGTGTTTGCGGGGATCCGATGGATATTGAGATGCTATTTCAGATTGATTATTGATTCTATCATGTCTTTGTTATTTGTGATCTTGCATGCTTTTCGTTGTTAGTAGCTATCTTGGCCAAGTAGATGCTAGCAACTCCAAGACTTAGTATTTATGCTCGATAGTGGGTTCATGCCTCTGGTAATCTGGGGAAGTGACAGAAATCTCTAAGGTACTAGATGTGATGTTGGTACTAGGAAGAAAACAACAATCCTTTATTCATAGAACAATCGTATTGTTTACTTTACACGCAATTCGTAATGCAATTATCCATTGCTTGCAACTTAATACTGGAGGGGGTTCGGATGATAACCTGAAGGTGGATTATTAGGCATAAATGCAGTTGGATGGCGGTCTATGTATAATGTTGTAATGCCCAATCGAATCTCAAAGGAGTCAAGATGAGTAGTATATGCTTGTATGCTTTCTCGATGTTTGTCAGTTGCCTCGCTGTAATTTGTTCACCCAACATGTTTTCTATCTTAAGGAGAGCCACCTCTAGTGAACTATGGACCATGGTCCTTTCTTTTACCATCAATCTACAATCAACTATTTACTGCTTTGTGTTTATTTTCTGCAAACTATTACTTTCTTCCACTCGATACGTTTAATCCTTTGTTTCAGCAAAACCGGTGAGATTGATAACCTCATGACAAGTTGGGGACAGAGTTCTTTGGTTGTGTTGTGCAGGTCTCCATGTTGCTGCTGGCACCGGTAGTGCGCCCTGCCAAAGTTCAGCTAGCTACACCTTTGGGGTGTTTCCTTGCTCCTACTGGATTGATAACCTTGGTTTCATAACTAAGGGAAAAGTTACTACTTTGCTCATCATACCTTCCTCTTGGGGTTCCCCAACGAGCTTGTTAATACACGAGTCAGCACCACCTCATCATGGTCTGACGATTGCCGTCTCCTAGAGGAGGCAGGAGTCGTGGACTGCAAGAACAAGGGTGTGGTGGGGCCTGCGCCCTCCTCAAAGATAACGGTCAACTCTGGCGCAAATTCCTCGAGTTCTCCAAACATGGGGGAGCACCTAGTTCTTGCTCGGACGTCAACTTAGAAGGAATATTTGGAGTCTTTGGATGGCCATGTAAGTATTCGTGAACCTTTTTTACTCAAAGAGTTATTGCTCCGAGTCGAGTTGATTCATGATATCTGTCGTTCTTCCGCAACCCATTCTTCAGGAGTCTATTCGCCTTGGCGAACAGATCGTCGACCTAGGCCGTCGGCACGCTCGATTTGGTGCCGACAACCACCAGTTGCAAAGTAAGTTTGTCGACTTGCATTGTGCTGCTGCACATTTGTTTTGATTGGTCTTGATATATTTTTCCTTGTTTTGTAGAGGATAATAATGACTTGCTCCGTCGGGTGAACTCCCTTGAAAAGGGACTCAACGCGGTGGAGACCAAGTGGGATGAGGCACGAAGCGGCGTGAAGACGAGCTCATGGCTGTTGCCGCTAATAGAGAGAAAGAATTCACGGAACAACTTCTTTCCGTTGCTAAAGTGCTTCCAGGTATGCTACTGTCATAGTTTTTGCACCACTACAACTTTACTTTCTTTACTTGTTTGTTTTCTGCTGGATTTATGCGGATCCACTACAGATGCCACTGGGGTGAGTTTCGGCCCCCAGGCTCTTGCTCGTGAGGTTGCATTGGCCGGCGCCATGGCTGTAGTTGAAGACCGCAACGTCTCCGCACAAGACTCACTCAAAAAGGCCAAGGATGTTCTTGGGCGTCTTCAAGAGGAGATGGTCCCCAAGGCCAAACTTATTGAAGACCTAGATGGCCTGGTTGAGTCTTTTGCCGGAGGCGTCCCTATGGACTTAAAGAATGCACGGAAGGGGCTTGGCGCCACCCTAGGTCTAGCAATGGCACAAGCCCATGGTGTCGATCTGGACGCTAACAAGGTATCCTCGAAGATGCCGGTGACCGTGGATGGACATCGGGTAGTTTTCGCTCCCTTTGCCTCTCGCTGTCAAAAATATGGGCCTCGACCCATAGAGACACTTACGAGGTTCTCGGAGGGGCGGAAGCGTGTGAAGGCGGCAAAGGCCCCGGTGTTGGGGGCCACCGCAGCAAGGGCTTCAACATCATACGCCACCGTAGCGAAGACCACTGCATCACAGACAGTGTGCCGCCACGAGCCATTGGTGACACGCATTCCCACGCCCTTCTTCGTCCTGGCTACAGTAGCAATGCCAGACCCGGCGGCGGCGGCGCCTTTCTTCATGGCCATGACGGTGGCGGTAACAGATCCAGCAGCAGTGGCACCCTTCTTCTTCCCCATCTTCTGGTAGCAATGGGATCGCAAGAAGTAGCTTGGAAAAATCCAGAGCCCGTCCAGCGCAACAACGGGGGCAAGTGCAATGGAGCAGCAACGAGGAGCAATGGCAACAGTGCGCAAGGAGGAAGAAGATGCATTGTGGGAAACTTGCCACACGGAATCCCTACTTAACCACAAGAAAGATGCCATCCAACGGCTCACAAAGATTCACCTAGACACGTGGCGCAAATCAATGCAGACGCGTGGCGACAGAAACAACGAACCGTCGCCGCACTTGTGTATGAGGGACGCATACCTTCAGAATATGTTTGCTTCACTTGTCGCTACAACTCCATGGTGGGGTCGAACCAGAATCGAGTTATATCGACATGTGTCCCTAACATAACGGTTAGGGTTTACACTCTATGGGTGAACTATATCGATAGGAGGAAAGCCATCCACAAGGGCATTTTTCAGTCCCCTGTCAACTCACCACTTTTTTTAGAAATTATTTGTCTGTTCTGAACTTGTTGAGTAATCCAACAACGGTCGTGAATTCTACCCTAGCCCAACTGGTACCAAGACCTAAGTGGATTTCACCTCATGCAGATTATTTAAAATTCATTCTTGACAGGATGTCTCAAGGGATACCACGATGGGTTCTGCAACTATTGTGGTTAGAAATTATGATGGGTAGTATATGAGATCATATGATGCTCGAGGATCTAGCTTGCAGGGAGGCCCTAGCGGTTGCTTAAGATATTGGGTCTCGGAGCATCATTATATCTTCAGACTGCAAGCAAGTTTTCTAGGATATTGTTGATGGAATGGGTTAAGCTTATGCAATCATCATCTAGGAGTCTAGGTAGTAATCCTTGGAGTTCATGAATGGATCTTTTGTCCATACATGTATAAAGTTAAATACAGAAGCACATAACTTAGCTCGCTTCGCTCTCTTGCCATGTGTGGCTTTTAGTCACGCTGGGCGTAAAAACCGATACATAAAACACGAACCCATATTACCCAAACTTGAAAAACCTAACCACATGGTTGGTTAGCAACTTTAGAAACCTGAATTTCATTTAGGAAGTTTGGGTTTGTTCCCCCGGTACCTAACCAACTCAAAGATAAAAAAAGCCCTATGAACAAAATCTTGCAATAGCCCTAGGCCAAGCCCAACTATTCTAACTTTGCACACGTGAACAACTAACCCTTGTTTCTTTGTGCTTGTTGCCCGAATGCATGCGTGCTCCCGACCATGAGTCGCACTTCTAGCCGCCAGAGTCCTTACCGATGCCCTTCCTTGGTCGTCGATCGCCACAACCGTCAACCTACCATAGCCATACATATCTCCACAACACTGCCCTAGCGTAGCATAGCCACCGCTCATTGGAGGCAATGCATGCTCGGCTACAACATGAGGGCGTGATACCGACTAGGACGAAGGACGACGACGCAACACCTCTCAGGTTCTACTCTCGTTCTTCTTGCACATCGGGCATAAGAGCACTACAAATCTCAAGATGCGGTGTTGTGATTTTTGTTCTGTATGTTGTATTTTGGGCAATTCAGGATTACCTAGACCTGGACTCGATTTTTCGGCTACCTAAACCGTCGGGTAGCAAAAAAATCCAAGGGCTTGTTTAGAAGCCATCATTTCGTGCCAAAATCGTGAAATTCAATTAAGATTTCATATAAAATGTGTTTGGCTTTCATGAAATTAGAACTGTAGAAAGATAGAATTGGGTGGGATAGGTCACAATCTCTGCCTTCCCTGTTATCTCATATATATAGACAAATACAATATTACAATCTTAACCATAATGGCCTCAATCTCCTATAAACGGGAGGCCCAAGATATGGTTTAAAGGCTGGTTAATGGCACCGATATTGTAGGGATATTCGGTTGCCTAACACTTCCCCGCAGTCACAATGGGAGACTGACGTGCGTTGAGACTAGACCTAAAATCCAGAAACAATGGCGATGCTAGTCCCTTGGTGAAGTTGTCAGCAAACTGGCGCGATGATGGTACATGAAGAACACACACTTGACCAAGTGCTACTCGATCTCGAACGAAGTGTAGATCAATCTCGATGTGCTTGGTGTGCTGATGCTAAACCGGGTTTATAGACATGTAGACGACACTAACATTGTCACAAAACACGAAGGTAGTCCGAGGGAGAGGTCGATGGAGCTCCTCAGAGAGTTGGTGGATCCATGTAGACTCAGCGACGACGTTGGCGATGACACGGTATTCCGCTTCAGCACTGGAGCAGGAGACGGTGTGTTGGCGTTTGGAGGACCAAGACACCAAGTTATCGCCAACGAAGACGTAGTAGCCCGAGGTAGAACGCCGCGTGTCGAGACAGATTGTCCAGTCTGCATCCGTGTACGTGATCAAGGAATCAGCAGCGTAGGGCATGAGCTGGACCCCGTGGTTGAGGGTGCCCTTGAAGTAGCGAAGATCACGCTTGATCAACGCGAGATGCTGGTCTCGTGGATCGTGCATGTGTAGACAGATTTGATGCACGGTGTACACGATATCTAGACGCGTGAATGTCAGATACTGCAGGGCTCCAGCGAGGCTGCGGTACTCCGTAGGATCGGCGATGGGAGAGCCAGCAGAGGACGCAAGCTTCGGCGCGGTATCGATGGGTGTCGATGAAGATGTGCACGCTGTCATGCCAGCACGATCCAGAATCTCAGCGGCATACTTCTCCTAGGGGAGAAACATCCCAGAGGAAGTACGGGTAACCGCAATGCCGAGAAAGTAGTGAAGATCATCCATGTGAGTCATGGCGAACTCGAAACTAAGAGCTGTGATGACGCGCTGTAGAAGGACCGTCGAAGAAGTCATGATAATGATATCGTCGACGTAGAGGAGTAGGTAGGCCATACCTAGTGTGTTGTGGAGCACAAAGAGAGAGGTATTGGACTTGGAGCATGTGAAGCCGATGGTCGTGATGTAGGAGGCAAAGCGTTGGTACCAAGCTCGCGGGGCCTGCTTCAAACTGTATAGGTAACTGATACGTTGTAAACGTATCTATAATTTTTGATGTTCCATGCTTGTTTTATATCTACTTTCTTATGTGTTTGTCCACACTTTGGAGTATTTTTACACATTTTTTGGAACTAACCTATTAACAAGATGTCATAGTGTCAGTTGCTTGTTTTCTGCTGTTTTTGGTTTCAGAAAAGCTAGTAAGGAAATATTCTCGGAATTGGACCGGACAAAAGCCAAAGTCAATATTTTACCCGAAGGAACACGGAGTCTGGAGCAGAGCCGAAGAGGGGCACTGATGGCTACGCACTTCTATTCTTGTAGACAGTTGTTGGGCCTCCAAGTGCAGAGATTTGTAGAATAGCAGCAAGTTTTCCCTTAAGTGGATTACCCAAGGTTTATCAAACTCAGGGAGGAAGTGGTCAAAGGTATCCCTCTCAAGCAACCCTGCAATCAAGATACAAGAAGTCTCTTGTGTCCCCAACACACCCAATACACTTGTCAGGTGTATAGGTGCACTAGTTCGGCGAAGAGATAGTAAAATACAAGTGGTATGGATATAAGACAACGGTGCCAGAAAATACTTTGATGGCGTGGAAGAGACTAAAGGCAAACTGAAATAAAGATGGCAGCAAGCAAACATGTAACGGATCCAGTTGCAAAGGGTGTTTCAATGCTTAGAGACAAGGCCTAGTGATCATACTTTCACTAGTGAACACTCTCATATAAATATCTTCTCTTCATGATACTACCGTGAACTTGACGAGGGTTTAACTCATCAATGCCCATTGTTATGGACTTGGGTTTTGGAGAAGGAGTGAGCGCTAGAAGCATCAATCGGCTAGCAAACAAGCACACGGGGAACTCGAAGATTTACCCAGGTTCAGGCCTCATAGAGGTTCCTACTCCTGCTTGTTTGCTCGTGGAATTAACAGAGGAATCGAAGATTACAATGGTGCGCAGATGCAATCTGGCGAGGGTTGTGGAAACTAGGGTTGCATGTGTTCTCCTTGCCGCCCCTCCTAGCCTTTATATAGATAGGCTAGGTCTTAGGTAGGAGATCGAGTCAGTTACAGGTTAGGGTTTTTCCCTTTAAACTTTCTATCTTTAGCTTCTTCTTGTTCCGCAAGCAATCGAGAGTCCGTAGGTTACTCGAGATCTCCATTTGGGCCTTGTCAACGCTGTGGGCTTCCGCCGTATTCAGGCCGTATACACCAAGCTCGAGTACCTGTAGGGTATACCCATGTCAGTAGCCCCCGAGTGTCCAGTGGAATCGCATATTCAACTGGGGACTTTATGAAGCCTTTCGAGTGCATAAACGAGTATATTTTGACTACTCTGTTTGTGTCATAGAGATTGTTGATGTGCGTGCCTGATGTAACTGATGTATCGACATCAGTTAACTACCTTAGGGTAAAACAACGCAATCTACTCGAACTCGAGTCCCCGGACTCGAATTCGGAAAAGTGCTGGTGTAATTCGACTCAAGCCGCAGAGGTCTTACATGAGTCGAATTCCAGTATATGGGTGTGAGCACTCGACGTGTCCATCAAGGCATGTTCATCGTACCTGTAGGTACGGATATATTTTTGGTAGTGCGCAGCGAATGCATTGCCAGGCCTTATTCAGGTTATACCTTCACGCTGCAAGCGCGGCATCCGAATTTTGTCATTGCGGAGATGATTCGGGAGACCCGGGAGACGCAGTCTCTTTGTAGGGAAAAAATCATGAGGCGCTGTTGCCATAAACTTCGGGTGTAGATGTTATAAACACACAGTACGATGTACAAATAATCATAGGATGCGCAACCAGCGCTCCCTATGGGAGTAGCCCCCGAGTGCCTCGTTGAGTCGAAAACTCAGGCAGGGACTAAAGAACTTTTGCGGCTGCTGTCGTCTTTTGTTTGCTTGTTTCAGTCAAATTTATTTCTAGCGCTCCCTATGGGAGTAGCCCATGTCTATAGTCGAATCGCGGATTCGATTGATTGGATATGCTCTGAATGTCCATATTCCTACAAAAGAGAAAAAGAGAAAATCGTAGGGTGCAGGACCAGCGCTCCCTATGGGAGTAGCCCCCGAGTGCTTGGTGGAGTCGAAGACTCGAGCAAGGACTAAAGTAGTCGAAGTCTTCTGCTGCTCAATTTTGGATGACATCAGTGCTAACGATGTGATGATCTCAGTTACCCGTGTGAGCGTGTTTGACGGGACGTGACGAGCGTTGGGTCCCATTTTCTGACTCTGACTTGACCGGGCGTGCGTAATCTTTGTTTTAACTGTGCCTCCTCGATTTCCGCATGTAATAGGGGTAGTGGGGGACGGTTCGCACTTCGGGTCCTCCACGTGTCGATCACGATGGTCGCCACGCGTCTGATAGGGTTTTTGCTGGCTGTTGGATTGCATCTTCCAGGGGGTTAAGTAGCAGTGCTACGACGGTAATTTTTCCCATCTGCTCTTTTCTCTGCCTTTGCATCCGTCGCCATTGCTGTTGCTCCTCTGCTTCCTAGACTCCGTCTTCCTCACGGCACTGGACCAGCTCCGCATATTCCCTAGTTACTTTCTCCGGTCGCATCACCACCGCAGAATGGGGAAGAAGAAAGGAGGTGCTGCGGCTGAATCCGCCGCCGCCACCGTTGCTGCGAAGAAGAAGGGCAGCTCCATCGCTGCGGGCACCAGTGCTGCCACCGCCGGGAAGAAGAAGGGCGCGGGCACTCGCGTCACCAATGGCGCGTGGCACGCGTCCGTGATCAAGTCAACTGAGCTCCGTCTCCTGCGCCAAGACGGAGTTCTGTCTTCCGCGGTCGCTGACTCGTGAATGCCAGGTGGTGAGGTAACCTTTGTCCTCCTGCCGGTTTCCGGGTGATGTTCCTAGCGTTCATCATCCGAGGTCCTTCGCTGCCCCTGCATCCTTTCTTCAGGGGCCTTCTTTGTTTCTATGGGCTCCAGCTGCATCAGCTGTCCACGAACTCCATCCTCCATGTAGCTTGCTACATTACACTTTGCGAGTGCTCGCTCGGAATCGAGCCACACTTTGGTCTCTTCAAACGTCTCTTTAAGCTGAAGCACCAGTCGGCGTCTGGCTCCGTAGTCTATGATGTAGGAGGCTGTGGTATCCACGTCGACTCCTCCATCACATACTTCGACATCAAACTCATGGCGTCCGTCCAAGGGTGGAGGGACAAGTGGTTCTATCCGCGACCAGAAGGCTGACGGAGACCACTTCGGACTCGCGCCCTTCGATCCCGCGACGCTGTTCAAGAGGAGGCGCTCTTGGAAGAACATAGTGATGCCCAGCGAGTCCGTGGAGATGATGTGATGTACGAGCACGTCTGCGACCTCGAGAGTCGCATGGGTAAATAAGAGGGAGGATGCGCCCTCATTCGCACGTGGCTGCGCCGCGGTGTCTAGCCCCTGCAGGCCAGAGTCCACCCTATGTTCCAGTGGGCTGGCGCGGACAATGTCACTCGCGTATCTACCGATGGCATTTCCGCGAGTGAGGTAGGTAAAAGGGTGCGACTGGTCACCAAGTACACCGCCAAGGATGTGCTCCCCGGTGAACCGGTCGTACCTCCATTCGATGCTTCTAATCCTCCTCCTGAGGTATACGAAGTAGCTTTGTTTGTTGGATGCTTCTTTTTTTCTTGACTTGTGCAAACTTGTTTCATGTATGCAGGATTGGAGGGTGTCACCCTGTATGCCCCTCTTCCTAAGGGGGTTATCCCTCGTGAAGCTTTGGAAGAGGACGAGTCGGAGTCGACCGTCCCATCTGATGTGGAGGAGGAAGCCCCCGAGTCGAGTAGTCCGGACACTCACAAGCATTCGCGCAGCGAGGATTCAGATGCATCATATCCTTCGACTCCGAAAGGTGCAGCTATTGGTGCAGAGTCGCCGATAGCTGCCGTTCCTGTAACTGCTGTGGCGCCGTCTTCCCGCAAGAAGATGCGGCTGCCGAAGTAGTCGTCGTCGGAGTCGAGGGATCAAACCTTCGATTTTGACAAGTTTGATTGGTAAGTATATGAGTCTTCCTTTTGGTTCTTCTTTGGGGTTGCATTCTCTTGATGTTGGTTTTGTTCTGCAGTCAGCCGGCGTCGTCATCTTCTGGCGACGTCCAAATTTTGAAAGAATCTGGAGTTGCAACCTCCAAGGCCAAGAAAGCAGTTGAGCGGACTCCTTCTCCTCCATTGGCGGCCCACTCCGGGCACAATTCATCAAGTTCTCCACACGATGTGGAGCATCAAATGGTTGTCTGGACGACTGCGCGTCAATCAACTACGGAGTCATTGGAGGATCATGTACGTGTAATGTTGCTTCGTTTGATTTTTGCAGTCGAATGTATCATCCCGATCATCTGCTGATCCTTTGTTGTTTCTTCTGTCGTAGCTTATTGTGAAGGAAGCTGCTCGCTTGGCGGAGCAGGTGCTTGCGATGGGTCGCCAGCATGCAATGTTGGACAATCGCCATCGCGTGGTTGAAAGTGAGTGTTTTTCGCTTCGTCTTCTTCTTCATCCTTGCGATATACTCAACTGACGGGCTATCTTTGTTTGTTTCGTAGCTGAGCATAATGCACTTCTTCGCGACGGCGCCTCCCTTGAAAAGGCGATCGCTACGGCGGTGAAGAGTTGTGATGAGGCAGTCGCAGCACATGACGAATCACGGAAACACGAAGAGGATTTGCACGCCTCCATCGTAGCTAGGGAGAAGTTGTTCGAAGAATAGCTTTTTTCGATTGCTAAGGCCCTCTCAGGTATTTCCTCGTCTGGAGTTCCATCGTGTCCCTTCTTTCGAATTTGTTGTTGTGCGGACTTTTGTGCCAATGCTTGATTCTTGTGTAGATGCCAGTGGTCTGAGCTTCGACGCCCAGGCACTCCGTCGTGATGATGCCCTAGCGGGTGCCATCTCGGCAGTCAAAGATCGTAGTGCTTCCGTTCAGGGGACGCTCACCAAGGCCAAGGGCGTGCTCAGTTGCCTCCGTGAGAAGCTTGCGCCCAAGGCTGAGATAATCGAAAATGTGGATGATCTGGTGGAGTCCCTTGCTGGAGGCATCCCTGCAAGCTTCAAGAACTCACTCCGTGCGGCTGGCGCTTCGATGTCACTCGCAATGGTTCAAGCCCATGGAGTCGAGGTTGATCCTGCTGCGGTCTCCAAGGCAATGCCTGTCAACGCAGATGGCCAACAGGTAGTCTTTGCTCCTTTCGCAACTGCCTGTGGCAAGTACGGGTCGCAGCTGATCAATACAGTTGCGAAGTACTCTAAGGAACTGCAGCGAGCCAAGAAGGCGACGAAGGCTGCAGCGTCAGGGGCGGCAGGAAGTCTATGGCGTCCGATACTGCCACGGACTCGATGAGGCCCCCAAAACCGAATTCCAAGTCAAAGAAGCCAGTTTCTCCTCAGTAGTCGTGTCTGTAATAGTTAGATAGCCTATCTCTTTTGTCTGGAACATGCCTTTGGCGAGTGTATCTGTTGATACTTTATTATGCTTGAATGCACTCGAGTCTTTTGTCCATGCATCACCTTGGTCTTCTTATTATCTCTTGCTTGCCTTGTGATAGGGCACGTCAAGTTGTCCTTCGAGTGAACCTCAGAATATGCCTTCCATTGATGATACTTTGGCGCATTCACGCTCGAGGGTGGATGAGCTGTCTCTGCTCTCACGACTCCGTGATCGCGTGAAGCAGTTGGAGTGCGAACTGCATGTGCTCCGTGGTAACGCGGATGTATAGAAGTCGAGGGCGGAGAAGGCCGTCGCCCGAGAGAAATATCTGCTAGGGGAGGTGACGCAGTTGGGCAACCAATTCAAGTGTTAGCTTTCTTCTTCCTTATCTTTTTCTTGTAGTCACTCGTAGTAGTTCGTTGTCCTCATACTTTTACCTTTGTTTGGTATAGTTTTCAGTGCACGCCATCCGCAAGATGAGAATGACAAGATTGCCATTCGCATGAATGATCTGACCCAAGAGCAGCTTCAGGCGAGTGGGTACTTCTGGTGGATCATGATCGTGCAATCGCACTTGTGACCCTGCAGGATCGTGCTTCGCGAGTGCTTCATTTCCTGAAGAAGTCGCAATCGTGTTTGAGGAATATATATATGATGTGTATAATTGATTGACATTGATGTATATAAAGAGCTTGTTAGCGTGTATGTTTTGCGAGTGCGTTGCACTATGCGATTCATTTTCATTAGCCTGACTTGTGTTTATCTCAGCACCTTGCCAACCTGACAGGTGCGTTGCAACTGGGTTGGTGTTTGTCAAGGGTTTGATTAGTATGTCAGCTACTCAGGATATCGCGTTGGTTCGTAGAACAGATGTGTATAGGGTGGCGTAGCCCCCTAGTGGATAATTTGCAAAAATAAAAAGAACACAGAGTTTTGGGGCACTTAGCTTTATTTATTCGCAGGATAATACGGGTACAATGTGTGGCTAAGTAGCCTTGGCTGAGTAGCCTTATTTACAATGTGAAAATAAAAGATGACTAAGGGTAGAAGCGTCGCAGCTGTGCGACATTCTAGGGGTTGGAGTACGTGACTCCTGTCTCAAAATCTTTAAGGCGATAGGCACCACCTGGGATTACTTCTGTAATCATGTATGGTCCCTCCCAGGGGGATTCGATCTTGAGATGCCCTTGCTATTTCAGTCGCAGGACCAGGTCTCCTTCGACGAAGGATCTAGGGCGTAGCCTTCTGCTGTGGTAGTTGCACAGGTTCTGCTGGTAGATCGTTGATCTTTCCGCGGCGATTTCTCGTGCCTCATCAAGGAGGTCGACGGAGTCTTCGAGTGCAAGAGTTGATTGCTACTCGCTATAAGTGACCACTCGCGGTGCTTTGTATCGTACCTCTGCGGGTAGCACTGCTTCAGCACCGTGCACCATGAAGAACGGGGTGTACCCTGTTGCATTGTTTGGAGTTGTGTGCAGGTCCAGAGTACCGATTGCAGCTCGTCTGGCCAGCAGCCTACGGCTTGTTCGAGTGGCCTGAGGAGTCGCTTCTTGATGCCACCACAGACGAGCCCGTTGGCTTTTTTGACCTGACCGTTGGTCTGTGGATGTGCTACAGAGGCATAGCTTATGTTGATTCCCAGATTCTCACAGAATTCTTGGAACTCCTTGGATGTGAAGTTCGTCCCATTGTCCGTGATGATGCTGTGTGGTACTCCGAAGTGATAGACGATGGACTCGAAGAACTTGATTGCGCTGTATCCCGACTAGTTAGTCACTGGCATGGCCTCTATCCACTTGGTGAATTTGTCGACTGCGACCAGGAGGTAGACATAGCCTCCTCATGAGGACTTTGGGAGCTTGCTGACCATGTCGAGTCCCCATTGCGTGAAGGGCCAAGCCAATGGAATTGGCCGGAGCTCCGTGCCAGGTGTGTGTGGCTTGTCCGCGAATCGCTGACAAGCATTGCATTTTTGGACGATGTCCTTGGCGTCACGCATGGCCGTAGGCTAGTAGAATCCAGCTCATCGAGCTTTGGTGACAAGAGCTCGACTGCCTGTGTGGTGCCCGCAAGTCCCTTCATGGATGTCGAGGAGAACAGCTCTTCCATCGGTGTTGGAGACGCATCGTTGGAGTACTCCTGTGATGCTGTGTTTGTACAGTTCGCCGTTGATAACAGTGAATGCCTTGGATCGTCGCGCAATGTGCCGTGCGTCAGTCAGGTCGTCCGGTAGCCTCTTGCTGAGAAGGTATGTTATGTATGGTTGAGTCCAAGATGGCTCGATCATCATGACGCTCATCGGTCCTTCGAGTCCTGTGTCAAGCTCCAGGTCGTCGAGTGCTATTGGCTCATTGGGCGGTGCAGCCCCCGAGTGTCAGGGGGATGATCCCTAGGTACCCCAACCGAATAAGAAACAAGACAGTCAGATCGCGTCCGGCTGACCAGATGCAGCCGGACAGGGTAAGACATGCCGACTATCCCCCGGTAGCCGGATCAGTAGGAGGCAGCCAGATACGGCGACGTAGCCGGACTCAATCAATGGGACAGGGCGACATGTGTATCAGTGCACAGTACGCCCTGTACGGTGACAAGACTGGCAACTACCCGGCCATACCGAAGACTTTGCGTGGGTGACGCGGGAACAGTGGCCGGTGCTGACGGCAGGCTCGCACGGCGTCCACTGTGCCTACGACAGCCATACCGCTCGTACTCCGACAGGACAAGCCATACTGGACACTGTAGATGACTAGCCGGCTGGGACCCGCCTATGGGGCCCGCCAGTCGGACTGGCCAGTGAGACCTTTGCCTCTCTGCCTATATAAGGAGAGGCAAGGCCTCAGTAGAAAGGGTTGGTCTTACAGCATTTAAGGCAGTAGCTAGCGTATATAGCTCGAGGAGCACTTGTAGTCCTGGTATTCCATATAGTCAGATCCGGCAGGAGTAGGGGCTTTACCTCACCACGAGGGCCCCAAACCTAGGTACTTCTTGCGTCCCGCTACGCTCGCTTGTATCCAATCCCGCCTGCGGACGCCGTCGATAGCTTCCCTACTAGTCCCCACACCTCTATTTAACCTCCTCAGGTACTGCCGTTCCCAATACAACGACAGTTGGCGTCCACCGTGGGGCTAGATGGCTTCGACCAGAGTCACGTTCTGCACGGGACCCCGCACTTCAGCCGGTGAGCGCGTGGCCTCCGGCCTGGTGCTCACGCTCGGCAAGTTCGACTGCGTCATCGACAACGCTTCCTGCTTCGCCGGAACCTCCTTCCCAGCGAACGACACCGTTCTGCTATTCGGCGACCTCCCCATTTACGTCGCCACCGTCCCGGAGCGTTTCCCTAGGGAAATCGTCTCTGTTGCGGAGCTGCCGTGCTCAGGCGGTAGCGCCTCCGTCGCACCTTGCGGTGTAGAGGTCATGATGGCCGGTTCCAGCTCCCATCCCCGCCAGCCGCGAGAGCGAGGCGTGGACGAGGTCGGAACTTCCGCTCCCCCGTAGCCCCGGAACCCGGTGGAGGATGCCATTGATCGGCTCCTGACGCCGGTTAACCTTGGGGATAACCCGGAGGAGGCGGAGGCCAACTTCAGCATGGAGAGACAGATCCTCCTCCATGAGGCCATGGAGCTAGCGGCAGCCCGCAAGTAGCTCGAGATCACCCGACGCGAGTACGACCGTGCACACGGCCTCACTCCGGCTACCGCGGAGCCGAGCCGGCGTGGCCAGGTACGACGTCGGGGCGGCGAGCTTGGCGGTAGGTTGGAAAAGGACGGGGAACCGGATCCCGTGCCCGCCCTCGCACGGCCCACCTACAGCACGCCCATCAAGAACTTGCGTGCGGCGCGAGCCGCGACAGAGGAACTGCCTAGCTTGGAGGGCGAGGAACGAGCCCGCCAGCAAGCTCGCGTGCAGGAGCTCCTCCGCGTCGCGGACGAGCAAGCTGGTGCCAACCGGCAGATGCAGGAAGACCTTAGCTACTACAGGAGGAGCGAGCTACCGGCCAACAGCAGAGGCGCGCCGCGCGACACCCAGTAGGCGTCCTCCCCTCAGCCGCCCAGGGCCCGCAGCAGGCGCCGCAGCTCTGGCAACAGGGGCCAGCCGCGCCAAGAGCAGACGGTGAACAACAACCCGCCACCACCCCCTCCGCCAGCCGGAGCGCCTAGACCAGCCGGTTCCCGTCTCTTGGGCCGGGTGGGAGCGCCCAACCCGGACTGTCCGGATGCCCGCGACCGCATCGAGCTCCTCGCTCAAGTGCGCGTCATGGAGGTGGAAGATTCTATCGGTCCAGTTTGTTTCGGACCCCGCATCCGGAACGAGCCGTTTCCGGATAAGTTCTCCCTGCCCAGGGACACCCCCAAGTACGACAGCAGCATGAAACCGGAAGACTGGCTGACCGACTATGCTACGACAGTCGGCATCGCCCACGGGAACAAGCGCACAGCCGTGCGCTACGTCCCCCTCATGCTAACCGGGTCGGCAAGGACATGGCTCAACAGCCTCGCACCCAACAACATCAACGCCTGTCCTGACTTCGAGAAGGTGTTCGTCCGCAATTTCAATGGCACGTACAAGCGCCTAGGGCTCCCGCGCGACCTGGCCTTGTGCGTCCAGGGCGACCACGAGACCGACTGCGAGTACCTCGCCAAGTGGACGGAGCCGCGCAACACCTGCGAGGGCATCCTGGAGAGCCAAGCCATCGGTTTCTTCATCGAGGGTTGTCGAGAGGGCACCATGCTTCGCCACCGGCTACTGTGTGACGAGCCGAAAACCATGGCGGAGCTCATGACGGTTGCTGACCAGTACGCCACGGCGGATGCCGCCATGAAGAAGCCTCTCCGAGTAAACGCGGACGGCCGTCCGACTCCCAAGGAGCCGGCTCGCGACCGACCCAGCAATCCGACTAGAGAAGCCGGATCCTCTAGACGCCACGGCAACGACAACCGGTTCCAGTGGGAATGCCAGGCTAGACAGCAAAAACCTCGCTACCACGCGCGGCAGGTCAATGCTGTGGAGGGCGCGCCCAACGCGCCGGCTAATGAAGCAAGGAGGCAGAAGCTACGGCTCACCTTCGACTAGATGTTCGATGGCCCGTGCAAGTGGCATAGCGGTCCCTTCAAGCCGGCTACGCACACCACCCGGAACTGCAGCTGGACCCGCCAGCTAAAGGACCAGGGCAACCAGCCTCGTCTCCCGCCTCCCCCACCGGGTGGACCTCCACCACCGGCTAGGGGAGCTGGCAATGATGGTAATGGCGGCAACAGCGGCAACAACAACAACAACGGCTACCCCCAGCCGCACGCCGCCTACCACATCTTTGAGACGGAGCAGGACGACAAGCACAGCCGCAGGCGACGCTCCAAGGAGGTCAACACCATCGCCTCTCCGGTCCCCCAGTACCTGAACTGGTCGGAAACCCCCATCACCTGGAGCCGGGCGGATCAGCCTGAGCATCTACCGACTCCCGGGGGCTACGCCATGGTGCTCGACCCCCTCATCGTCTCCAACGCGCGCACTTGCCGATTCTCGCGCGTCCTCATTGACGGAGGCAGCAGCCTCAACCTCCTCTACCAGTCCTCACTGGAGAAGCTGGGCATTCGCGAAAGCGACCTGCGCCCGACCACCACGACGTTCCACGGCGTTCTGCCGGGGCCAGCCTACGCCCCGCTGGGGAAAATCCAGCTGGATGTCATCTTCGGGGCCGAGGAGAACTTCTGCCGCGAACCAATCTGGTTCGAGGTGGTAAATCTGACGAGCTCCTACCATGCTCTCCTCGGGCGCCCCGCCCTCGCCAAGTTCATGGCCATCCCCCACTACGCCTACCTCAAGACGAAGATGCCGGGACCCCACGGCGTGATCACCATCGCCGGCTGCTTCAGGCGATCGATGGAGTGCGCCTCAGCCGGTTCCAAACAGGCAGAGGCCCTCATCATAGCTGAGGAGAAGCGCGTGATCATGCGCAATGTGGCCATGGCCCAGCAGAACATTCCGGCTAGCAGCAAGCCGGCTGGAGAAGGAGCCTTCCAGCCGGCAAAGGAGACGAAGAGGATCCTGCTCGACCCCTCCGATCCAACCAAGTTCGTCACCATTGGCACCGGCTTGGACAGCAAATAGGAAGGCGCGCTCGTCGACTTCCTCCGTGAGAATCGGGACATCTTCGCGTGGTCCCCCAAGGACATGCCGGGTGTGCCGAGGGAGTTCGCCAAGCACTCACTTCACATGCGTCCGGATGCCAAGCCGGTCAAGCAACCTCTACGCCGGTTCGCAGAAGAGAAGAGAAAGATAATCGGTGACGAGATCACCCGGCTCCTTGCAGCCGGGTTCATCATGGAAGTGTACCACCCGGACTGGCTGGCGAACCCAGTCCTGGTGCTGAAGAAGAACAAGACCTGGAGAATGTGTATCGACTACACCAGCTTGAACAAGGCATGCCCGAAAGACCCCTTCGCCTTGCCCCTTATCAATCAGGTCATCGATTCCACGGCCAGCTGTGATTTGTTAGCTTTTTTAGATTGTTATTCCGGGTACAATTAGATCCGGTTAAACCCGGCTGATCAGATTAAGACATCATTTATCACCCCCTATGGGGCTTTCTGCTATGTAACCATGCCTTTCGGCCTAAAGAACGTAGGCGCCACCTATCAGCGATGTATGCAGAAATGCTTGCACTCGCAGATAGGCCGAAACATGCACGCTTACGTGGATGACGTGGTCATCAAGACCAAGGAGAAGCGCACCCTCCTCGAGGACCTGGGAGAAACATTTGGCAACCTCCGCCAGTACCGGATGAAGCTGAACCCAGAGAAGTGCGTCTTCGGAGTACCGTCCGGCCAGCTCCTCGGTTTCCTCGTTTCACAGCGAGGTATCGAGGCGAATCCGGAGAAGATCGCGGCCATCGAGAGGATGTAGCCGCCCAGGAACCTGCTTGGAGTCCAGAAGTTCACCGGATGCCTGGCTTCCCTTAGTCGCTTCGTCAGCCGGCTGGGGGAGAAGGCACTCTCGTTGTACCAGCTGATGAAGAAGACGGACAAGTTCTCCTGGACTTCGCAAGCCGACGCCGCGTTTCACGACCTCAAGCGCATGCTGTCCACAGCACCGGTTCTGGCCACGCCGGCTAGTAAGGAACCAATGTTGCTCTATATAGCAGCCATCAGCCGGGTCGTCAGCGTCGTCCTGGTGGTGGAGCGCCCCGAGGAAGGCAAGGCTCAGCCGGTCCAGAGACCCGTCTACTACCTCAGCGAGGTTCTCTCCCTCTCCAAGCAGAACTACCCCCACTACCAGAAGATGTGCTACGACGTGTACCTGGCATGCAAGAAGCTCAAGCACTACTTCCAGGAGCATCTGATTAAGGTCATGTGCACTGCACCCCTTTCGGAAATCATCGGCAACAAGGACGCCACCGGTCGAGTCGCCAAGTGGGCCATCGAGCTTGCCGCCTACTCCATCCAGTACGAGCCCCGGCTCACGATCAAGTCGCAAGCATTGGCGGACTTCCTCGTCGACTGGGCCGAGACCCATTATCTCCTACCGGTTCCGAATTCGGACCATTGGCGGATGCACTTCGACGGATCAAAGATGCTCGGGGGCTTGGGAGCCGGCATCGTGCTCACCTCGCCCAAGGGAGACTGGCTGGAGTACGTACTACAGATCCACTTCAAGGCCTCCAACAACGTAGCCAAATACGAGGCACTGGCGCACGGGCTCCGGCTGGCCAAGGAGATCGGTGTCAACCGGATCCTATGCTTTGGTGATTCGGACTTGGTGGTGCAGCAGGTATCCGGAGAATGGGACGCCAGAGACGCAAACATGGCTCTCTACCGGTTCCACATCCAGAAGCTCAGCGCCTCCTTCGACGGGTGTGAATTTCACCACATCCCCCGCGTCAGCAACGAGGTGGCCGATGGCCTCTCCAAGATCGGCTCCACCAGGCAGGCCATCCCACCAGGGGTCTCCTTGGAGCACCTGCGCAAGCCATCCATCAACCTGTCGCCAGAATCGGACTCCATCATCTGGGCAGGAACCGTTTCGGCTGACGGAACGGCAGAAGCGGAGCCGACAGAACCGACAAAGAAGAAGACCCGCATCAATTCTGGCCAAGTAGTGCCTTCCGGCTCGCAAGAGCCGGGGGCTGCTGGCTCGCCTAGCGGCCCGGGGGCTGCTATTCCGGGTACGCCACCCGGACGACCCCCCGACACCCGTCAATCGGAGAACATGAGCGTCCTCGTCATCCGGGAAGTGCCATCCTGGGCACAACCCTTCATGAGCTACATCACCGATGGAGAACTTTCAGACGACGAGGTGGAGGCCAGGCAAATCCGGCGCCGCGCGCACACGTACACCATCATAAACGGCGAGCTGTACAAGCGCAGTGTATCCGGTATCTTCCAAAGATGTGTTGATACGGACACGGGCAACCGGCTACTCAAGGATATCCACCAGGGCGAGTGTGGGCACCACGCATCGTCAAGGGCAATAGTCGCCAAGGCATTCCGCCATGGTTTCTATTGGCCCACCGCCCTCGAGGACGCCGAGCAGCTGGTCCGCGCATGCAATGGGTGCCAGCGCTTCGGGCAGCTTAGGCACATGCCAACTTCGGTACTCAAGACCATACCGATCACCTGGCCTTTCGCGGTTTGGGGCCTGGACATGGTCGGTCCCTTCAAGCGAGTGCGCGCGGGCATGGCCCACCTACTAGTGGCGGTGGACAAGTTCACGAAGTGGATCGAGGCCAAGCCTATCCGGAAGCTGGATGGGGCGACGGTTGTCACCTTCTTCACCGACATCATCAACCGTTTCGGCTACCCCAACAACATCATCACCGACAACGACACGAACTTCGCCAAGGGGGCCTTCCCTCGATTCTGCAGCAACAAGGGCATCCGACTGGACCTCGCCTCTGTCGCACACCCTCAATCCAACGGGCAAGTCGAAAGAGCAAACGACTTGGTGCTAGTCGGCAATATGCCACGTCTCATCGAGCCGTTAGAGCGGTCACCCGGATGTTGGATCGAAGAACTTCTGGCTGTGCTGTGGAGCCTCCGCACCACGCCGAATAGGTCAACCGGCTACACGCCATTCTTCCTGGTCTACGGATCGAAAGCCGTCCTCTCCGCTGACATCGAGTTCGACTCCCCTCGCAAGCTCCTCTACAATGAAAAAGCCAACCAGGAGGCGCGGGAGGATGGAGTGGACCTCCTGGAGGAAGCCCGCGAGCTGGCCTTGTCCAGATCAGCCCTGTACCAGCAGCGACTACGTCGCTACCATTCAAGTCGGATCCGCCCAGTCGCATTCCGCGAGGGTGACCTGGTTCTCCGGCTGGTGCAAGACACGAAGGGCATGCACAAGCTATCGCCACCCTGGGAGGGCCCCTTCATCATCAGCCGGGCGCTGCCCAACGACTCCTACTACCTCATCGACGCGCAGCAGCCGCGCAAGAACAAGATGGACAAATCAGACGAGGAGACCGAGCGTCCCTGGAACGCGGCCCTACTGCGCCCGTTTTACACCTAGTCGCCAGGCAGTGTATGTATCCTGAAAACCCTATGAATGAAAATGCGGACCCCCACGAGAATCTCGGGGGCTCCTTGCTAGAAATGTGTATGCATCCGTTTTCCGGTTATTATTTTCCGGCTCCGGCAGCCCCTACCCGGGGGCTCGCCGGCTGGCCCGGCCTGCTAAGTCAACAAACCGGCTGAGTACTGTGCGACAATGTTAGAGGCCCACTCTTCGTCTCAGCTACAGACCGCAACCCGGCTGTCCGGCTAGCAAGAGCAAAAGTCCGAGGCATCCCACATGAAAAACGGGGGGGAGACGCGACAGATCAGGTGTCCCGGCCCTGTAACTAGCTCGAACCAATCCAGCTGCTATGCCATTAGTACCGTGTGCACTGTACTGTCAGCTCCCTTCGATTCCGGCTGCAGACCGCAACCCGGCTGCCCGGCAAGGACGCAGCGAAAATAGCAGAGCGCACGGGAAAGCGACTAAGTGCCTAGAAAGGGACAGGCTAGTTTTCGGAAAAAACAAGCCGTTTTCTGGCTGCAATTTGGCAGACTAACCTACTAACCTATGTGGACATGTGTGTATGCGTATGTATGTTTGTCCGACTACTTAGAGTCGGAGACCAGGAGAAGGAAAGAAGATTCGAAGTCCTTGCCTTCATCAAGCGCTCCGAATCTCGGGGGCTACACCCACTGGGTGCGCTCGCGCGCCCCCAGTGGAATCTTGTGGTCCCCGACCGGCTAAAAGGCGTTTAGCCGGCCGTTCGGAGCCCAGGTGAGGGCAAGGGCTGAGAAAAAGACAAGGAAGATTTGAAGCACCTGGCTACGCCAGCTACTCCGAATCTCGGGGGTTACACCCAGTGGGTGCGCTCGCGCGCCCCCACTGGAATGTTAGTTCCCCCGGCTGAAGGCGTCCAGCCGACGGAAGTAGCCGACTGGGACGAGTCCAATCAGATAAGGTTAGAAAGGCTTGGGAGAAATAAGGAAGATTCGAAGCACCTGGCTACACCAGCTACTCCGAATCTCGGGGCTACACCCAGTGGGTGCGCTTGTGCGCCCCCACTGGAGGTGTAGGTTGTCCGGCTAAAGGCGTGTAGCCGGACAAGGTTAGCCGGGCAAAATGGCAAAAGGAAACTCAATGCACAAGGAAAAAGGATTTGAACAATAACAAGCAAAAGAGAGACGAAGCTCTCGCAAGTTACCCAACGTCAAAGACGGCCGGCACAAACAGACAAGGTTCACAAGTATATAACACAAGACAATTACACCCGGCATCCCGGGGCAGCAACTAAACGGCAGGACCCTTGCCGCGAGGGAGATCTTGGCCAGTAGAAGCTTCGGGCGGCGGAGGAGGCGCAGAGCTTGATCCGGTTCCGGCGCTGGCAGGCTGCGGCATCAGGACCTCCACATCAGGAGTACCGACGGACTCCGAGTCGGTGAGCACCTCGTCGGGATCCACGTAGTCAGCGATCTTGATGGCGGACCCGCGGAGCTCCGGATGGGCTTGGCGGATAGCGGCAAGATCAGCTCTGGCACGGAAGCCTCCATCAATCTTCTCGACACAGGCGTCCTTGTACCAGGAGAGCATCAGAGCCAGGGCCATCTCCGCTCCGGCCCGCGCCGCCAGGTCCCGCAGCCGGTCCACCACAGCCGGCACCTCTCCCACCTTCGCAGCCAGCTGCGCCATTGTCTCCGGAACCGGAGCCTCCGGCCATACGAAGGAGAAGACGTCCCGCGCCGCCTGGCGAAGCTTGGCAGCTTCCTCGCCAAGAAGGACGACGAGCTCCTGGGCCGTCGAATGCGCTCCGGCCAGTTCTCCTGTAGCCGGTTGTAGGCCACCAGGTCAATGCCGGGGTAAAAGGCTGTCAGAAAAGAGAAGTCAGATCCGGCTGCCGGATCCGGAAAGAAAAGAATACGGAAAGAAAACTCACCCTTGGCACTGTGGCCGACCTGCATCAGCTCCTCCACCAGCGCCTTCTCCTTGAGCGCTAACCGTTTAATCTCCTTCTCTTGGTCCTTGTTCTGGGCCTCGAGAAGGGAGAAAGCTTCGGTCCGGCTGGCGAGCGAGGCGTCGCGCTCCTTGATGGTGGCCTCCAGACCGTCCACCCACGCTTGCCAATCCTTGTTCTGCTGCCGCAAAGTAGAATTGGACTTGCTCAGCCGGTCGTTCGCTTTCTTCAAGCGATCGATCTCGTGCTGAGCGCACACGAGGATGGCTGCAACAAAACCGGCTATCAGTACCAAAAAAAAGAGAGAGAGCTGGATGAAGCGAACTTACTCTGCGAGGTCCCGTTGGCGGCAGCGAGCTTCTGCTCCAACGTCCGGTTCCCACCAGCTGTGGCCTCCAGCAGCCGGATCTCCTTCACCGCCAGCTTGAGCGTGGTGGCAAGGTCCGACAGCGAGGTGGCGGAAGAGGCGTCGTCGTCCACGGCGTTGACGGCCAAGGACTGCCACTCCTCCCCAGGCTCCTCGCCGGAGTTGTCGCCGCCAACGACGACGAGCTCCTTGCCAGCAGCCCCCCGCGCGCCCGCGAAGGAGCCTCCCAGCTGGGAGGACCCCGCCTCCGGCTGGGGGACTTCTGGCTGGGCGGAGGCAGTCGGCTCAGCCCGAGGGGGAGGCAAAGGCTGCGCCTCAGAAGAAGGAGGGGCGTTGGTCGGCGCAGTTGGGGTACGGGGCGACGACCCGCCTGGCGCGCGTGCCGGGCTCGCGGCTCCGAAGGAAACCAGCGTGCTAAGGAGAAAGAGAAGAGGACAAGAGCAAAACAAGCCAAAGTCAGAAAAGAGGAAAAAAGCAGGCAGACAAAAAACAGGCAGAAAGGGAAGGGGGAGAAAGAACATACCCCGGCACAACAGGAGGCGGCCCTTTCTTCCGGCCGAGACGGCTTGGCGGCAGCGCGCCGGACCGGCTCCTCTTGGGCGCCGGCTCCTCCGTCGCAGGGCGGCGGGAGCCGGAACGGCTAGAGCCGCTCCCACCCGCTTCCCCGTCCATCGCGGAGCGCATCGCCGGCTCCGTGGTCGGCACAACCTCCTCCTCGTGCACATCCACATGCGGGTCGGCGGCCGGCTCGTCGTTCCGGCTAGGGAAGGCGTCGCCGTCCCCGTCCGATTCCTCGCCGGACCGCCGGGCGCGGGTCTCGGGCAGGTCGGGCGTAAATTCCTCGAGGGCGGCCGCGCCCTCCTCGCAAATGATGCAAGGGAACATCTTCCGAACACAAAAGTCAGCCAGACGAAAACAAAGAACAAGTACAAGAAACACCAAAAGAGCATCCGGTTAGAAGAGCTTACTCGGGGCGCGCGGTTCTCCCGAGTATAGGGCGCGAGGCTGAACTTCCAATTCTCTGGCAGCCGCTCCTTGGTGATCGTCCAGACCCACTCCTTCAGGTTGTGGTAGCGGGGATCGCGGCGCGACAGCCGGGTCGGGTCCAGCCGAGTAGTAGCACATCTTGTGTGCTCTCTGCTACAACAACATCATCAGCCGAGACATCCAGCTAAGGGTGACGTCCAGGCCGGTCAGCCGGCAGTGGACGAGCGAGCGCATGCGCTTCAGCAGCTCATCCATCTGCACCTTGTCGCCGTGGAACTTCAAGTCCCAGTTCTGCCGGCTGGACTCGATGTCCTAGAAGGCCGGCAGATTGATCCGGTCGATGTTGGTGAGGTTCTTCACGTAGAAGTACGACTGCTGCCACAGTCGTACCGTATCGTGAAGAAGGAACTTGGGGTAGCCGGTCTACGAGCGGGAATAGATGGAGGCGCCGCCGCAGACGACTAATGGCCCCTGGGTGAACTGCACCTGCGGCCGAACTCAAAAGAGCCGGCAGAAGAGCCCGAGATCTGGCTGGATCCCGATGTAGCTCTCGCAGAAAGCTACGAAGTGCGCCAACGTTCCGATTGCGTTGGCACCGAGGTGGTGGAGGCGAAGATCGAAGAAAGCGAGGAAGGTCAAGAGGAACGGGTTCACCGGAAGGGCGAACCCGCGGGCCAGGTGGGAAAGGAAGATGACGCGCTCGCCCTCCTCCGGATGTGGCGACACCTCCCCGGCCGGCGCCAGCCGCATCGCCACCTCCTCCGCTGGCGGGAGGACGCGGGTGGCACGATATTTGGCGATTTGGTCCTCGGTGACGGCGGAACCGCACTAGGCCCCGCGGTCGGCGGCCATTTATGGTTAACAAGGGGGAGCGGCAACGGAAGATTGACGGTGGCCCGTAGCGTCGACGACGGCGAACGGGCGGCGCAAAGTGCAAGGGCGCAGGAGCGGAAGCAACGAGAGAGAAGGAACTACAACGGGGGAGCGAAGGAAAGAAATTGCCTCTCCCGTGGTGTCCCTTTAAAGAGCCAGAAGGGCAACTGTCGACGGGGCACGTGGCGCGCATCCGGGCGACCCACACCCCAACCGCCGCATAAGATCCCGTGTGCCAGAGCAGGATGCGCAGAAGATCCTGGAGCGAGAACCGAAGCGTCAGACAGCAGTTTCCCGAGGCGACGTGCGACGGGACGTTACGCTGCCCGCCGCAGAGTAATGATGGCGCGTGCGCGCGTGGCCGGCGTCAGCACTGACGTCACGGGTAGCGCAACCGCCAAGCTCAGTCGGACGCAAATTCAAAAACAAGAGGAAGCGCGCGCACATTTCGCCTAAGGGAGGAATCCACACGCGCTTGGGGGCTAGTGTCAGGGGGATGATCCCTAGGTACCCCAACCGAATAAGAAACAAGACAGTCAGATCGCGTCCGGCTGACCAGATGCAGCCGGACAGGGCAAGATAGGCCGACTATCCCCCGGAAGCCGGATCAGCAGGAGGCGGCCGGATACGGCGATGTAGCTGGACTCAATCAATGGGACAAGGCGACGTGTGTATCAGTGCACGGTACGCCCTGTACGGTGACAAGACTGGCAACTACCCGGCCATACCGAAGACTTTGCGTGGGTGACGCGGGAACAGTGGCCGGTGCTGACGACAGGCTCGCACGGCGTCCACTGTGCCTACGACAGCCATACCGCTCGTACTCCGACAGGACAAGCCATACTGGACACTGTAGATGACTAGCCGGCTGGGACCCGCCTGTGGGGCCCGCCAGTCGGACTGGCTAGTGAGACCTTTGCCTCTCTGCCTATATAAGGAGAGGCAAGGCCTCAGTAGAAAGGGTTGGTCTTACAGCATTTAAGGCAGTAGCTAGCGTATACAGCTCGAGGAGCACTTGTAGTCCTGGTATTCCATATAGTCAGATCCGGCAGGAGTAGGGGCTTTACCTCACCACGAGGGCCCCGAACCTGGGTACTTCTTGCATCCCGCAATGCTCGCTTGTATCCAATCCCGCCTGCGGACGCCGTCGATAGCTTCCCTGCTAGTCCCCACACCTCTATCTAACCTCCTCAGGTACTGCCATTCCCAATACAACGACACCAAGCCCGTTGTCGCGTTTGTTTTCTTCTCTATGGCCTTTGGCTTGATGGAGCATTCGCAGATGCGCTCGAGAAATACCCCATGTGGTATGGGGGCGCAAGTAGAGCCAATGTTGACGAGTGCATCCGCCTCCTCATTGCTTTCGTGGCCTATGTGCCGCAGCTCGCATCCATCGAAGTCCCCTTCGAGTGTGTCGTAGAGGTCGCGGTAGGCGGTCATATTGCCGTTCAGTGCGTCGCACTCGTGCATTGTCTGGTTGACGACCAGCTTGGAGTTGTCGTATATTATGAGCCTCTTGGCGTCGCAGGCTTTTGCCATTCTCATCCTGTGTAGCAGGGCCTCATATTCAGCTTCATTGTTGGAGGCGGTGAACTGCATTCGCAGAATATATTTTAGCTTGTCTCCGTGCGGCGATGTTAGTATGACACCTGCGCCAGCCCCGTCCTTTCATTTGGATCTGTTGAAGTGCATCGTCCAGAGGTAGGACATGTCTGGTTTTTAGGCAGCTGGTTCTCCATCCACTGCACTAGGAAGTCAGGGAGAACTTGTGACTTGATTGCATCGCGTTTTTCATATGTAATGTCGCGTGGAGACAGTTCGATCCCCCAAAGCGCGACTCGTCCGGTGGCGTCGAGATTGTTGAGGATATGACCAAGCGGGGCGTCATTGACTACCACGATTGGATGCTCCTGGAAGTAGTGGCACAGTCGCCGGGCTATCATGAAGATGCCATATGCTAGCTTCTGGTAGTGCGAGTACCGCTGCTTTGTTGGTGTGAGTACCTCGCTGAGGTAGTAGACTGGGCGCTGTACCCCGTGGACCTTGTTTTCCTCAGCTCGTTCTACCATGAGCACTGTGTTGACCACCTGGTTGGTGGCGGAGATGTATAGCAACAATGGTTCCCTTTCGCGTGGGGTCACCAGTACTGGTGAGGTGGACAGTAGACGCTCTAGGTCTTCGAATGCTTCCTGTGCCTCATTGGTCCACTCAAACTTGTCAGCTTTGCGGAGAAGTTGGTAGAATGGCAGTGCCTTTTCGCCCATTCGACTGATGAATCGGCTGAGCGCCGCGATTTGTCCAGCCAGCTGCTGGACACCTCTTATGGTTTTTGGCTTCTCCATGGCCAGTATGGCTTTTATTTTCTTCGGGTTCGCCTCGATCCCTCTCGCGGAGATGAGATACCCGAGTAGTTTCCCAGATGGTACGCCGAACACGCACTTGTTCGGATTGAGCTTGATCTGGTAGCGGTCGAGGTTGGCGAAGGTTTCGCGTAATTCGTCGATTAGTGAAGCTTCCTCTTTGGTCTTGATTACGATGTCATCAACATAGACTTGGATGTTGCGACCAAGTTGGTTCTTGAGGCAAGCTTGCATGCACCGCTGGTAGGTGGCTCCTGCGTTTTTTAGCCCGAAGGGCATTGTGTTATAGTAGAACACACCAAAGGGCATTGTGAACGCCTTTTTTCTTGATCCTCCTCCTTCATTCGAATATGATTGTAGCCTAAGTAGGCATCAAGGAAGCAGAGGAGCTCACATCCTGCGGTGGAGTCGATGATCTAGTCAATTCGTGGCAGCGGGAAGTGGTCCTTCGGGCAGTGCTTATTCAGAGAGGTGAAATCCACGCACATTCGTAGGATATCTGTGTCGTTTTTTGGTACTAGCACCATGTTGGCGAGCCAAGTGCTTTCCTTGATCTCGCGTATGAATTTGGCGCCGAGGAGTCTGTTGATCTCCATTCCGACTGCTTTTGCTCTTGGTTCAGACAGTCGCCGAATTGTTTGTTTGACTGGCCTTGCGTCTAGGTTGACATTGAGTGCGTGCTCGGCAAATTCCCTGGGAACTCCTGGCATGTCCGCTGGACACCAGGCGAAGATTTCCTAGTGCTCATGGAGGAATTCGACGAGCGCGAGTTTCTATGCGGGACTCAAGTTGTAGGCGATGAGGGCCATCTTGGCGGGATCCGATGGGTGGACCTGAACTTTCTTCGTGTGCACCGATGAGTCGAAGGACAGGTCGGGTGAGCTTGGCCAGCTTAGGGGAGGCAGACTGTTGTCTATCGACTCCTTCAATCTTGCGAGTTCCTCCTGCATGCTGAAGGACTAGGAGATTCTGTTGAATTCCTTGTCGCAACTGTCAGATCTCTCGCAGCTCCCGTTGATTGTGATGATGCCATTAGGGCCTAACATTTTCATCTGCAGATAGGCGTAGTACGGGACTGCCATGAACCTAGCGAACGCGACACGTCCGAGGATGCAGTGGTACTGTGAGGGCCAGTCGACGACTTCGAAGTCGATGCGCTCGCGTCGAAATTTTTTCGGCGTGCCAAAGATGACATCGAGGTTGATTTTGCCAAGGGGATATACGCCCTTGCATGGGACGATGCCGTGGAATGTTGTGTCCGAGGTCTCTAGGCGGGTCAGAGGGATCCTCATCGCTCGCAAGGTACTTGCGAACATAAGGTTGATGCCACTTCCACCGTCCATGAAGACGCGACTCATGTCGAAACCTCCAATTTGCGCCTCGAGTACGAGGGGACAATGGCCTGGATGAGGTACTTGGCGCGGGTGGTCGCGCTTGTCAAAGGTGATGCAGGAGTCACTTCCACTGAGGTACTCAGTGGTTGATGGTGGTGAGTTCGTCGCCAAATTGACTTGGCGAGTGATGGCCTTTTGCACCCGGTTGGAGGGGCGGCCCTTTTGAATCATCATGGTGCCCATGGCCCGTGGGTACGGCTCGCCTCCGTGATGCTGGTCAGGCGCAACTGCGTTTGGCGGTGGTCCGGGTGGTGGTGGAGGAGCTCCATGTCCCACGGCGCCTAGGGCGGCTCCGTAGCCCCTGTTGACCGCGTCGCGATTCATCCGAGCCAGACCCTCATGAAGTTTGAGGAACTCGTGGCATTCCTTGAGGAGGTGGCTGGATTTATTTTTGCCATCATGCTTGTCGATGTAGAAGTGCACAGTGCATGGCCCAGATATCTTGTCTTCGATAGATGCTGCGGGTGCCTCATCGCGAGTGCGGTGCTGCCATACTTGCATGGTTTTCCCGGAGTCGCGGTGTCCACTTCTACGGTAGCTGCCGTTGCGGTTGTCATCGCGTCTGTCGGCATAGCCGGCTGCGACCATGTTGATGTTATCGCGGTCATCATAGATGCGCATTCGATGTTTGCTTCGGCGGTCGCGTCTGCGTTCGAGTTCTGCTTCATCGTCGGAGTGAACACGATTTTTCACCAAATCTTCTCCATATGCCCACCGATTCGCGATTTCCATCAGGTGGTCCAGCTCTATGTGGCGAACGAATCTTATCCATATGGTTTTGGGCTTCAAGCGGCCCAGCTCCTCCCTGAGCTCTATGTGGCGAACGCCGCCGTTGAATGCGTCGATTGCGCGATCCTCCGAGATATTTTCTGTGGAGTTCTTGATGATGGACCACCTCTAGATGTACGAGCGTAGTGATTCGCCCGACCTTTGCTGGCAGCACCTCAGCTCTTCGATTGACGCGGGACTTTTGTAAGTGCCCTTGAAGTTGCGCACAAAGCTGTAGACCAGCTCTTCCCAACTGCGAATGGATCCGCGTGGGAGGTTGTTGAGCCATGCCCGGGCGACGCCCTGTAGCTGCAGGCATTGCATGGCCGTGCTTCGACTCCCGCCGTGGAGCCTGACGGAGGATATATGGTCCTCCAACCAGATTTTCGGGTCCTGCAGGCCGTCAAACTTTGGGTTCTCCGATGGGAGCTTGAACCCCTTGGGCATTCGCTTTTTCCTAATGGCCCCGCTGAAGCATTTGGCGCCATAGAGCTCCACGTCTTCATCTTTTGAGTGAGTCGATCAGGCATGTCGCGCCCTTGACTTGTCGGTCTTGAGCTATGTGATGTCGTCACGCGCGTCGTAGTCGTGGTCGTGTCGCCGTGAGCGGCGGCATCGAGACAGGTTGTGACTGTCGTTGCTGGATGAGGGCGAGGAGTAGCATTTTGCCAGAGCCTTGCCTTTCTTCGGCTCCGGCGTTGGCTCGTTGTCGAGAGCGGCCTCGATTAACCCCAAGCCTGCGATCATAGATTGGTGGATGGCAGCTCGAGGATCTCCAGCTGGCGGCTGATTGTTGATGAGGTACATGGTGGCCGCCATTACCGCAGCTTGCAGCATTTTTGGAAGCACGTTGCCACGCGTATCCACCGTCATGGAGCCGAAGTCGAGGACTTTTGCGGCTTCTACATGCTCTTGTTCAGTAAGGTAGGCTAGTCAAGATCGCCTCTTGTTAGCGATGTACTCTATGCACTTGGAGGAGGATCCTCCGTGGGAGGAGAGCCCAACTCGTCGGAGGCTCGACTCGTCTGCCACCTTTTCACGCGCCTTGAGTTGCGCGATTGTTTGCAGTTGGCATTTGTATTCCTCTTTCAAGAGCCAATGGTAGCCCATCAATAGTTCTTGCAGCGAACTGAAGGGCAGAGGGTGGCCTCTTAGGGCTTCTCGGTAGCGAGCCCACTCGAGATCGTTGCGTCTGATCACGACACGCTCACCAGTCTGCTCATTTATCATAGTTGGAGGTTCGACCGCCCCTCCATTGTTGACGAGAGCGCCGTTAGTGGGGCCACCGTTGGGTGGTCCACCATTGGGTGGTCCGCCATTAGGTATGCCACCGTTTGGCAGGTCAGTTCCATTGCCGCCGTTGCCCGTGTTATCGCGATTGGCAGAGAAGTCGCCAGCGTTGATGACGGTGCACAAGAAGTGGTTGGGGAAGTTTTTGCTCCCACAACTTTCAGATCCGGAGCCGTAGGCTCCATCTTCAGTTGCCAGATCGCCTAGATCGGATTCGCGACTGCTGTCGCTGGCCATATTCTCGAATATTGTTGAGGTGTTGAGTTCACTAAGGGTGCCGATCGGCGGAGGGAACCACGATGCTGGAGCAATCGATGGTGTTGTCGGCTAGTCAGGCATGCGAAGCGTTCCCATCTGACCAACTTGGAAGCGGAAACTCCCGATCACCAGGCTAATTCCGTCGCCCACGGATTCGAAAGCCGGGCGAGTGGCCGGCGTGTGGATGGTGAAGTCGATCGCGCCGAAGAGCTGACGAATCTCTGATGTTGCGGAGTTGTAAATCGCAGTTGATGGGGCCGAAGAAGCCGCAACATCAGCACTCCCAGTTCCCACAGACGGCGCCAATTGACGAGGGTTTAACTCATCAATGGCCATTATTATGGACTTGGGTTTTGGAGAAGGAGGGAGCACTGGAAGCATCAATCGGCTAGCAAACAAGCACAAGGGGACCTCGAAGATTTACCCAGGTTTAGGCCTCATAGAGGTCCCTACTCCTGCTTGTCTGATCGTGGAATTAACAGAGGAATCGAAGATTACAATGGTGCGCAGATGCAATCTGGCGAGGGTTGTGGAAACTAGGGTTGCGCGTGTCCTCCTCGCCGCCCCCTCCTAGCCCTTATATAGATAGGCTAGGTCTCAGGTAGCAGATCGAGTCGGTTACAGGTTAGGGTTTTTCCCTTTAAACTTTCTATCTTTAGCTTCTTCTTGTTCCGTAACCAATCAAGAGTCCGTAGGTTACTCGAGTTCTCCATTTGGGCCTTGGCAACACTGTGGGCTTCCACTGTATTCAGGCCGTATACACCAACCTCGAGTACCTATAGGGTATACCCATGTCAGAACTACTCTCCGGTTGGACACTCTAATCCATGGTAGGGCTATAACAACACTCCTCAAAGTTCGCTTTCCCCATCTAGATAACCCCACACTGTCACCTTGAGCACTAGATGGTTCCAACAAACACCACAATTTCATAGAGACATCCAACTCCAAATATAACTCATAACAAGTATTTGTAATCTCTAGCCTAAGTGCCACCATGGTGTGCAAGCTGTCACTTTCACACACATGGGGAGAGCAGAGATCTATTAAAGCACTTGAGTAGCAAGGTAGATATACCTAATTACAAAGCTCATGATCACAATATGATCATGCATAGAGAGAGATGAACACATAGCTACCGATAGAACCCTTAGCCTCGAGGAAGAACTACTCTCTCCTCATCATGTGAATCAACAACGGCGATGGAGATGGTGGTAGATATCGATGGAGATGGCTCCGGGGGCACTTCCCCGTCCCGGCAGGGTGTCGGAATAGAGAGTTTATGTTCCCCAAATCTCCTCTTCGGTGGCGGCGGCGCTGCGGAACTTTTCGTGGCTGGAGGTTGGATTATTTAGGGTTTCTACATAGGGGGCTTCTTATAGGCGAAAGGGCGATGTTAGAGGGTGGACCAGGGGCCCACACCACCTGGTGGCATGGCTAGGGGGATCCACGCCACCACATGGTGTGGCCAGCCCCTGTCCCTTCTCTGTCTCGTCTTTTGGCTCCGTGAGTCTTCCGGTAAGATATTGACTTTGGCTTTTGTCCGGTCCAATTTCGAGAATATTCATTCTCTGGCTTTTTCCGGAACCAAAAATAGAAGAAAACAGGCAACTAACACTGTGGCATCTTGTTAATAGGTTAGTTCCAGAAAATGTGTAAAAGTACTCAAAACATAAGAAAGTAGATATAAACCAAGCATGGAACATCAAAAATTATAGATACACGTATCTATAATTTTTGATGTTCCATGCTTGGTTTATATCTACTTTCTTATGTTTTATCCAGACTTTGGAGTACGTTTTATACACTTTCTTGGACTAACCTATTAACAAGATGCCACAGTGACAGTTGTCTGTTTTCTGCTGTTTTTGGTTCCAGGAATATCAGAAAATGAATATTCTCGGAATTGGACGGGACAAAAGCCAAAGTCAATATTTCACCGAGGGGGACACAGAGCCAGAATACGAGACGGAGAGGGGCCAAGGGCCGCCCATGCCACCTGGTCGCACGACCAGGCCTGACCCGCGCCAGGGGTAGTGTGGCCTCCTAGGACACCCCCTCGGCCTCCCCTTTCTCCTATAAGATGCCTCCGATACAAAAACCCTAAGTACGCGATCAAAATTCCACGAAAGATTCTGTAGCCACCGTCATCTCCATCCCTAGATTGGGAGGGATCTGAAGCTCTTCCCGGTACCCTGCCGGAGAGGGGAATTCACCCTGGAGGCCTTCTTCATCATCATGCAAGCCTCCGGTGTGATGCGTGAGTAGTTCATCCTTGGACTACGGATCCATGTAGTATCTAGATGGCTGGTTCTCCTCCTTTGTGCTTTCATGTTTAGATCTTGTGAGCTCCGTTCATGATCAAGATCATCTATTTGTAATTCATACATGTTGTGTTTGTGGGGATCCGATGGATATTGAGATGCTATTTCAGATTGATTATTGATTCTATCATGTCTTTGTTATTTGTGATCTTGCATGCTTTCCATTGTTAGTAGCTATCTTGGCCAAGTAGATGTTAGCAACTCCAAGAGTTAGTATTTATGCTCGATAGTGGGTTCATGCCTCTAGTAATCTGGGGAAGTGACAGAAATCTCTAAGGTACTAGATGTGCCGTTGCTACTAGGGAGAAAACAACAATCCTTTGTTCATAGAACAATCGTATTGTTTACATTACACGCAATTCGTAAAGCAATAATCTGTTGCTTGCAACTTAATACTGGAGGGGTTCGGATGATAACCTGAAGGTGGATTATTAGTCATAGATGCAGTTGGATGGCGGTCTATGTATAATGTTGTAATTCCCAATCAAGTTCCAAAGGAGTCAAGATGATTAGTATATGCATGTATTGCTTTCTCGATGTTTGTCAATTGCCCGGCTGTAATTTGTTCACCCAGCATGTTATCTATCTTAAGGAGAGCCACCTCTAGTGAACTATGGATCCTGGTCCTTTTCTTTTACATACAATCTATAAACTGTTTACTGCTTTGTGTTTACTTTCTGCAAACTATTACTTCCTTCCATTTGATACGTTTAATCCTTTGTTTTCAGCAAAACCGGTTAGATTGACAACCTCATTGCAAGTTGGGGACAGAGTTCTGTGGTTGTGTTGTGCAGGTCTCCACATTGCTGCTGGCACCGGTAGTGCGCCCTGCCAACATTTAGGTAGCTACACCTTTGAGGTGTTTCCTTGCTCCTACTGGATTGATAACCTTGGTTTCGTACTGAGGGAAAACTTGCTGCTGTGCTCATCATACCTTCCTCTTGGGGTTCCCCAACGAGCTCGATATATTTTGGGCCATCAAGCATATTTTCTGGCGCCATTGCCGGGGAGTCAAGGACATCTTCACAAGGGGAGTCCCTCATAACCAATCTCTTTACTTTGTTATTTTTGTTTTGCTTAGTTTCTTTTTGCTTTGTTTGCTTGTTTCTTTATCAAAAACACACAAAAATAGTTTTACTAGTTTGCTTTCTTATTTGAAAACCCAAAAAAAATGACAACTCTTGAAAACACTAAGTTGTGTGACTTCACTAGCACCAACAACAATGATTTTATGGGCACACCTATTGCTCCACCTGTGCCTGAAGATACTTTCTTTGAGATAAAACCTGCTTTACTCAATCTTGTTATGAGAGAACAATTTTCTGGTACTGGTAATGAAGATGATGCTACCCTTCTAAATAACTTTGTTGAACTTTGTGAGATGCAAAAGCATAGGGATATAGATGGTGATATAATTAAGCTGAAATTGTTTCCTTTCTCTTTGAGAGGAAAAAGCTAAAGAATGGTTGAATTCCTTAACTAGGAATAGTATTGATTCTTGGACTAAGTGCAAAGATGCTTTCATTGGAAAATACTATCCTCATGCTAAGATTATATCTATGAGAAGTGAAATAATGAAGTTTAAACAATCTGATAATGAGCATGTTGCTCAAGCTTGGGAAAGAATGAAATCTTTGGTAAAGAATTTTCCCACTCATGGACTGACTGCTTGGATGATCATCCAAACTTTTCATGCAGGATTGAACTACTCTTCAAGGAACCTATTGGATTCTGCTGCTGGAGGTACCTTTATGACCATCACTTTGGGTGCTGCAACAAAACTTCTGGACAATATGATGGTTAATTATTTTGAATGGCATACTGAGAGAGCTCCACAAGGTAGGAAGGTAAATTCTGTTGAGGAAACTTCCTCCTTGAGTGATAAAATTGATATTATTATGTCTATGTTTGTTAATGGGAAAGCCCATATTGATCCAAATAATGTTCATTTAGCTTCTTTGGTTGCTCAAGAAGAGCAAGTTGATGTGAACTTCATAAGAAATAACAATTTTGGCAATAATGCTTATGGAAGTTCCTACAACAATAATAGGAGTGCTCCCTCTGAACTTGAAGTTATGCTTAAAGACTTTATTAGTAAGCAAACTGCTTTCAATAAAACTATAGAGGAAAATCTCTCTAATGCTGAAAGAAAAATAGCATCTTTGGCTGAAGCTCAATCTTCTTTGAATAAAATGGCTGCTAAACCTGAAACTAATGATAATCCCTTTGCAGCTACTAATGCTATACAAGTAAGAATCGATGAAAATGTTAGACTATTAGCTGAATTACATGCTAAGTGGGAAAGAGAAGATGAAATTGCTAGAAACACTAGTGTTTCTACTATCACCACCACTAGTGTTGAGGCTAGTAATAGTTCTACTATGTTAGATGATAAATTTGATTTTGATCTTGATGGTTGCAATATCTCTGAAGTTATTAAGTTCCTACAAAATCTTGCTAAAAGTCCTAATGCTAGTGCTATGAACATGGCGTTTACGAAACACCTTACTGGTGCTCTCATAAAAAATAAAGAAGAAAAGATGAAACATAAAGCTTCTATTCCTATTAAACAAGAAGATGGTTGGGAACCCATCATTAATATGAAAGTGAATGACTTTGATTCCAAAGCTTTATGTGATCTTGATAGTATTGTTTCTATTATGCCTAGAAGGATTTATGATATGCTTGATTTGCCTCCACTTGAAGATTGTTATTTGAATGTTCCACTTGATAATAATGCTAAAAATAAACTCATGCGGAGTCTTAATGATGTGCTTATTATGGTTAACAATGCCTATGTCCCCGTTGATTTCTATGTTTTGGATGTTGAATGCAATGCTTCTTGTCCTATTACTTTGGGAAGACCTTTTCTTAGAACTGTTGGTGCCATTATTGATATGAAAGAAGGCACCATTAAATATCAACTCCCACTCATGAAAGGTATAGAACACTTCCCTAAGAAGAGAGAGAAGATTCATTTTGCCTCTCCTATGAAAACAAAATCTGCTCTTAATGCTTCTTCATTTGAGAACACTTGATTCTTTTTCTTGCTTCTTATGCCTAACTTAAAGGCGTTAAAGAAAAGTACTTATTGGGAGATAATCCAAAAGTTTTAGATGAGTCTTGGAAGTTACTTCAGTAATAACCGCTTCTTATCCTTTTTATTTGCTTTTTGTGCCAAGAGTAACCTCTAATGAGAGAGAAGTAATGATTGGGAAAGTTGTTGTCCCGAAACAGATTTCTGTGCTTCACCGTAAAAATTCGTGTAAAATCTCTGAACTTCTTTTTGACGCGTGAATTTTAATGCTTCTGCCCCAGGATGTTATCTAACTTTCGTTAGTTCAACACTTTTTGATTTGAGCAACAGAAGGTCTTCGAAAAAATTCGTATTTACCTGCTGGTCTGTTTTGACAGATTTCTGCCATTTTCTGCATTTGCTTCTTGTTGGTTCCTTTTTGAGTTCTTTTGGGGAATTGAGCTTTTTGAGGGAAGTGCTACAGTATCTAGTGATTTAATAGAAGTTTATTTGGTGTTATAACTGAACCTTAAGACTTATTATCTTGAGTGCACTATTGTTGCTAATAAAGATTGTGTGAAGTTTTGTATGAAGGAAAAAATTCAGGTGTATGGAAGGAATGAGTAATGAGATCAAGGATGGACTAAAGCTCAAGCTTGGAGATGTCACGTGTGTCACCCCAAGAAATATCCAAGAAGTACAAGCATCAAAGCTTGGGGATGCCCAAGGCATCCCCTTCTTCATCAATAAAAATCCAGGTTTCTTCCAAACGCTTCATTTTTATTGTTTCATGCACGGTTGTATTGTTCTTGGAGCGTCTTCTTTTTCGTTTTCGTTTTGGCTTTCAGTTTGCTTGGTTTGATTAGTTTTCTGAATAAATTGGTTGTACCCCCTCTTTCATACATAGGTTTGCAAATAGTTTGGTTTGGTTTGGAAAAGAGTAGGAAAGTTCATGCTTATGTGGTAAAAAGAGCTTGTTTTTGACTCTGGCCTATGCTTTGCCATGCCATGCTTGATATTGTTTTGGCTTTATTCTTAGTATTCTTTCCTGTAGCATGAATTGTTATAAACAATTGATATTTCTTAATGTGCCTTGGATGAATCATGCATTGTTTTAGCATATTAAAACATAGTATAGTGGTATTCTCCTTTGATGCTTTATTTGGGTTGACTTGGCACATGCTCACACCATGTTATGACTATCCAAAGTCACCATAGCCTATATGATCCTTTAGTTTTCAACTTGTAGTATCACTTTATGCTTTGATCAATGATGTTTTGTCGCTCTGCATGATTATGGCCATTATTGCTCTCTTAGTTTGTCGCTCCCAGTCTTTTGCTAGCCTCCACAACCAAGTATGAGTTCCACTCATGCATACAACTCCCTAAACCAATTTATTCTAAAGAGTCCACCATACCTACCTACTAGCTTATGCTATTCCAAGTATATTCATGCTTTTGTTTACCTTCCAAATTAAACTTGTTATGAGAAAACTAGTGATTAAAGCTCTCACGAACTTGATGGCACACTTTACTTTTTTGCATCTAATAATCTTGAACCATTGGGTCCTTCTTTGTTGCGTATATGCTTGTGCTTTATAAGTTGAAATTAGCATAACCATGTATGATGGGGAATGCTTTCAACATTGCACTTGTACTTTGTACCTCGTTGATATCATATTCTTTTGCTTATGCATCCCGACGGTGTGAAATAAAAGTGGAACTTGTAAGATCATGGAGTTTGTATGTGTGTTAGAGAAACACTTGGGCCGCTAGCCTAAGCCATGCCTAATCATGGTGGAAACTTGCAGCATCACCATAATGAGCACTCTATGAAGCATCCTCAATAAAAACCTATGCAAATAGCAAATAAAAAGATCGTTGAGATGCTCATTGTCTGCTTGCCTTTTCATTTTGATTATGGGATAGCTCCTGTATCATGTGCAAGGGGTACCCCGTTGGCGGTTCTTTATGATACACATGTACTTACAATGACAAGATCTTACTCGTGACTAAAGTTGAGTAACATGAGGTTCGGTCTTCATAAGTAAGGGGCATGAGATTTCGGTTTATAACTTGTCAAGCATATCCTCTTAGTTGTGTCACTTTAACCTTACTCACCTTAAAGATGCTTATGATAGGGGCAATGAGAGCTAAAAGCTATAAGTACCATAATTTTTGGAAGCTCTTTACGAGACTTGAATCCCTACTTCCTTTTATAAAGGCCTTTCTTCCACCATTATATATTGAGTCTCCACCTTCTACCTTTATGCACCTACTTTGAGAGCATAGTGGCCATTTTTGTTCTATGTGCATTGTCCCAAGACTAGTTGATTGATGAATAACTTGATATTGCTTGTTTTAAACTATTTGTATCTAGTCACTCTTATGAACTTTGAAGGTGTCCTATGCATTTATCTTTGCTACTCTATGAGGGACAAGCTGAATGCCATTATGCTATGTTTTCTTTATGTGAAACAAACAAACATATTGCAAAGCATTGTTATTCATGAATCTTTTGTTTGTGCCCTTTCATGTTGCAACATAGTTTCTTTGTCTTATTGCTAGAACTTTGTCTTTCATGTTATGATTGAAGTACTATGATCCCAGCTTTGAATGTTTTACAAATACTTCGATCAAGTCTTTGATGGTGCATGTCACCTCAAAAATTATTCTTTCTTTTTATCACTTACCTACTCGAGGACGAGCAGGAGTTAAGCTTGGGGATGTTGATACATTGCAAATGTATCTATAATTTTGATGTTCCATGCTTGGTTTTATCCACTTTCTTGTGTTTTGTCCACACTTTGGAGTACTTTTCATATGATTTCTTGGACTAACGTATTAACAAGAGCCACAGTGCGAGCTGCCTGTTTTCTGCTGTTTTTGGTTCCAGGAAAGTCAGAAAATGAATATTCTCGGAATTGGACGGGACAAAAGCCAAAGTGCCTATTTTTCCGGAAGTCATCAGATGCCAGAATACGAGACGGAGAAGGGCTGGGGGCCGGCCACACCACCTGGCCGTGCCGCCAGGCCTGGCCCGTGCCAGGGGTGGTCTGGCCGACCCCAGCACCCCCTCGGCCTCTCCTTCCGCCTATAAGATGCCCTCGAGACGAAAACCCTAAGTACCCGATCAAAATCCATGAAAGAGTCTATAGCCGCTGTCATCTCCATCCCTAGATCGGGAGGGATCTGAAGCTCTTCCCGGTACCCTGCCGGAGAGGGGAATTCACCCTGGAGGCCTTCTTCATCATCATGCAAGCCTCCGGTTGTGATACGTGAGTAGTACATCCTTGGACTACGGATCCATGTAGTAGCTAGATGGCTGGTTCTCCTCCTTTGTGCTTTCATGTTTGGATCTTGTGAGCTCCATTCATGATCAAGATCATCTATTTATAATTCATACATGTTGTGTTTGCAGGGATCCGATGGATATTGAGATTCTATTTCAGATTGATTATTGATTCTATCATGTCTTTGTTATTTGTAATCTTGCATGCTTTCCATTGTTAGTAGCTATCTTGGCCAAGTAGATGCTAGCAACTCCAAGAGTTAGTATTTATGCTCGATAGTGGGTTCATGCCTCTCGTAATCTGGGAAAGTGATAGAACTCTCCAAGGTACTAGATGTGCTGTGCTACTAGGAGGAAAACAACAATCCTTTGTTCATAGAATAATCTTATTGTTTACATTACACGCAATTCGTAAAGAAATAATCTGTTGCTTGCAACTTAATACTGGAGGGGGTTCGGATGATAACCTGAAGGTGGATTATTAATCATAGATGCAGTTGGATGGCGGTGTATGTATAATGTTGTAATGCCCAATCAAGTTCCAAAGGAGTCAAGATGATTAGTATATGCATGTATTGCTTTCTCGATGTTTGTCAATGCCCCGCTGTAATTTGTTCACCCAGCATGTTATCTATCTTAAGGAGAGCCACATCTAGTGAACTATGGATCCTGGTCCTTTTCTTTTACATACAATCTATAAACTGTTACTGCTTTGTGTTTACTTTCTACAAACTATTACTTCCTTCCATTCGATACGTTTAATCCTTTGTTTTCAGCAAAACCAGTGAGATTGACAACATCATCGCAAGTTGGGGACAGAGTTCTGTGGTTGTGTTGTGCAGGTCTCCACGTTGCTGCTGGCACCGGTAGTGCGCCCTGCCAATGTTCAGCTAGCTACACCTTTGGGGTGTTTCCTTGCTCCTACTAGACTGATAACCTTGGTTTCGTACTGAGGTAAAACTTGCTATTGTGCTCATTATACCTTCCTCTTGGGGTTCCCCAACGAGCTCGATATATTTTGGGCCATCAGAGTCAAGGACATCTTCACAAGGGGATAGTCCCTCATAACCAATCTCTTTACTTTGTTTTATTTGTTTTGCTTAGTTTATTTTTGCTTTGTTTGCTAGTTTCTTTATCAAAACACACACCAAAATAGTTGTACTAGTTTGCTTTCTTTATTAAAAACACAAAAATGACTACTCTTGAAAACACTAAGTTGTGTGACTTCACTAGCACCAACAACAATGAGTTCATTTGCAAACCTATTGCTCCACCTGTTCCTGAAGCTTAAATTGTTTCCTTTCTCTTGAGAGGAAAAAGCTAAGAATGGTTGCAATCCCTAACTAGAAATAGTATTGATTCTTGGACTAATGCAAAGATGCTTTCATTGGAAAATTACTATCCTCCTGCTAAGATTATATCTATGAAAAGGGAAATAATGAAGTTTTAAACAATCTGATAATGAACAGGTTGCTCAAGCTTGGGAAAGAATGAATCTTTGGTAAAGAATTGTCCCACTATGGACTGACTGGCTTTGGATGATTATCAAACCTTTTATGCAGGATTGAAATATTCTTCAAGAAATCTACTGGATTCTGCTGCTGGAGGTACCTTTATGACTATTACTTTGGGTGCTGCAACAAAGCTTCTGGATAATATGATGGTTAACTATTCTGAATGGCACACTAAGAGAGCTCCACAAGGTAAGAAGGTAAATTCTGTGAGGAAACCTCCCTCTTGAGTGATAAATTGATGTATTATGTCTATGCTTGTTAATGGGAAAGCTCAATGTGATCCAAATCATGTTCCCTTAGCATCTTTGGTTGCTCAAGAGTGAGCAAATTGATGTGAACTTTATAAGAAATAATAATTTGGCAACAATGCTTATGGTAATAACAATTATAGGCCTTACCTCCTAATAAACTTATGGTTATCATGGAAACTGGAATACCCAATGAAGGAAGAATTTTAGAAGGTTGAAAGAGCCACTAAAAACTTCATGCAAATGCAATATGAACAAAATAAATTATTTACTAAAACTATGGAGAACAATCTACCATTTGAAAAATATTAGTCATCAACTTGAGAGTTTAAATAGGGGGAAATTCCAGTTTACAATTGAAACTTCTAATGCTGAAAGAAATATATCAACTGTGCTGAGCACAATTTCTTTTAATAAAATGGCTGCTAAACCATGAAACTATGAAAATCCCTTTTGCTGCTACTAATGCCATACAATTTAGAATTGATGAGAATGTTAGGCTATTAGCTGAATTGCATGCTAAGTGGGAAAGAGAAGATGAAATTGCTAGAAATTTTAGTGTTTCTACTATCACTACCACTAGGTTGAAGATAGTAAAGCTCTACTACTTTAGATGATAATAATGATTTTGATCTTGATGGTTGCAATGTCTCTGAAGTAATTAAGTTCCTACAAAATCTTGCTAAAAGTCCTAATGCTAGTGCTATGAATATGGCCTTACACATTAGATGCTCTCATAAAAATTAAAGAAGAAAAGATGAAACATAAAGCTTCTATTCCTATGAAACTAGAAGATGGTTGGGAACCCATCATTAATATGAAAGTGAATGATTTTGATTCAAAAGCTTATGTGATTTGATAGTAGTGTTTCTATTATGCCTAGAAGGATTTATGATATGCTTGATTTGCCAACATTGGAAGATTGTTATTTAAATGTCCAACTTGATGATAATGTACTAAAAGAAACTCATGGGGAGTATTAATGATGTTTTTATTATTGTTAACAATGCCCATGTCCCCATTGATTTCTATGTTTTGGATGTTGAATGCAATGCTTCTGTCCTATTAACTTTGAGAATACCTTTCTTAGAACTGTTGTGCCATTATGATATGAAAGAAGGAACCATGAAATATCAACTCCCACTCAGAAAGGTTTATAGACACTTCCCTAACAAGAGAGAGAAGATTCATTTTGCCTCTCCTATGAAA